>JAYKKI010000017.1:26492500-27092500 GCA_039881145.1 Druceiella hillmani
TTAGATTTTTTTTTCTAAATTCGCATTTTAATTATTCTGGCTAATTAATATGTGGCTCGTAGTTGTTATTCTTTTTGGCACCGAATACTAAATCTATATCTTATATGTCAGGGAATTACATTTCTTTTCAGCCATTCGACGCTGGACTTTGCTTCCTTCGCTTGTTCACTTAACTTTGTTTATTTGCATACCAAGTTAAGAAGAGTTTACTTTAGTTTCTGTGCCTTCGATGTTTTTTTTTTCTAAATTCGCATTTTAAATATTCTAGCTAATTAATATGTGGCTCGTAGTTGTTATTCTTTTTGGCACCGAATACTAAATCTATATCTTATATGTCAGGGAATTACATTTCTTTCCAGCCATTCGACGCTGGACTCTGCTTCGTTCGCTTGTTCACTTAACTTTGTTTATTTGCATACCAAGTTAAGAAGAGTTTACTTTAGTTTCTGTGCCTTCGATGTTTTTTTTTTCTAAATTCGCATTTTAAATATTCTAGCTAATTAATATGTGGCTCGTAGTTGTTATTCTTTTTGGCACCGAATACTAAATCTATATCTTATATGTCAGGGAATTACATTTCTTTTCAGCCATTCGACGCTGGACTTTGCTTCGTTCGCTTGTTCACTTAACTTTGTTTATTTGCATACCAAGTTAAGAAGAGTTTACTTTAGTTTCTGTGCCTTAGATTTTTTTTTCTAAATTCGCATTTTAATTATTCTGGCTAATTAATATGTGGCTCGTAGTTGTTATTCTTTTTGGCACCGAATACTAAATCTATATCTTATATGTCAGGGAATTACATTTCTTTTCAGCCATTCGACGCTGGACTTTGCTTCCTTCGCTTGTTCACTTAACTTTGTTTATTTGCATACCAAGTTAAGAAGAGTTTACTTTAGTTTCTGTGCCTTCGATGTTTTTTTTTTCTAAATTCGCATTTTAAATATTCTAGCTAATTAATATGTGGCTCGTAGTTGTTATTCTTTTTGGCACCGAATACTAAATCTATATCTTATATGTCAGGGAATTACATTTCTTTCCAGCCATTCGACGCTGGACTCTGCTTCGTTCGCTTGTTCACTTAACTTTGTTTATTTGCATACCAAGTTAAGAAGAGTTTACTTTAGTTTCTGTGCCTTCGATGTTTTTTTTTTCTAAATTCGCATTTTAAATATTCTAGCTAATTAATATGTGGCTCGTAGTTGTTATTCTTTTTGGCACCGAATACTAAATCTATATCTTATATGTCAGGGAATTACATTTCTTTCCAGCCATTCGACGCTGGACTCTGCTTCGTTCGCTTGTTCACTTAACTTTGTTTATTTGCATACCAAGTTAAGAAGAGTTTACTTTAGTTTCTGTGCCTTAGATTTTTTTTTCTAAATTCGCATTTTAAATATTCTAGCTAATTAATATGTGGCTCGTAGTTGTTATTCTTTTTGATACCAAATACTAAATCTTCAGTAATAATTCAGTGTCCAGACAATTTCTTCTAATTTTATGAATACATTATTGTGTAATTTTTAAACAATGTATTTTATGTAATAATTAGCTTCTGTCGTCGACGTAGCTCGGGATTACTGTAATGTAGCTTACATGTCAATCTGACCTATAACTTATTTTTGTTCCAATTTTTTCAAAAACCGTTCGTGTTCAGTAGTGAAATCGCGATAGAGCTATAAAAACGAGAAAATTGTATATGCTACCATTTTTTCAATTTTATATGCTATATGCTACGGGAATCGAGTCTGGGAATTCAGGATATATGATAAAATACATGCTGACCTACCGATAATTTTTTCTTACAGACAATATCATGTGGAGACTTAATTAATTTATGAAAATTTTATAATATCGGTCAGAGAAACTACTTCAGATTTCTGGTTAAAAGAGTAAGAGATATTTCTAAACGGAACTGATTGTAGCCTGTCGAGATTACAATCAGCTCACGATCAACTAACTTTATTTAAAATTCTTACAATATGTTAATTCTCATTAATATTATAAATGCGAAAGGTTGAATGTGTGGGTGTGTATGGACGGATGTTGGTTGGTTTGTAACTCCATATATAGGCTACAATCTGTGCCGTCCAGGAATTACGGAGTTACAGACTAGAGGTGCGCAAAATGTAGAAAAGAGTCATGTATATTATTTGATTGGAAAGATCACTCACACAAAATATCACTCATTTATATCTCTAGCTCAGTAGCTCAGTATCTATCTAGTTATTAACAAAATTATTTATTACGCATACGGTTCAACCATTCAACGGTTCAACCGTTGAACAATGATCATACAGCATGGTGATAAATAGTAATGACTGAACATTACGCAATATGGTTTGAAAATAAAAATAAATTCTACAATAATATCCACTTCGCTTAATACTTTGCAGGTTTAGGATTTAGGACTGTCAACCTAGATTCAAATTATACATAAAATAACTTTAATGATTATAATTAAATAAATTGGAATAGATTGACGTATTTCTACAATTATAAATTAGGATTTTGAAATGAAACAAAAAAAAGTGTTTGTTTACGCAAATATTATGAGCGAACTAAAGTATACTTTATCACAGCGTTCACATTCGATCGCGAGTAGCTACATTCGTCCATATTTGACTAAATATTTCGATCGTTTTCTTTGTCTTTCATGTAACGTTAAAATTTATAATTTTATATCTATCTTCATGACGCGACGAGTGAGTGAAATGATTGATTTGGTGAAACGAAAAAGACGCCAATCACTCCCGAGCTAGTGATAAACTGAAACATTAAGTGAACGAGTGACAGATATCATCGTAACATGTGAGCTATATCTTTTATATCTCTCACTCACGAGTTACACATCTCTATTACAGACTAATCAATATTCATCCATACACATGCACACGTTTAAATTTTCGCATTTATAATATTGATGAGAATTCACAGATTGTAAGAATTTTAAATAAAGATTGTTGATTGTCGAGTAATTTCATTTGCCATTAATTGCAATATATTTTATACTATAATTATATGCGTACTAAATACAGAGTTCAGAAAACTACTCATCGATATTCTAACAAATATTTTCCTCATATTGGAACCAATTCCCATTTCATACTTAACAAAGTGTCGTTTATTATACTGAAAATATAATATTTCTTTTTTCAGATGACGATGAGGAAGATGAGGGGGGAAATGACGCACAGATTACCGAAATCGATTTTGAATTCTCCGATTTTGCCAGTCGGTTAGTTTAAATGTCTTTTCCAGGCCATTTTTTACCGTAATAGCTTCAAAATCTATCATTTCGATGTGCATAAAATAAAACGCGTATGTTGCGCCAAGAAATACGAGTTTAGGGGATGGAACGTTATTGTAGTATTATTTTATGTATTTTGTGTTTATGGGCATGTAAATTTACAGTTTTCATTTATAATTTCCCAAGATTTAGATATATGATTGTATTTACTAAAATATTTTTTTTTTCTAAAACTAAATTCGTTTTCGCGTTATGTTTTGTCGAATGGCATAATTGGGTATTTAACTAAATTTTTTTTATTTCAATAATCATAATTTCAAGGTACAAGCTGATGAAGAGTGAATTTTTTTTTAAATAATCTTAAAAATTGAAAATAACAACGAAATTTTTTCATTACATTTGCAACAAATCAATTTGTTGTTTCTAACGCAAGTAGTTTCCTAGTTTTGTTTTTTATTTATTTGTAGAACTTTTGTTTGTTATTATTTATTCGTGAATAAAAATTGGATACTATTTTATCCAATTTTTATTCAGGTAAATTATTTAACTTTATTCCTTGCAGTTTTGCCAGGCCAGTCGTAATAAAGTCATGCGCTGCCATCTTAAAACAGTTCGATAAAAATCTTCCAAAAACGAATCACTGTGCTCTTAAGATGCTTCATCGCGTTGCCTGGGATTGCAAATGCCCTTCCATGCTATTCCAGGCTTCTTTATTTCGAACCTTCCAGCGCATTTTGGAAGACGATTCTGATCAATATCAGGTGAGCGCATTCATAAATTTCTATTTAAGATACAAAAGCAAACTGATTCATACTAACAGAGATAGCGAATTGTACATTGAACACAGTTGAGGATTTTCTTAGCGTAATAAAATATAATTAAAAAGAAATAGGGTAGACACAGCCACACACAGGCACGCACGCATGCACATACGCAACCATACATGCGTGCTGTCTCGGTTTCGTCGATTTCTTTATCAGCCGCGGAAACAGTTTGTTCATTTATGTCCTAGGTTTATTTCCTTAAAATCTAGCTAAATATAGAAAAGTAAAATGGGACCATCTGTGTTTAGTTTAATGATGCATGCCCGCATGCATACCCTTGTAAGCACGTATGCACGCAAACATCCGTACGCTGTCTCGATTTCGCCAATTCCTTTATGGTTTATTTAAATAGTTTTTTCATACATGTTCTAGACCTATTTTTTTCAAACCTAGCTAAAGTTAGAAAAGTACAATTGGACCATTTCCGTTTAGTTTAATGATGCATACCTGCATGCATACACCTTTATAAGTACGTATGCACGCAAACATCCGTACGCTGTCTCGATTTCGCCAATTCCTTTATGATTTATGAAAATAGTTTTTTCATACATGTTCTAGACCTATTTTTTCCAAACCTAGCTAAAGTTAGAAAAGTAAAATTGGACCATTTCTGTTTAGTTTAATGATGCATGCCCGCATGCATACCCTTGTAAGTACGTATGCACGCAAACATCCGTACGCTGTCTCGATTTCGCCAATTCCTTTATGGTTTATTTAAATAGTTTTTTCATTCATGTTCTAGACCTATTTTTTCCAAACCTAGCTAAAGTTAGAAAAGTAAAATTGGACCATTTCTGTTTAGTTTAATGATGCATGCCCGCATGCATACACCTTTATTAGTACGTATGCACGTAAACATCCGTACGCTGTCTCGATTTCGCCAATTCCTTTATGATTTATGAAAATAGTTTTTTCATACATGTTCTAGACCTATTTTTTTCCAAGCCTAGCTAAAGTTAGAAAAGTAAAATTGGACTATTTCCGTTTAGTTTAATGATAATTTGTGACAATTGCTTTGCGGTGATGGTAGTATGTCTATTAATTTTAATATAATTATATGTGCGTTAATTACGTATCGTTTAACACAAACTTTCTACTAAAGCAAGTACTAAATTGCATCGGACATTATTTTATCTAATTCACTCTAAATATCTTCAAAGTGTATAAAATGGCTATTGTTTTATCGTAAAATGTTAAGTAAAATGAATTCCAGTGAACTGTTTCATTACGGGCCCCGAAAATAAATAAACTTCTGAAGCTTTTTAAATGACGTTAACTTAACAAGAATTACTCAAGCATGTATTTATTTTATACTTATAATCACTTCCTTAAAACAGTTCAAAACTTGTCAGTTATAAACCTCTACTAATTTTACTCTGAAACGTTTAACAACAAAGTTTCATTCGCCTTTTTCCTGCCCTTCACAGGCCTGTCTACATAAATACTCAATCTCGTGGCAAAGTTCTTGAAAACTGACCGGAGAAGTTGTAGATAAACTGCTTCGCTTTTGGCGAAAAGAAAAAAATACTTTAAACTTTCATTATAAGGTAACTGTTTCAACGTTTCAGGAACTCAAGAAGTTTGCGATATTTATTATAAGAAAATTTCAAGACGTAGCAACCGAGAATCCGAAGGTTTTTATGGAGACTCTATTTTGGAAAACTGTATCCGATGCTCAAGAAATAGAACATGGTTACGCATCTTACGATAAGTAATAATTTTATATGATTACTTAATATATAAAATTAACAACTGATTTGTTAAATATTCTAAATCGGATAGGAAAGATAGATATCAATATTAATGGAAAACTGTATCCGATGCTCAAGAAATAGAACATGGTTACGCATCCTACGATAAGTAATAATTTTATATGATTACTTAGTATATAATATTAACAACTGATTTGTTAAATATTCTAAATCGGATAGGATAGATAGATATCAATATTAATGCCCCTGCTAATATTGCTTAAACATGCTTTTATCTCTTAATCTACTTAGTCTTTGCGTTATGCCTATGTTACGATTGATTATATTATCCGCATTCAAAATATCATATTTTAGGGTTCTTTTGTATCCTTTTCCTGTCTTTATCCAATGGTGTATTTCTAAGTTTCCCTAATTACAGGGCGAATTGTTTTTTGTTTCTTTATTGATTCCTGCCAAACATGCTGGATCTACTAGACGAGTTTCAATAAAGCGCCTCTATGATGAAGCGTTTCGACGACTTTTAATAAAATATTTGGAATTTAAATTTGCGAATATGTAGTATCATTTTTTACACAACATACTAATATGGTTACGTCGATATAAAAATGAAAAATTTAATATATATGTAATTTGGTTAAATATTTTTTTTTCTTCTTTTCCTTTTGTGAAAAGAGTATAATAAATTTGGGCGATCTCATGAAATGAATCGCATGACGAAAAATAAAACATAAAAAAATTATGATATGATTACGGAGCATTAGATGTTAGGGAATTTGGTATTAAACATCGCAAATGTGTCGTAAGATTTTACATTTTCTCTATGTCTTTTTGTAGTGTTATTATATATTTTTGTAGTGTTATATATATAATTAATTTTAATTTTTTATGAAAACTTACAAATTAATGAAATTAATACTAAATTATATATCGTAAGATTTTACGTTTATTATGTATTGTAAGATTTTGCATTTTCTCTCTTATATATTTTTGTAGTGTTATTATATATTTTTGTAGTGTTATATATATAATTAATTTTAATTTTTTATGAAAACTTACAAATTAATGAAATTAATACTAAATTATATATCGTAAGATTTTACGTTTATTATGTATTGTAAGATTTTACATTTTCTCTCACATATCTTTTTGTAGTATTAAATTAATAATTTGTTTTAATTTTTTATGAAAAATTTACGAATCAATGAAATTCTTTACTCTCCCCGAGCCTTAACGTTTATATCGGCGATTAAATTCGGCTCACGTTAACCATCGTAGTTATCACGTATTTGTTAATTTTGAAAGAAGTGAGCTAGAAAACCTTATAATTTCGTCATGTCTGCTTGTCTGACGATCAGTCTATCTATCACAGTCTAACATTTACTACAGTTTAAGGCTTATATATATAACATTTTGCAAGTAGACGCTTCATGTGGATATCTTCATTAATATATTACAAAATATTGATTTTATTTTAATAAAGTCTTTATATTTGAGAGTGGCTCATTTATTCTGCTTATTCCATTGACTAGAGTAAAATTCAATAGGTCCTTTATATTTGAGAGTGGGTCATTTATTCCAGTCATTCCATCGACTAGGGTAAAATAAAATTATATTGATGTTTCATAAACCTTTTTTTATGTTTATAAGTCCCGTTTATGAAATAGTATGTTTTAAAGTGACGCACAATATGTCCACCCCATGTTGTGATAAATCTTGCGTTTGATAAATCTGAGTAAATTTTGAATTAGTACAGAATTTTCAATTCAAATTATTTCAATTAACATATCAACATTGCAAGAGATTTCAACGAAAAACTACGGATCCCCATTTGACGCGTGCCTCGACATCAGCTAGTTTTTCAGTTTTTTTGTACTATTTCACAATATTACTAAGCAGTCAATTTACTTTGTCTTTTATATTTAATAGCGTTTTAAACTGACTCGGAATTCACTTAAAATTAATTTAATTCAGTTAAACAGTAATTATAAGCAGAATGACTATGCTCGTTTTCTCTACTATTGTTTTATTCTTTACTACTATAAATTTCGCACTTCATAGATATTTAAGGTAGTTGTTGTGTCATTTAACATTACAGGTTAGGACAGGCATTTAAGGTAGTTGTATCATTTAACATTACAGGTTAGGACAGACATTTAAGGTAGTTGTTATGTCATTTAACATTACAGGTTAGGACAGACATTTAATGTAATTGTTATGTCATTTAACATTACAGGTTAGGACAGGCATTTAAGGTAGTTGTTGTGTCATTTAACATTATAGGTTAGGACAGGCAATTAAGGTAGTTGTTGTGTAATTTAATATTGCAGGTTAGGGCAGGCATTTAAGGTAGTTGTTGTATCATTTAACATTATAGGTTAGGACAGGCACTTAAGGTAGTTGTTGTGTCATTTAACATTACATGTTAGGACAGACATTTAAGGTAGTTGTTGTGTCATTTAACATTACAGGTTAGGACAGACATTTAAGGTAGTTGTTGTGTCATTTAACATTACAGGTTAGGACAGGCATTTAAGGTAGTTGTTGTGTAATTTAACATTACAGGTTAGGACAGGCATTTAAGGTAGTTGTTTTGTCATTTAACATTATAGGTTAGGACAGGCAATTAATGTAGTTGTAGTGCCATTTAACATTACAGGTTAGGACATACATTTAAGGTAGTTATTGTGTCATTTAACATCTTACTGTTACGTAAGATGTAAAAATTATTATAAAATTTTAGGTTGAAAATTATTTTTTTCCAAACTGTTAATATCATCATTTGAACAGGTGGGAAAAATAATTATTTTTGTTTTTTGAATAAAATGAAGTGTTGTGAAATGCCTATTTTTCCTGTAATATTAATTGTATAATTTTCAGAGCGATTTTTACTAAAACTAAACAGATATTATTTTTATTAAAATAATTTAACGTAACATCATTTTACATAGACTTCTAATGTTAATCGATCTTCTAATGTTAATCGTACAATTTTTCAGAGCAATTTTTACCAAAACTAAACGGTAAATAATTTTGAAATTTTTAAAATAAATTTGATATTTATAGTTTGAATATATATAAAAAATTCTGCGAATTTCGTCGTCAACGCGTTTTACACACCTTAATGCGGATTCTTATGAACATACTTCCCTTTTTTCCTCTTCCGTACCTCAAACAATCACCACAATATCCTTGATACTCACTTGTCTGTCCATCTGTCAGAAACGTTTTTCTCAGAAACTGCCGTAGAAACTTTAAATTTGACATAGCGGTATTGATATTAACACCAAAAATTAATATGAAAATTTCGGAGAGACGAGAAAAGTACTCGAAATCTTGTATATTTTTTACGAATCGTGTGGAAAAAAGGAAACAATTGCACGTAAACACATAAATGTGCACGTGCGCTCAAAATTACAAATGTTAATTAGTTTTTCGCTGCGGACCTTATATGCTCTCCGCAATAATAGATTATATAATAATAGATATATTAAATTAATTAATTTTTAGGGTTCCGTACCTCAAAAGGAAAAAGGAACCCTTATAGGATCCCTTTGTTGTCCGTCTGTTTGTCCGTCAAGACCCTTTTTCTCAGGAACGCGTCAATTAAGCTTCTAAGTTAACACAATAAAAAATAATGCATTTTTTGACACTCGCAAATCAAAACCTATGGGTACTTTCATTGGACACAGAACCATGAAATTGTAATGATAAGAAACAAGGTCTCACAGCACAAGTAAAGGAAAAAAATCCTAAAATCGTTAATTTATAGTTATATTTCGAAATATTCTAAATGTTGTCTGTGAAAGATAGAGTAGGCAATATATTACGTTGTGTAAAGGTAATATTTGTAAATAGTGTAATAGGAATATAACGTACCTTTCAATGTTGATAAGTGCCTATATATTTTATTCTTGTTTGACAGGTTTTTTTCTTTTAATAAGTAAGTTTTTGTTGAAACGTTCTTAACAATACATACCTAATTTTTACTTATTCCATATAAAAATCACTTACAGACCAGGAAGCAAACATTGGACTGAAGAAGAAGAGGAGGAATTAAAGAAGCTCTATTTGGAAAATCAACAAAATCCAGCTACTGATAAAGGTAGCCTATATTCAGTATTAAACTCTGACTTCAATACACACAATACTTTGACCTCAATACACACAATACTTTGACCTCAATACACACAATACTGACCTCAATACACATAATACTGACCTCAATACACCCAATACTCATATCTCCATATTTTCAGATGTCATCGACTGGATAGCAGAAAATCTTGTTAATCACACGAGAACAAGACGCGGCATCATCAAAAAACTGAAAGACTTGGGCTTGATATTTAAAGCACCGACTAAAAAGAGTAATGCAGCCAGGTTGAGGGAAAAAATACCCGTGGAATTCGGAGAACACGAGGACGAAATGCTGCGCGAATTGTGGGAGGAGTTTCGCGATGCTCCAGGTTGTTAATGTTCAGGTTTATTATGGCGTATTTAAAAATAATGAGTCTCAGCTTATCTTTATTATGAAGGAAACGCTGTCCCTGGGCGCTGAATTTTAAATGTAATATTTAATTTTTATTAAGTGCACTTCGCATTATTCGCGCATTAACACGAGAATTGTATTAACGTAACTCGAGTAACATTAAGCGAAGAACTTGTGATCAAGCAAAAATGTATGTTGATTTTACCTCTAACTGCGCTTATAATTCTTTTGTGATGCAAGTTTTTTTAATACTTTCTGTAATGCTTTATTCATAACTTCATCGAAAATTGCGTAATTTTTTTATTTTGAGTCTAACAAGTTTAGATCAAAAACGAACGTAACTAAATGATGTTTATATGACTATATTGAGAATCTTGACAACATGTGAACCAATTAAATGGATGTTATATGTACATACTCGTATATACATATTTACATGTGTGTGTGTGTGTGTGTATATATATATATATATATATATATATATATATATATATATATATATATATATATATATATATATATATATCTAGACGAGTGTGACAAAGTCGCGAAGAAGTTTTTTGGAATTCCGGGTAAATTAAAATGTTGAAAAATAAAACCTCGCGCTCGCTTGACGGTTAAATAAGAAATCGTCAGCTGATTTATGAAATAAACAAAGACATTTGTTCCGTTTTCACCAGAAGCGTATCTGTCAACTATATTGTGTAAAAATATTTCAGTTACAATATTTATGCGTATAATTTGTTTGTTTCGATGTGTTTCTGCTTTCATAGAAAAAAGCTTAGATTATTTATTCAGTCGAATCGAATTATAAAAACCGCATCGAATGCCGACTATGGGTTTTCATTGCTCGCTTCAAGGCAACAAAGGGCTTTCCGTGGCTTTGTTGTATTAAATTTTACGCCTTTTACCTTTACGCGCGCGTGTGTGTGTGTGTGTGTGTGTGTGTGTGTGTGTGCGTGTGTGTGTGCGTGTGCGTGTGCGTGTGCGTGTATGTTTGTGTGTGTGTGCGTACGTGCGTGCATGCGTGTGTGCTTGCGTGCGTGCGTGCGTGTGTGTGTGTGTGTGTGCGCGTGTGCGTGTGCGTGCGTGCGAGCGCGCGTGCGTGCGTGTGTGTGCGTGTATACGTGTGTGCGTATTTGTATCTCTGTGTGTGTGTGCGAGCGTGCGTGCGTGCGTGCGAGCGAGAGTGCGTGCGAGCGTACGTGCAAGAGAGACCGCGCGCGCGCTTTCGTCCGTGCGTGTGTGTGTACGTGAAGAGCTGTAATTGAATTTCCGAATTAACAAGTTGTGATTTTTATAGAGAGGAAGAGTATTATAAAGTTTATATTAATGATTTAAAATATATTCCTAATTAATATTTATACAGTAGGAAAATACTACTTGAATAAAGTATCAGTAACAGATTTAAAAAGTGTGTATGAGTATTGTCATTATCACTAATATCATATTCAAAAAGATCTGTGAAACATATTAATAATCAGTTACACAATTTCAGAACCTATGTCAGCTATCATGGTAAGGATGCCTGTTAAGCGACCGAGACATCGTTTTGTAGACAGACTCTTAGAGCTAGATCTAATAAAGGACAAAAAAGAGTGCCGTAAAAAACGTATAAAGAGTTCAGGAAAGTCGGGCCGCAATCGATCTGAGAGTAGAGGAGATAGCGGCACCGAATCAGAACGCGACAACAGCGACGATTCGAGCTCGGATGAGTCCGTAAGGGCGTCTCCCAAAGTTGTAGTTAAAGCGAAAAATGTTAAAAAAACAAGGAAAGTTCCCAATAAAGCCAAGGCTATCGTTATATCTAGCGCCGACATCGCCAAGTCCCTTGTAACCGCTGTTGATGAAGGTAATTTAAAAGCAATGTTTCCAAAATTGTACTATAGTATTCGCAAGTTTAACAAGAAAACAGTAATGAACTTTTATATATTTTAAGGCGAGGATTTACTTTTTGACACTTTGATTACATTTACTGTTTACTGGTATCTTTATATATTTAAACAGGTTTCTCGGAAATGTTGAAGTTTGTTGCCGAGTCGCTGGAAGAAGTGGCATTAGATCAGGAAGCTGAAGGTTATAATCCGGACGATGAAGGGGTACCATTAGTTATGTTAGATGATCCAATGAATGCTATGGAGAACGAGGTATTCCAAACTGCCCTTCGTGCTTTAGGAATTGTCGCACCTAGTAGCGAACAGGTATAGTAATAAGTTATTATGATAAATACTCTTAAATGTAGAAAAGCCTTGAACTGACTTTATATTGATTCGAACTTTGACTTGAATTCTAGATTAAAATGTGTTTTACACGAAAAGAGAGAAACAAATTATATTTTGCAAATATTGCAATGTGCTGGTATTATAAAATCACACCAGTGTGGGATTTTTGACTATATGAATAAACTGGCTAGTATATCTTTTACAGACGTAAAAATAACGTGATTTTTTCAAAAGCTATGAGTTTTTTTTAGTCTTTATGCATTTCAATACACTTTACGCTACATTTAAAATTGTTTATGAGAAAAATGGCTGTGATAGAAGAGTAAACGTATTGACACGAAAAAGCGACGCGATATTTTTACTATAGGTATGAGTAAACTGGCTAGAGTCGATCTTTTACAGGCCTAAAAATACCGTGATTTTTTTAAAAGCAATGAGATTTAAAATCATTTCGATAAACTTTAGAGAAATTTCAAGTAAAGCTATTTTTTTCATAATTTGCTAATTTTTTGACTATATGAATAAACTGGCTAGTATATCTTTTACAGGTGTAAAATACCGTGATTTTTTTAAAAGCTATGAGATTTAAAATCATTCCGATAAACCTTAGAGAAGTTTCAAGTAAAGCTGTTTTTTTTCATAATTTGCTGCTTTTTTAGTCTTTATGCATTTCAATACACTTTACACTACATTTAAAATTGTTTATGAGAAAAATGGCTGTGATAGAAGAGTAAACGTATTGACACGAAAAAGCGACACGATATTTTTACTATAGGTATGAGTAAACGGGCCAGAGTCGATCTTTTACAGGCCTAAAAATACCGTGATTTTTTTAAAAGCAATGAGATTTAAAATCATTTCGATAAACTTTAGAGAAATTTCAAGTAAAGCTATTTTTTTCATAATTGGCTGATTTTTTGACTATATGAATAAACTGGCTAGTATATCTTTTATATGTGTAAAATACCGTGATTTTTTTAAAAGCTATGAGATTTAGAATCATTCCGATAAACCTTAGAGAAGTTTCAAGTAAAGCTGTTTTTTTTTCATAATTTGCTGCTTTTTTAGTCTTTATGCATTTCAATACACTTTACACTACATTTAAAATTGTTTATGAGAAAAATGGCTGTGATAGAAGAGTAAACGTATTGACACGAAAAAGCGACACGATATTTTTACTATAGGTATGAGTAAACGGGCCAGAGTCGATCTTTTACAGGCCTAAAAATACCGTGATTTTTTTAAAAGCAATGAGATTTAAAATCATTTCGATAAACTTTAGAGAAATTTCAAGTAAAGCTATTTTTTTCATAATTGGCTGATTTTTTGACTATATGAATAAACTGGCTAGTATATCTTTTATATGTGTAAAATACCGTGATTTTTTTAAAAGCTATGAGATTTAAAATCATTCCGATAAACCTTAGAGAAGTTTCAAGTAAAGCTGTTTTTTTTTCATAATTTGCTGCTTTTTTAGTCTTTATGCATTTCAATACACTTTACACTACATTTAAAATTGTTTATGAGAAAAATGGCTGTGATAGAAGAGTAAACGTATTGACACGAAAAAGCGACACGATATTTTTACTATAGGTATGAGTAAACGGGCCAGAGTCGATCTTTTACAGGCCTAAAAATACCGTGATTTTTTCAAAAGCTATGAGATTTAAAGACATTAATATAAGCTTTAGAGGAATTTCAAGTAAAGCTGTTTTTTAATAATTTGCTGCTTTTTTAGTCTTAATGCATTTTCAATACACTTTACGCTACATTTCAAATTGTTTATGAGAAAAATGGCTGTGATAGAAGAGTAAACGTATTGATACGAAAAAGCGACGCGATTTTTTTGCTATATGGATAAACTGGCTAGTATATCTTTCACAGGCGTAAAAATAGAGTGATTTTTTCAAAGGCTATGAGAGTTAAAATTATTCCGATAAACTTAAGAGAAATTTCAAGTAAAGCTGTTTTTTTATAATTTGCTTATTTTTTTACTATATGAATAAACTGGCTAGTATATCTTTTACAGGCGTAAAAATGCCGTGATTTTTAAAAAGCTATGAGATTTAAAGTCATTCCGATAAACTTTAGAGACATTTAAAGTAAAGCTCTTTGTTTCATAATTTACTGCTTTTTTAGTCTTAATTTAAAGCTTTTTAATACACTTCACGCTAAATTTCAAATTGTTTATGAGAAAAATGGCTATGATAAAATAACACGAAAAAGTGACGCGGTATTTATATATATTTTGCAGGAAACCTATTGGAGAATCCCGGCAAGTTTACATCATGAAACCATTAGAAAGCGTTGTGAAATCATATCCAAAGCTGTTGATAAGACTCTTTTAATACCAGAAGACCCTCCTTCTCAGTACAACGAATCTATGGCAAACGAAAGTACAACACCGTCCAACCATAAACCAGACCATGTAGAATCATCTAGCGATGAAGAAGATGTTTTTAATAAGGTCCGCACGTTCGGTGAAGCTATGGAAAAAAGTTATGGAAGCATCGAATCCAAGGCAGAAGTCAGCAAAATGCGTGACAAGAAACGAAAACGAGCAAACGAAAGTACAGCACCACCCAAGAATAAACCAGACCGTGTAGAATCATCCAGCGATGATGAAGATGTTTTTAATAAGGTCCGCACGTTCGGTCAAGCTATGGAAAAAAGTTATGGAAGCGTCGAATCCAAGGCAGAAGACAACAAAATGCCTAACAAGAAACGGAAACGAGTTTTGCGCAACAGCGATAGCGAAAGCGATTCTAATACAAAAAATGTGAAGTTCACGAAAGTAGTAGAGGCAGATGTTGAGGTCTCTCTTAGAACAGATGTGGATAGCCAAAACGTTCCTTCTACCAGTGAACAAAGAGTTGAAGATGATGATGGTATATTGGAATTTGCTAAAAAAACGATACAATCATCTCAATCTGAAGATTTGTTCGAGAAATTGCTTCAAGATACAGGTAAGCAATATTTCATTCCAAATTCATCATGCATCTTCATTTTTATGTAATAATGAAATACAATGTTCTTCTTTAAGCAAATAAATTAAGGATACAGAACATAATTGGAAGAAGACAAGAATATGTGCCTGATCACTTTATAATACTATCTGATTCTAGTATTGGTTTCCTCGATATTCTAATGGATAGCCGGTTAACAATTCAGTATTACAATTTTACAGTATAGGTATTCATTTTAAAGATATCTGTCATTTGCCAATTTTTGTTCTTTTGGGAACATTGACGTAAATTAATTGGCGTCAAATTAAACGAGTATTTTTAATATAACATTTTGCAAATAGCACATATGATTACCTATGTTTTATTTTTAAATGATTGCACATTGTTTTTTTGTGATTTTTATGGAAAACTTTAGACTTTGTAAAGTTTAGAAACTTATTTAATTGTTTTTTTATGATGTATATATACAATGTGGATTTGACCGTTCGACATTAAATGAATCCTCATATACTGGATGGTGTTTCTCAACCGTAAACCAAAAATCAATTAACAAAATTCAGTAGTTTAGTCACAGAAATAGTTTTGATAAGTTTGTAATTTTAAACACAACGTGTTTTCACCAAGAATTCTTTAGGCCAATAGACGTTGCCACGCATAAAGTTATTTTATTTCTTAATTGCAGCAAATAGTAAAATAATTCTTACGCCTAAATCATAAGAGTCATAATACTCTAGGAGTTCCCCGTGAAAGCGAAAAGCGTGTTTCGATTTATTTATTGGAACATAGTTTGAATTGTGAATGTGTAATTTTAACTTTTTTTCTTTGATTCGATCGCGACCGCGCGCCGACCAAAATCGGTAACAGTAACATTGCACATGGTGTTTACGTTTTGTTTGTTAAAATGCTATGTAATTTGTTTGAAATTTTTTTTATTCTTTGCATAATTGTTTATTTCACCGTTTTAAAGTATTTATGACAACTAGTACCAACTGGACTTAGGTTTAATGTCGAACGGTTAAATCCATTTACGTATATTGAATTTTTCCTTTACACATTCATTTTCATTTAATAGTTGTATTAGGGAGCTTAGTTGAAATTTTATAGTTATTTCTTTTTCCTTAGAAACAGACCAAAACATTGAAGATGACGAAGAAATACAGAGTTTCAACACGAGCAAAACAAAGAAGCGATTCTTCATAGAGGACGATTCAGATTAAACTGTATTTCATTTGTATTTGTAAAATTTCATGTAATTAAACGTGTTTTTGAGAAATAATTACGTTTTTTAATTTTAGGTGTAATTAAGACTCAACTAGTTACGTCGAATTAACTTTTCTCATATATATTAAATAATTACAGTTTTATCATTTGCATTGTTCATCAAATTACTATTTGTGTCAAGTACAAACTGCACTAAGAGAAGTAGAGTGAGTGTAACCGGAAAACGATGTGTATCGACACGTTCAGGCGACCATAAAAGTTTAAACATTCCGGTGTGCATGTCTCTAATTCTTTTTACTTATTTATAACTCAGATTATACTAATAAAACAGATAGCGCGCGCGGAACAAATATAGTGAGGCCAATAGTTCTTCATGTGTGCGTATCGGGATGCAAAGACGTGTGTATCATTGTGTGACAAAGATTGCCAGATAACGAAAAAACTTTTAATTCCTCGGTAATAATAATTTTAATTAAATGTAATAATAAACAATTAAATTATTTCATTATTCACATCGACTAGCATGGTTTTGATCGATCATCATAGTTGTGAAAAAAATTATTAAAATCTTTATATGTGATTAAGTTTGTAGTGAAAACTTTTTTGGCAGACCTGCGCTTTTTTACTTAACAGTGAACGAAAAAAAATAGCGGTAATGCACGGATCGATGACTCGTCATGCTCTGGTCGGAACTACTTTTTTAGGCGCGCCATGCGCACTTTTAAAATATCAAGGGAACTACTTTTTTAGGCGCACCATGCCCACTTTTAAAATATCAAGGTAACTACTTTTTAGGCGCGCCATGCGCACTTTTAAAATATCAAGTGAACTACTTTTTAGGCGCACCATGCGCACTTTTAACATATCAAGGGAACTACTTTTTCAGGCGCACCACGTGCACTTTTAAAATAACAAGTGTACTACTTTTTAGGCGCACCGTGCGCACTTTTAAAATATCAAGTGAACTACTTTTTAGGCGCACCATGCGCACTTTTAACATATCAAGGGAACTACTTTTTCAGGCGCACCACGTGCACTTTTAAAATAACAAGTGTACTACTTTTTAGGCGCACCATGCGCACTTTTAAAATATCAAGTGAACTACTTTTTAGGCGCACCATGCGCACTTTTAACATATCAAGGGAACTACTTTTTCAGGCGCACCACGTGCACTTTTAAAATAACAAGTGTACTACTTTTTAGGCGCACCATGCGCACTTTTAAAATATCAAGTGAACTACTTTTTAGGCGCAACATGCGCTCTTTTAAAATATCAAGTGAACAACTTTCAAGGCGCGCCATGCGCCTTTTAAAATATCAAGGGAACTACTTTTTTAGGCGCACCATACGCACTTATAAAATATCAAGGGAACTCCTTTTTTAGGCACACCATGCGCACTTATAAAATATCAAGGGAACTCCTTTTTTAGGCGCACCATGTGCACTTATAAAATATCAAGGGAACTCCTTTTTTAGGCGCACCATGCGCACTTATAAAATATCAAGGGAACTCCTTTTTTAGGCACACCATGCGCACTTATAAAATATCAAGGGAACTCCTTTTTTAGGCGCACCATGTGCACTTATAAAATATCAAGGGAACTCCTTTTTTAGGCGCACCATGCGCACTTATAAAATATCAAGGGAACTCCTTTTTTAGGCGCACCATGCGCACTTATAAAATATCAAGGGAACTCCTTTTTTAGGCGCACCATGCGCACTTATAAAATATCAAGGGAACTCCTTTTTTAGGCGCACCATGCGCACTTATAAAATATCAAGGGAACTCCTTTTTTAGGCGCACCATGCGCACTTATAAAATATCAAGGGAACTCCTTTTTTAGGCGCACCATACGCACTTATAAAATATCAAGGGAACTCCTTTTTTAGGCACACCATGCGCCTTTTAAAATATCAAGGGAACTACTTTTTTAGGCGCACCATACGCACTTATAAAATATCAAGGGAACTCCTTTTTTAGGCGCACCATGCGCCTTTTAAAATATCAAGGGAACTACTTTTTTAGGCGCACCATACGCACTTATAAAATATCAAGGGAACTCCTTTTTTAGGCACACCATGCGCACTTATAAAATATCAAGGGAACTCCTTTTTTAGGCGCACCATGTGCACTTATAAAATATCAAGGGAACTCCTTTTTTAGGCGCACCATGCGCACTTATAAAATATCAAGGGAACTCCTTTTTTAGGCGCACCATGCGCACTTATAAAATATCAAGGGAACTCCTTTTTTAGGCGCACCATGCGCACTTATAAAATATCAAGGGAACTCCTTTTTTAGGCGCACCATGCGCACTTATAAAATATCAAGGGAACTCCTTTTTTAGGCGCACCATGCGCACTTATAAAATATCAAGGGAACTGCTTTTTTAGGCGCACCATGCGCCTTTTAAAATATCAAGGGAACTCCTTTTTTAGGCGCACCATGCGCACTTATAAAATATCAAGGGAACTCCTTTTTTAGGCGCACCATGTGCACTTATAAAATATCAAGGGAACTCCTTTTTTAGGCACACCATGCGCACTTATAAAATATCAAGGGAACTCCTTTTTTAGGCGCACCATGCGCACTTATAAAATATCAAGGGAACTCCTTTTTTAGGCGCACCATGCGCACTTATAAAATATCAAGGGAACTCCTTTTTTAGGCGCACCATGCGCACTTATAAAATATCAAGGGAACTCCATTTTTAGGCGCACCATGCGCCTTTTAAAATATCAAGGGAATTAATTTTTTAGGCGCACCATGCGCACTTATAAAATATCAAGGGAACTCCTTTTTTAGGCGCACCATGCGCACTTATAAAATATCAAGGGAACTCCTTTTTTAGGCGCACCATGCGCACTTACAAAATATCAAGGTAACTACTTTTTAGTCGCACCATACGCACTTTTAAAATGTCAAGTGAACTACTTTTTTAGGTGCACCACGAGCACTTTTTTTAATAATTAAGTTTGAATTTAAAGTATTTATAAATTTCCATAAACTTTCTGTTTCAATCTTACAGGTAAACTCGGTTTCCTTTAGCTCGGTTTCCTTCTTATTTTTGCCAAGTGAGTTTCCTGTCTAACACAGAGTACATTGTTTCAAGAGTTAAGTTTTATATTTGATTAATATTGTAGAACAATTTTAAAAAATACGCGTATGTTATTGTAATTTGAAATTGTAATCACGCATTGTTCCTGATTCGCCGAAATATATATATATATATATATATATATATATATATATATAATTCGCCAATATATATATATATATATATATATATATATATATATATATATATATATATTGGCGAATTATATATATATATATATATATATAATCGCATATACGCACACACATACACCAGAATTTTTTTATGACAAAGAATACGCAAATAATGGGATTCTTAGGAACACGACTTGTACTTAGTATATTATATCATAGATTATGAAAGATAAGAAAGGGGGTTATTAACGTGCGGCTCAAAACATCGGACCGGCCGTTACACCACTAAAATTTAGCTTAAAAACAAGATGTGCGTAGTGATTTTAGGGTTGAGAAAATCTAATTATAATAATAATTTTCAGCTGACAGAATTCTCGGAAATTAATAATCAAGCATCTAAATACTCATAGTTTTACGTATTTATCCTAGTTGAGTTCCACACTAGGACCTATGTCAACTGCAGTATAAATACAAATTCAACGGTACCTTATTTGTCAAAATCGATCCAATCGTAGAGTTCTATAATGAAATTAATGCATACAAACACACCTAAAAACAGTACTTAAAAATATATATGAAATTTTCGAAAACACGCCCTACCTACTTTATAACATAATCGAAAATTTGCAACTAAATCTATCTTAACTTACCTTGAATACAGGGAAAATATTTCAACGCAACCTATTAACATTAACGGCTTTGAGTTGTCGTTTCGTGTTTAATTTCTTTAGTAACAATTTTTAAATGGAAAAAAGATAATGAAACAGTCAAACAAATAATGAAACAGTCAAACAAATAATGAAACAGTCAAACAAATAAATAATTACTTATAAAACTATATTCGATCACCCTTTCCTGTTTTTACAATATTTAACTACACGAGATGGCATTGTTTGTAGAAAATTTTTGTATGCACGAAACAGGCAATGACCAGGACGCTCTGTTTCGTACTGACTCAGGTTTGTATTTGCTTTCGAATTTGTATTTGCTTTACTGGCCACACTGCCGTTTTATGTACGCTCTGTCTGTCTTTCATTCTCTGATATGAGATTTAGAAACATGAATATTATTTTTCGTTATTTAACTATCATTTAACAGACATAAAGTTCGTTCGTCGTACGTTTAACGATCATTTAACATACGTAAAGTTTCGTGAATAACTGAAAAAATTTAAATATCTAAAGCCAATATAGTTTACTTTAGTTAAACTTCTAGTAACTAACTCTGTTTTTGACAATATTGATTCAAAGCATTTCGGAGATGTGGAAGCATATATTTTGTGGTTATTTTCGATATAATTTTTAAATATATTACGTAAAATTCAGAAAAAAAATCATTTTTAAATCCTAAATATGCCTCGTTGCCCCGAAATATTTCTGAAAAATATTTTTTAAGTTCTTACTTTTGGGAAGTACGCGGGTCGATAAGCTCCATGCTGAATACAAATACTCGTACTATACCAAATACTAACGTACAACGTCAAATTAACGTCAAGAAATTAATTATAGAATTAGACAAATTAGAGACAGAAGCTCCTACTAAAACTATATTTTCATCCCGCATAATCTTTGAGAAGAAATTCGCAAAAACAGCTTGTCCATCTTACGTATATTACTCGTATATTATTTGATATTAATAGTAGCTTTTCGCACACAGCAGTAGACGATTCGACCCAAATGTATTTAATATTATTAAATATGTTAGTCTTATAAGGCTTCTAAAGAAATGCACAGAATTTCAAAAATTTATGAATTTTTGTCTAAATGTTTTTCCATGTATTTCTCAGAAACTACTAATCAGATTGCAATTATTTTATTTTTATCGGCTTAAGTATCTTTCAACTCGGAGAATAGTGAAAACTTTATAAAAATCGGTTTTGCAGTTGAAAATACAAAATAAAAAGTGATTTCATTTTTATTAAACTACTACTTGCTTGTATGTTGTTAACACTATTGTTTATTTATATATCAACAAACTCTATAAATAGTGTCTATATAGTTTACGCAAATAAAGCAGTAGAGAGGAATTTAGAATTTGATACAGCACTTCCTTGTGTACCACATTGGTGGTTGTTCTGTCTGGTACTAATACCATGTGTGAAACAATCCTCCCCTAAGTCAATGCTTACCACATTTTATAACTGGCCCTAAGTTTTATTGAACGTTGCGAAAAAGGCTCTAAGAGGAAATTGTAGTTGCTTGAAATTAAAAACATAATAATAAGGTATAAGCGGTATGAAAACCGACCCCTCCCCCCCCAGAACAGCTAGTGAACAGAGTGATACGTAAAAATTTACAATAGAAATATTTTACCCGTAAAAACTTAGCTACCAATTTCCATCCGATTAGAGAGTGAATGTCGTAAAATTCTTAAATGCTCGTTACATCATTTGTGTTGAAAATATTAATACTAAATTTTAAGTAAAAATTGTCATAACAATTGTTTTTCTTATACAAATATATCCACCTCTTTTCACCTCGTTAGAGGTTGTATCTCGGAAAATCCTGAAAGACGGGTAACATTATTTCTGTTAAAGAGCATGAACATCCAGTTTTAAGTAAAAATTACCATAAAAGTGTTTTTTCCCATAGTTTTCCATATCCCAGTCACATCTTTTCACCCCCTTAGGGGATGAATTTCGAAAAATCCCTTCTTAAACGATGCCTCCATTAGAAAATCAACACCCTTTCCAAATTTCAAATTATTATCACTAGCGATTTGGGATGGGCGTTGATATCTTAATGGGGACATTGCCTTTTATATATATATAGATTGTAGAATCCGAAATTAGCAGCATTACAGTTAGTAAACACCGGTATAAAGTTACATATATCGAGAAAAATTACCGAAAACAATTTTTTGAATAGTCCTAAGTGCGATCAGCAGTAATGACATGTTATCGTTAATTAAAGATTGTTAAGTTTCTTTTTAAATGTTAACACAAGATGTGTTTTGCGAAAGTCATGATGATAAAATATTATCTACAAGAAATATTTTAACCGCCCCGCCGCACCATATTCATTTTAACGGCCTTGTATTAAAAGATGGCCGTACACGCGCGCGCAGTATAATCGCGTTGTAAACCCGCACCTCCCCATGTACATAAACTTGCACAGAAGTACCAAGTTCATTACCTCGGCGTATTGGATATAAGGAATAAGTTTGCATAACCCGCCCCAGCCCGACCGACACCTACAGATATTGACTTGAAAAGTTTTATGACATTTTTATTAACTTAGTCCTAGCTGTTGAATAGCTTTGTGTTTTGACGTCGTCTGCGTCGTTCCAGATTTCTTTAAGTTTTCTTAAACTTAGAATATGGGTTGTGTTAGACGTTTAGTGTCGGTAAGTATAATCGAGTGGCTTGTGAGAAAAGATAGATCGGGCCGAATGATTGAAACTTCTTCTTTAAACTTTTACTTTCCATCTTGTCTTTTGCAAGTCGACTTTTCTCTAGTGGCATTGGAATTAGTATAGTGAAAATGCTAATACTACAAAATTAATATGAAATATATTGTTCCAAATTATTTTCTTCTCCAACCTCTAACTTCTCCAACGTCTAACAGGTGGTATTGATCCGCCACTAAATAGTATATCCATCAAAATATAATTTATTTTTTATATTTTTTAATAAATAATGAAAATTGCCTAAAATGACGGGTATCTATAACTGAATACATTTAGGTTGTTATTGCAAACTTTTATAATAGTACCTATTACTTGAACGCATTTTGCATTGTGTTGAATGCACTTGTGTACCTTATATTTCGATAAACGTAATAAAAGTGGCAACATTGCGTACTTACATACCTTTCTTAGCTGTCGATATTCCTTTCATTTGCATAGTTTACAAAAGAAGGTTAAGAAAAGGATAACAGAATCAATTCATTTCATGATCGAGGTTGTTTACAATCCGGAAATCAAAACTATTGCCATTGAAGATTTTTAATATCCATAATTCGCTAAAATATCTAATATATAATGGATTTTTAAAATAAACTTATAGGAATGACTATTAATACTTACGATATTTTTTCATTTGTCATTTAGATAAATTATTATTTGCTTCTTATTGTTACTAACATTAGTCTAATTTTAAATGCGATTTCGAAATAAATCTTCATGATTTATTTATTATTTAATATAGTAATCCTCGCAAATGTCTACAAATAATTAGAACGTTTGAATATTTTTGAAGAGGTACTTATTGTTTTTGAAATTACAGTTTATTGGTGTTATTGTAAAATTTTACTATAACACTGTGGTTTTGTTAAATAATATTTGTAATACGTTTTCGAGTTAGTAGAATTGGTGAATATATCGCTTTTTAGTGCTAGTGAATATTAGGGCGTAATTTTAGTGTATGCTGAATTCTGGGAAAGCTCTTAGGTTATGTTAGCGCTACCCGAATCGACCTTAGGTGAGTACATAAATACAGTCTAAAACGAAATAATTAGTATTTTTATTATTATGTACATGTGAACAAACCAATTTTGTAATGAAATGTGTACTTAGAAAATTAATAAATTATAAAAGGAAGCTAATAATTCGAATTAAGTGCACCCCTTTTTACTTTTTTCATAATGACAATTCATTTGACAATTGACAGTATGTTACACGTCACTTGCTACGTTGCGTCACGTCACGCGCTACTTGCACAGGATGCTAATTTACACATAGTAGTGATTTCATAAAAAGTTTAAACTTAAATTATTTAATAAATTAGGCAACCGATTTAAAAAGAAAATAACATTTTGCATGTGTGTGTGTGTGTATGTGTGTGAGTGCGTGCGTGTGCATCTGCGTGTGCGTTTGAGTGTGTCTGTGTCGTATATGAATACTAAAAGTATATGTAAATATTAAAAGATAAAGTAATGAATATTATTTACTATAAATGTATAGAATCTGAAAATAGTTCGAAAAATAATTTTTCTTAAATTTTGAAAATATTGGATAGTGTCATATGTATGGGGTCTTTAGAAATTCGAAATTTTTACACTTATTTCAATGAATATCACGTATGACGTCGTAAGACTTATGTAAATAGGTGGATTTATTTGTAAAGAAAACGTCATATGTCGGTAAAGTTTAACATCGTTAGTAAAGTAATAGATTACTACCACCAGATGCTTTCAAAAGAATCTAACTTTTACTTACTTTATTCCAATACGGTTTTATATCTTATTAAAATAGCTACCTCTTTACCAAATTAATCGAAAGTCATGACCTAGCAAAAGACAAATCTGCATATACCAGAGATAAAAGAGTGACGTTATAAAGTTTCCGATTTCTACCTTCTAAGATACAGACTCTTAATAAATGGTCTCGTAATAATTATGTGTATTGGAAAAGTTGTAACTAGGTCAAATGTCCAAGTCTTAAAATGATATAAAATTGAAGGTCTCATGACTATAAAGTAATACGATTTTTTAGGCACTGCGCAAAGTCCAATAGGCAAATTTATTGAGGTCGTACAAGCTTACTATGCTGACTACCAGCACATAACCTGTATTTGATAAAACTTAAAATAAACCGAATGGTTATTGATGCAAATTTAATCTGACCCCATCTATATATTTGGTTTCTCGTTTACGACCATTTAGTATTCAAAAGTTTCAAATGGCCCATCCATATAGACCATAATTTTAATTAAGTTTGCGTAATTGGACATATTATAATTCATGATCTTAGCCGAGCACATTATTTGTTGTCTGCGTAGTCGCACTGATATGGAGTTGAATCACAGAGCATGCAGGGTTTCGCTGATAAATCTAAAGTAATGGATGACGTTATTGGGTATAATAGATATTAGCATTCTTATTTATGTTATAGCGCTGTAGTGTGTAAGTTAAAGTAAAATTTTGCATAATAGGGAATTTTTTCGTAATTTATTGAAAAGTGCTGTCTTAAAAAAACTTTTAACATTTTGTATAAAATCATTTTTAATAGAAATCAAAATTTAAAAACGTAGCTAAGTTACTATATTTAACACTTGGTTGTCCGTCACTTCGTCCGTCTATTTGTCAAAGCCCATTTTCTCTAAGAGTGTTTGAGATATCAAGTTGAATTTCATTAATATATTTCGATATCAAGTTGAATTGATATCCTATGTTAAGATAAGCCTTACATTGCTGTAAAATTTCAAATTTGTTGATTCACGCTACAAAAACTTATGCTTTTTAAAGCGTGTTTTTGTATTCATTCAATAGTCTTCCTGATCATCGTAATCTATAGGGTACTTATGGTCTGCCAATAATTTTGCCAAAATAAAATCAGCATAATGGGAGGTCTTATAGCACAAATGAGAGGAAAACAGCCAACAATAATACTAATCTAACCCTGTTCAACGAACGGCCGGGAATCGGGAATCTGATAGCTTGTCCCTAAGAATAAAAGAAAAATTTTTGTGTAAAAATTTCGGTTTCATTTTTACAAGTGCAAGAGGGAGAAAGCGAGTTAACGGAGACAGACCGAATCTTTATAGTGACAATGTACAGCTACAAGACCAAGAAATTACTGAAAAGGGTACTAAAATATAAGAAAAGCTTAAACATAAAAATAAGAAGGTGAGAAAGAAAAACTGTTAAAATAACAGTGAAATGGACAAAAAATGTTCCATTCTATCAAATGCTGTTACGCAACATTACGAACAAAACAAATGACTACAAATTAAAACATAGTATCCAAACAATATTTAACGACTTTTCGGTTGAACAATCCAGGGTGGAGTTTCGATTAATAAAATACAATTAAGGAATACAGAGAATTAGAAAATCCCAAACTATTTCAGTTTAAGGGATGACCTGTCGCGTGCTACTGCTCGAAAAAAATAAAACAGTGACCTAATAAAAAAACTAAAAAGCAGAACAGGATTCTTATGAACACGTTGCTTTTTAAGAGCGATAATTTTCCTGTGGACTAGATTCGCCCGTTATTAATAAAGAATAGAACATATATTTAACAAAAGTAATTAGCAAAAATAAAATTGAATACACTTATTTAGGCATATCCAAGGATAACGTTGAAGAAAAAGGTGGTGTACGAATAAATGCTTTGCAAGGCTATCGGTGACAGTGGAAAACTAGTTAAATTAGCGGACGTGAAATTCGAAAATTTCCTGAAATTTTCTTTTTTTGAAAATTATATTATTCGAATTCGATGATCCAATAGAAGCATTTGCAAAATAGGTTCGTGACTTGTAGATATATACGAGATGATGAGACTGATTTTAATTACATTACCAAAAAAGGATTAGGTATAAAGGAATTAATAACAGTGATAAAATGAGTTATAATAAGTACTAGAGATGTAGCTTTTCTTGTATTTCTTTTAATATTGAAAAAAAAATGTTTAAAAAGTTAGATTAGTATCTTAAGTAGGTTACTTGTATTCACTCTATCGCTATGCTTAATACTCTGTCACAAGCTTGTCTCTCATGGGAGTGAGAGTCAAAGTAATCCAGCGCTTTACTTTTGGAGGATTTAAGTAAGATTATGTCGTAAACGCTATATATAGCTTGTACTAAAGCTGTCTATCTATACTTTTACGTAATTTAGCTTGTGATTACAAAAGTATTTTAAAGTTTGGTCTCTTTAAGGCAAAAAATGTGACAGAGTGGTGTAATAATTGCATTTTTTAATAAGAACACAAGAATATTGGGGTGCTGCTGGGGTAAAAAATAATACATATTTTAAACCGAAGTATTTCTTTTTTGTTACCGCTCCTATAAATCTTGAAAACTTAATAAATCGAGTTCGATTTCTTGACACTGAGTGGTCGATGTTGAGTTTTTTTGGCGGACACAATTAAAATCTTAATTAAGTTATTTGATAATTACGAAAAGATAAATATTTTTACAAAATGTAATAAATATGATTCAACTGGCCGTAAAAGAGAAGAACGTCCCATATTTATTTACGTTGTGAAAAATTAATTTTTGTAAATGGTGTAATTAGTACGAGTTCTACTCGTGCTTGATGTGTTTTTGTTTTTTAGGGTTCCGTAGATAAATCAGGAAGCCTTATAGTTAAGCCGTGTTCACCCTATATGCAAGGTGTTTTTTTTATTCGTTTACTCCATTGTGTATGGTATGGTTGAATAAGTGGGAACAAGTAACTATCTCTGCCTCTTTAACGAAAAATATTCACGACAGTAGGATATATAACAAAATTAAAAGGAAAATTATCACTGTTCATAACTTTCAGATTGACTTGACAGAGTTGATAGACTTTTACTCGCAAATTAGTAGCATCTACTAGTTTGCGAGTAAAAGTCTATCAACTCATGACATGTAGTTGAGTCTGTAAAAAGTTTATAGAAATTCCATATAAATAAATTAAGTGCAAAAATAAGTTTGTTTTAAAATTTATATTCATTTAATAATTATTTAACTTTATAAGCCTGGGACATTCAGAGTGAAGTTTTCTACCCAGGTCCGAGAATTTAGACAAATGTTCTTTTTTATAAAACAAGTTATTATGCCGAAATAATTCAAATGATGCGTACAATTTTGCTTTTTAACTTGATATGACTATATTTTCTACTAGACTGTGATAACTAATGGTTCATATTTTTGTGCATTAATTATACATGAAGTTATCGGTTATTAAATAAGGAGCGTATACAGTTTTCTAGAATCCCACTAAATAGTTTAATAAAAAAATTTGTAACATGATAGAATAAGGTAAAAATTTGTACGCATATGCAAAAAAAACAAAAATGACGCTATTACTGTTATCAGCTGTTTTGTACGTTATGTGTGTCAAAAAAAACGACGTCGCTACTGCTATCAGTTTTCTAGAATCCCACTAAATAGTTTAATAAAAAAATTTGTAACATGATAGAATAAGGTAAAAATTTGTACGCATATGCAAAAAAAAAAAGAAAAATGGCGCTATTACTATTATCAGCTGATTTGTACGTTATGTGTGTCAAAAAAAACGACGTCGCTACTGCTATCAGCTGTTTTATACATTATGTGTATCAAAAGTAAACTGTCAAAATGTTGTCGATTTCCTCGCTCTTTAAACCTCCAGTTACTTGCGTATAGTCTGCCACGTTCTCGTCTTGGTATAGAATATGATAAAATACCTTTTACTTTGGGTGGTGATTTTAATGTTGCATCTGATTTTGCATCTGATGATTCGATACCGTTAATTAACTTTCTCCGTGAAAAATTTAATTTAAACATGATGGCAACAACAAAATATGTAACTCCAATAGATGCTGTTTTTATAGGATATCTTGAGGGTATATTATCAGAAATGGAAGTTTCGTATTTTATTCACCATAACGTTATAGTGTCAACTTTACCAACAAAAACATAACAAGATAATACTGTAAATATCGAGGAAATAAATTAAGAAACATAACTGATATTTTGTGTATGTTGTTCTCATTACTACCCTAAGTCCCATAAATAGTATATATCTTAGAATATTTTCCTCTTTCTCTCTCTCTGTATATTTACAAATCGAGATTTAAATCTCCAACCAAATTTTTACTTCTGTCACTTGTACTGATTTACCCGCGCTCAATATTTTTTAATTTACCCAACTGAAACAGTCTATAACACAATTCATACATAACTAGGGCTGTAAAATCTTGGTTAAAATGACACTGATAGAAATATTTACCCCAACGAAACTAGACGAGGGACCGTAATAATATGCTCCACGACTCGTTCCAAATATTCACACTAAAAATACAGACTAGACTTAATGAAGCTTCTATTAAGAAGAAGAAGAAGATTCTATTTTCCGTAGAAAAAACATAATAATATAAAAATAGTTTCAAACTTCAACCGAGTGCTCGAACACTACACAGCCTCAGGTTGTTTAGATAAATTAAGAATTTTGACACTGTGACCTTTTGGCTAAAGGTTATAAATAATTTTGTCACATAAATATCCAACAACCAATTCTGGTTACATTCTAACCTCTCAACGACAACCGAGGCTGGCTGTGGCGGAGTAAAGAGCCGGGCCGGCGATACGCAACTGGGTCGGGCCGGCACCGGCACTACTGGAGGTGTCCATGCAACCAAAACCAACACCAACAGGTGGTTTTGGTTGCATGGACGGCGAAGGTGAAGCTGTTGGCATCGATTGATTATTAGATGAACGTGTGACACTTTAATACTATTATGTAACAACTACCTATCATTTTTAACGCAAATAAAGTTCTAGTCTATTCTGTCTAACTCATCCACAACTGAGTTAAATGTTTTTTTTTAATTTATGTCAAGTTATTTTATAGTTTTTATTGACCATTATTGTGTAAAAAAATTAAAATTACTTTATTTCGTAGGTAAATAAAATTTATACGTGAAATACGTCATATGAAATAATTCTAATTAAAATTAGCACTTTTTTATATACTACTACAAGATCGGAAGACTGGTTCCTCCCAAGAAGGACTAGTAAGAAACTTGGAGTTTGTTCTTTTTAGAAAGTCTCAAAATAATAAATACAATTTGAAATTAGGTGCTTTAATAAGCTTGATAGCCGAGAAGCTTTTCCCAAGGATTCTTTTCATCTAGATAATTAAAAATTTTATAATTTAATAATATATATACTACAGTTTACTATACTAACAATTTTTTTTTAATAACGTTTTTAAACTTTATAAAAGGAAACCTTGAATATGATTAGGAACTTTATTATAAAAGCGTATACAGAGACCCATAAATGTATTTGTGATTTTTGGAACCGACTTACATGACGAGTTTATTTATACAGTTTATTTTTATTTCTTGTTATATTATGTACCTGTATCACTAGTCTACAAATATGTGAATATTCTTCTTTACGTACATTCCAGCTTATAAATATTAGAGATTCAAGTGTGAGTATATTAATATTTTAAATTTATCTTTGAGTCATACTCTTGGGTCTAATTTATAAATTGTGAAATTTCCTGCGACTAGCTTCTGCAGAATAAAAATTATTTTTATATCACCGGCATTTCCCCAGAGCAAAATACCGTAAGTCATTCACCTATGAAAATAACAAAAGCGAACTAATCTAGCGGTGTCTATATATTTTCCCAAGCTACGAACTCTTTAATTGCATATGTTGCAGAACTAAGCCTGTCTGCCAATTTTGTAATGTGTGGCCAGTAATTAAGAATACTGTGTTATTTACAAGACCCGATCCCTGGTTCTGCACGAGTATATTTGTTTGTAAATGTTTCATCTTACGTAAACTTTACAAATTTTTTTTTCATGTTAAGAAGAAGATTATTGAGTGTACCAATCAACTACATTTGTAATAGCATTGTTCACGTCATCATAATTGGACTGATTTTTCTTTTCATTTTAAATAATAGAGAAATAAAATAAATAGTTATGGTTATGTAGGAATTTCAGTGAGTAGGTAATATGTAGTCATAGTCATAGGTAGTCATACTTACCATCTGCATTACCACCGTTTAAAATTTCCTGCAGTACACCTGGTAGTTGTGAAATTAATGGCATAGCAGATAATTATGCTGTAGATTGTTCTGATTGACCCTAAAAATATAAGAGAATATAAAACCAACTGTAATAGGAATCATAGATCATTTTCGGTGTGTATTATGGCAATATTTTTGTGATTTATCCATGATGTATTAAAGTATTTTCTTTCTTCACTCAAGCCATTTTTAAAAATTCAATTAATCGTTTGAATGTAGAACATTAACTGAGAATACAGAGTAGATAAATAAATATCAATAGTTACTAACACCAAAACCTTGATCCTCAATCTGAACTTGATCGTGAGCTCCAGAAAATCCAATGATAGACAATACTCTCTCTTCCAAATGTGTTACAAAAAACTTACAGTTCAAACTTCCACCAATACTACTTGTGTCGCATCTTATCTGCATACCTTTCCCTTTGGTTTTCATTTTGAAGTTTTCTTAAACCTAAATTAATGCAGTTATGGTAATCAGTACATGAATCAAAATTAGGAAAAGAGGCTAGTTTACTCACTTTTTTCCACTTGATTTTTGTCCACTACAACCAACAGAAGTTAATATTTCCACCATTCTTGGTGTCTGTATCGAAACCATAGACAATATTTTTTTTTATAGACGCGACGCATAGAATAAGCGTTCGTTAGGTCCATATAACTGTCTACCCATCTATTATGGTTAACGCTAAAGCGTTAACTCATGTAGACAGAGAATCGATGAGTTATTTGTCTAGGGTCACTGGTACTCTACTTAGTGCTAGTTGGGTGGTAATATACCAAAAATGTATTGTTGTAGTTCACAGCCTATACCTGGCAATACTTTATGATTTAATTTTGAATACCAATAAATTAGTGATTTTAAAGATAGTCATTTTACTAAATTAAAAAAAACTCTGAATTATTAAAAATGTATAGTATATTTTACCGAGATTGACATCTTATAAGTTTGGTATGAATGCAGTTTAGCACCAATGATATTTTGTCAATTTTTTGATATAATATGAAGTAAAAACGACATATTTTAAAGATATTTTGCAGCCGGAGATTACATATTATGAAAAGACCGATTTGAAAAAAACAAAATTACTCACGAAAAATAATTTCCAAATTTGAAGGTTCCTAAATTTGTTCACAAATTTTACAACGAATTTAACATAAGACAATACACATTTAGGAATAAGTCTGGTTTAACGAAAATGCGAATTTCTTTTTTAATGCGTATTATCATATGAAAAAAAATTGTCAGAATATAATTGCTGTTAAACTGTATTTGTTCCATAAGTTTTAGTAAAATGTTTATATTTCAAAGAATATATCTAAGTTTTTAAGTTTATATGATTTTTTTAAATTTGTAGGAATAATTACAGTTATATTTGATTTTACTTATTTTTTGCATTATGTTACAGTAAGAATTGAAAAATAATTGGCTTTACTATACGTAAAGGAGGTAAAATAAGAACAGTTTCGCATTACAACATTCCTTGAATTTGTATTCTGCTCCTTATTGACTAATCAAAATGAATAATAATAATTCTTTGATCATCAGATTGTTTTGTAGATATTTTTACACCCTCAAATATTTCAAAAGAGGAAAATAATTTATGAATGAAAATTTGGATATCATTAAAAAAATTTTCAAAAACACTTATTGAATTTTTTGAGTATTACTAAATAAAGAAAGGTAGTAGAGAAATAATTTTTTTATTTGCATGTTTAACGGCTATATAACTCAAATAATCAAACACTTCTTCAATGAATTTGTCAACATTTTCTAACTCATCTTTAAGAAGTTGTAAGAACAGGAACGAAATTTATTTGGAATTTGCCTTACTTTTCGTCTTTGTCCTTGTATGGTCTATCTTTGAAAATATACTTATCTTTTTAAAAATAACACCGAAGCAACGAGCCCTCAATCCTGAATAATGTAAGAAATTATTTGATTTATTAAAAAAACATTTCCTTTTTACAATTTTGAAGTAAAGCCTAGAAATTAGAGAAAAGTCTAACATTTCGAAACGTTCAGTTATTTTCCGAGTTATGCAGCTGCAGGCAGCTAAATAAATTATTTTCTAATAATTTTATGCATTTAAAGAAATACAAAAAAGTCAACCAACGCATTCAAATATTTTTTCGATAATATTAAAATTATAATTTTTTAATACATTTGGCGTTAATTTTATAGAAATTCATTATTCAAAATTAAATGAAGCTACGTGATTTAGTATTATTTCTAATTTCTTTAAGTTCCTTACCACGACCTAGGTTTTGTTGTATTACAACATTTTCAGGTGAGCTGTTAGCAACAGATGGGCTGTTATCTTTGCTAACAGCCCACCTGAAGATGTTGTAATACAACGAAACCTAGGTCGTGGTAAAGAACTTAAAGAAAGTAGAAATAATACTACATCACGTAGTTTCATTTAATTGTGAATAATGAATTTCTACAAAATTAACGCCAAATATATTCAACACAAGTACAAGTAAAATAAAATAATTATGTTTATAAAAACAATTTACCTAAATAATACAGGTAGATTCAGCAATAAATACCAAATATAGATATTGAAACCAGTTCATACCTTAAACGTGATACGATTGCGAATAAAAATGAATCTCTTAAACGTGTTACTTTTCCCAGACATGCCACACGACTGTTGGATGCAACCTGTTGCAAGATACTCGCCCGTATAAGTGCACGCATCGCATTCTCATCTTTCAAAATCGACATATTCGCCGTTAGGTGATCTTTGCTAATAGCCCACCTGAAGATACTAGAATACAACGAAACCTAGGTCGTGGTAAAGAATTTAAAGAAAGTAGAAATAATACTAATTTACTTGTACTGTTGCAACTTTAATATACCGTTCACCTATGTGGACCGAAGAGAGTCCACGAAAGCATTATTTTTGCAACCAGTTATAGTTATTAAAATAATCAGTGAATTAAAATATTATATAACCGTAAAAAATAAAAACAAAATTTTCAAGAAAACAGAAAACGAGTAATGAAAGAGGCACTTTTAGATAAGAAAGCAACATAAACAGAACAGGTGTAAGATAGTCTGAGGTCTGACAACAGCTATTCGATTTTCACTGTTGTAAGCTTGAATGCGTCAAAAATTTATGAGTACATTATACAGGCTGTCCAGTGGCATATTTCAATGTTTGAAAAATTGTAAAAAAAACTACACCTCTAATACAAAGTAGGTTTATTTTAACTTTATAACAACAAATGCGAATTTCATTTTTTAAAAACCACGTTTTCCAAATGGCGGCCATCGAGTTTGACACACTCTTCGAGTCTAGGACGCATGTTTTCAAAAACGCGTTTGCAGAGCGACTGGGGTATCCTACTGACTTCGGCTCGAATTTTCTTTAAGTTGTGTCACAGTGCTCGGATTTGTTTTGTAAACAACGGATTTTAAGTATCCCCATAAGAAAAAGTCACATGGGCTTAAATCGGTTGACCTAAGTGGCCAGGGTACGGTACCGTTTCGGGATATGTTTTTTCTGGAAATAACTGCTGCACTGCATTCATGGACACATTACCAGTGTGAGCTGAGGTTCCGTCCTGCTGGAACCATGTGTTTTGGTTGAAGGATGGATTATTTTGTAGTTCTACTCTGAAAAAGTCATTTAAAATCTGGGGCATATCTCTCTGAATTCACAGTTACAGTTTGGTCACGTTGATTTTCAGAAATAAGGCCCTATGATTGCAGATGCAGACATGGCACACCAGACTGTTACTTTAGGCTTATGTAAAGGCTCTTGATGCATTTGTCTTGGGTTGTGGACGAAAACAGTAACGAAAGTTCTGCTTATTCACATATCCTCCAATGTGAAAGTGAGGGTAGCAGTACGAAATCTCAACAACATCACCTCCGCGTAAGTTTTTCTTGATTCAAAGTCAGAATCGTGTAAATCTTGAACAATTTGAATTTTATATGGATCGGATTTGAGCTTTTTTCGCATTATTACCTGTAAAGTTGATTTCGGAATTCCCAATATCGATGAACGTGTACGCAGTGATAAAAGGGGATTTTCAACGACAGAAACCATAACACGCTTGACATTTTCATCCGTGGTTACCAATGATGTAGGTCCTGGCTTGGGCCTATTTACCATGCTTGTACCAGTTGGTACCCATGACTGAATGAGGTTGATCGATGGTCCATCACGTAATCGACGAATATTGTAACGATTATTAAATCGACGGCGTGCTACAGACAGCGAAGATCCACTCGAAATGTACGTCTCGACGGCAAAAGCGCGGTGCTCTCCACTCTACTGTTCCATGGCTACTAAAACATCCGCAACCCTTGCGCTTCTAACAACGCCCCCCGCGCCCCTCTTATGTGTTGCATTCAGAAACTATTTTTGTTCAAACTTTGAAATCTGCCACTGGACATACTGTATTAAGCTGTAAGTAATTCTGTGATATATCAGGTTATATCTAGTAATACCTGTTATATCTATATATACAGTTATACCTGTTTGATATATATGTGGTGCAATTTGAATCAGTTTTGATTTAGTAATGTTTACGTATATCCCTTTAGCTAGTTCACATGGCAAGAATTTTTTTTATAAATCGTTATTAGGAATCATAATTAAATTGCAAATTCTTGTAAGAGAAAAAACATTTTCGTTAAAATTTCATTAAATTTTAACATTATATTTTTACGCTAAAGGTTTCCAAGTCTTCTCGCAGATGTTACAACGCATATCTTCAATCCCTTTTGACATGTTTTGGTGTATAGTTCACTACATTAATCAAAAAATGAATGTTTATTTCATTAACTCAAAGTGAACTGAACAGCCGGAATCGATCACTCTAGATAAGGAGTAATTGCTATTCTTGCGGTATTTACTTTATTTATATGTGTAACTCATGCAATTTATATTTAACAACGATCGTGATATGGAAGTTGATATAGTGGGCAAATTAGGTAATAAAAAATTGAAGGACAATCATGAAAATAATCTACATCATCATGTGGACATTGAGACCGTTTAGTTTTTAAATGAAACAAATTTATTTAGACAATTTAAAAGAACTCTTCTCCTTTACGCGATAAGTAACACAGGAAAAACTAGAACTTAACAAAAGGTTTTTTGTAGTGATTTTGAACACTACAATTACGTAAGAGTTTCCTAAAAATTTCTAAACACTGCTTAATTCAGCAGGCCGTACAAATAAGTCGTCTTACTACAAACGTACAAGTCACCTTAGAGGAGATGTGTCATTATATTGTGTAAACACAAGATTAAAAAATGGTCAGCTTTGAGTTTCGCTTTTGTCTCACAACGCACTTTAAAATGCGAACTTCGTCCAGTGACTACTGCATGCACAAGAATGTTTAAAACTAAGAATAAAATAAAATACAATCCGCCCAAGTGGGTACAATAAAACTTTCAGTATATTCAACCCAAAAGATAATAATGTCTCTATTACAATTTCATAGAAGCGAACTCGAGCTAATATCGCAAGTTGCATTCTGTAATAAAAGTAAGATACGGTTTACATTGCGGAAATTGAATCCGTTGCGCGGCGTATTTGCAGCAGATGTGTATTTATTCCGACTACGGTGTCGTTTGGCCTTATATTCCTAAAGACTTTCTTCGTTTATAATGTCATTTAATTACAATCCTATGGGTGGGCAGTTAAATAATGAATAATTTGTTTATTTTTACAAATTAACTGGACGATTTAATTAATATCGATATAGGAAATCTCTTAGACGAAACTTGTCTTGTGATCCAGTTCGGTTTGTCGTGCGAAACAATCCATAATATTTTTTAAATAGATAATTGGAGGATATGAGGAGAAAGTATTCATATGCTGTAAGGTTATACTAAGTTTTATTTTCACTGCTATATATTATGTCCATTATTGCAGTCGCAAACTAAAGTACTGTACGTATTGTAAGTAAACACAATCGATTGAAAACAATGGTTTGGATTATTGATTTTTCATTTCTCGATGGAGCTGCTGTAGAAACAGTTCATATTAAAATTGTATATTTGGTCTCCAAGTTGCAAGCTAGAATTAAATAGGTAATTTTTTATGTGCAATATATTTTAACTCTGAGTAAACAGAAATTGGTAGATATGACATCTTATTGCTTTATGCGGTCGTGTACAAAATGAGAGGTTACGTCGTCTTGTATGAAAACATTATCATTTAATTTTTATAAATATAAATATAAAATATACAGCAAACGTAACAAGTGTATATAAGTACAGTTATTGAGTTCTGTGGTCGAACATATCCTTACAGATTTTTGTTATTTCGTATTGTCCGTTCTGTCTGACGTCTTTACATCTAAAACATTCTTAAATTTTCTACGATTTTACACCTATGCCAATGAAATTTTATGAGTAAAATAATATTTTCTTTCCAGAGTTGCGAATTGTCATACATGTACATTGTCATACAATGCGATTTTTTTTTCGTGCACAACGTTTAATAGAGTTTCATGAGACAGAGGTTTTTAATTATAAGGGTCACTTCAAATTGGTTTGTAATTGATCTTTCTAGCTTTTAAAGTAATGCTGGAAAAATCACGAAAGAAAGTACATGCTTTTAAAATTATTCCGAGCATGTTGCAATAATAATTTTATTGTGGAATGATTCTGAAACCTTACTTTAGAATGATCCGGTATGCACTTGACTGAATTACCCTTATTTGAATCTTGATTGTGCCTCCAAATTTCAAACAATAAAACGATATCTAGTTAAATGAGAACTGTGTCATAATTGCTAAATTGTACACGTATTCCTATTCCTTGTAATATTTTCACAATATTACAGAATAACTCTCGAATGCAAATTGAAATAACGTTGAATTTTTCGATTTTGTTATTGCTAATTGGTACTCTTTTACAGTATTCAAGTTCTTAGAAAAGACTTCTTTCTGCACAAATGCACGTTTAAATTATTTTTTAGATATGTCACGTTAATAATATATCACTTGGTTTCAGTTGTCTTTATCGATACTCTGAAACACTTTCCACGTGGTATTTTGAGTTCTAGCATAAATTTACAGTTTCTGGCTTAATTTCTTTGAAAAGTAAAGAGCCTAGTTTAATTTTATTGCAATTTAGATAGGCAAATTAATATATCAAATACGCGAAGGGTTCTTCTCTGCTATTTATGTGAATTGGCTGTATAGGTAGTACATTTGTGGCACGAATTACTGCCCTACGTATCCCTAATTTGGTGACAAATAAATAACAATAATTGACGGAGTTATTTACTATCACTACTTCAAACCAGTGCAACCGACGAAATTAATTAATTGGTTTTCACAAAAGACGAAGTGAGTTAACGGTTTTTTATAACCGATGAAATGAACTAACGGGTTATAATAACTGATGAATCGAGTTAACTGTTGTTAATAACTGATGAAATGAATTAACGGATTTTTACAACTGATGAAAGAATTAACGAGTTTTTACAAATAATGAAATGAATTGACTCGTTTTTATAACTGATGAAATCATTTTTTACAAGTAATGAAATGAATTAACGAAATTTTCCTTTATAATTACATTTTTAATTGGTATGTTTGGATAAATCAAAATAAAAGACGGAAACGCGCTTTCTATACTCTTAGTCAGTACGATCTGTAATTTACTTGTAAGCATTGATCCCACATGAAATTATTGTAATTTAAAGACGGTCTCATCAATGATTCTTTTAAGCGTTTTCTCAATACAGTACTTAAAAGTCACATGGATGATAAACATTTTCAATTTCAAAAACTAGAAAAATTGGATATTTAAGCAACATGTCTCGTTAACCGTTTCCAATTTCACACAAGAATATACATAATTCATGTAAAAATAATTGTGAGTAGAATATATCCGTTTAGCATTAAATAATGGTTTCGGAAGTTTTAAATTTTGGTCGAAAATTCCACCCAAGGGCAAGAACGTATTTGCCTAATTTCGTAACGGTGTCCAAGTTGGCGAGAAATGAAATTAATTTTGATAAATCTTCAAAATTGTCATAGTTACAATGGCTTAAACCAATGATACCGAAAGTGGGACATACGAACCTCCAGGCGCCTATTTGTTGGGGCTCCACGTTAGCGAGAAAAAAACATAGTCTACCACAAGTTGTCACCGAGTGGTCTATTTGAGTAGATCCCAGAACTGTAGCAGACATGGTTGATGTTAACTTGTTAAACGATGATTGATGTTAACTTTGTAAAGGATTATAGGACGAAAACACTGAACGGATCATCAAGTCATTTTTACTAATGCTCCTTTTGTTTTATGAGAGCTAATGAGACAGTTATGTATACCCACATTATGCCCATTATTAAATTCAGAAACTTTTTACCCACCTACATTTTTTAATTATCCGATATTTTATCCCATTTTCATTTTATATTTTTATTAAAAATAGCAGATTTCGGAGTAGTTCACTCCCCTTTTACATCGAACGATCATGAAGTCACTGGCTGCTGCATGCAAATATCTTATATCTAGTCACGCGCGTGACTTTCATTTTTGACAGTGCATTATTTATATATTCCAAAAAATCATTTAGAATGATCGCACATTGGGGCCAATATTGGCTATCGGTGATAGAATTGTCATTTTTAAAAAATGAGGGTCATTTACGTTGATGATATCTCTTTGAAGATGTTTGTTAATATAAAATACCCAGACAGCGCTATCTGTGATACGCATTACTTTGTTGTGAGAGCTAGAACGTTACATTCTTAGTGAATTCTGAATAGGCGAAATTATTTTAAGTAATTTTAATCGAAGTTTAAGGTGATGTATTTTGTTAAATTGGAAAAGTAATTTTTCCAGTGGTTATTTGTAGTTGGCACTCATACTATGATATATATTATTCGATATAAAAATGTTAAAAAAACATTATTATCGGCGTCGATATATTGCTATTTAGAAACATATGATAATTTTTTCTTATTTTAAAACAAGTGAGCTTGTATATTCTGCTAAAATGAAACTGAGGGCTGGAGGACAAAAAGAGTTAGTTGATTTTGTTAAAATCGCAATGGAATGTCCGAAAACTATTAGAAAGTCGCTTGAAACATAAGATATCCCTTTCGCTTTCACTTTCTACATTAGAAGCTTTATTTCTTTTAGTAGGATCGAATTTGCCCCGGAAACTTTGAAAATACTTCCATCTTATAAAGCATCTTATAAGCTAACAAGAAAAAAAGCTATGCTACCCCGAAGGTAATTGATTAATTTTACAGTATAAATATTATTTGCTTAAATATTTTACAATGGTTGTTTTTATATAATTGGCATAAATTTTCCTCAGGTCTTAATTCCTAAATGAAATTCGTGCAGAAATCTCAGTCCAGAACTTGCTTGATCACATGGTAAAACAGATAGATAAATCGAATAAAGAACATTTAGATGGGGCTGATGATGGTAAAACATTGACTATGACATATAAATCTGGAGTTGATGGCAGCTCTGGCAGTCAATATCACCAAAAAATTGTGTGGGATAGCTCTGATGACAAATTTATTTTTATATCTTGTTTACTACCGCTTCAATTATCTGATGGCCAACAAATTTACTGGAAAAATAAATGTCCATTTTCACCACGTTATTGCAGGCCTTTAAGTATTATGTTCGAAAAAGAGTCTAGTAGTTTGATCGTGAGAGAAAAAGAGACGATTGAAAATCAAGTCAATAATTTAAATCAAATACTGGTACCAGTAAATGATAAGCAGATAACGATTCAACATCAAATGATACTGTCGTTGATTGACGGCAAAAAAAATGCAATGAACTTATTGATACATCTTCTGCTCTGAAATGTTATCTTTGTGGGTCAACGCCAAAATATTCTCATAAAATTGATAAAATGTTACAATTACCGATTCATAATGAATACCTTGTCCTAGGTATGTTTGTCCTATATGCTTGGAATAGATATAACGAATGTCTCTTACACGTTGCCTACAAATTACCACTTAAAATTTGGAGCTGTCCAAAAGGTTCTATCGAATATAAGGAAAAGATAATTCGTGACGCTTTCAGAGCTAAGGCAGGCGTTATAATTGATAAACCAGGTGATGGTGTCACAAATACTGGCAATGTTGTAAGAAGATTTGGCCAAGATAACAAATTATCTTCTGAAATAACCGGAGTTGATGAACAGCTCATTCAAAGGTTGCTTATTATTTTGCAATGCATATCAGGCGGTTTTGATATTGACACTGAAAAATTTAAAACAAATTTCATTGATACTGCGAGATTGTTTGTAGATCTGTATCCATGGTATTATATGAGTAACAAAGTTCATAAAATACTCATCCATGGCTGGCAAATTGCTCAAAAACCTCTATTCTTCGGATTGGTCAATTAAGTGAGGAAGCGTCGGGAGCGCGCAATAAAGATTTTAAAAAATACTGGGAAAAATTACATTGATAGATGTTTTTAATAGGATGATGATATCTTCTGACCCTCTTTAACTAATATGTTACTTAAATTAAAAAAAAATAAATAGAAAAACATTCCACAACGACGTTATTGCAATGTTCAAAATGGCAGAGCAAGAAGAGCACAGGCAAGAATCTTTTGATTCAGAGTGTATATAATCAAGTGTATTTATTTATTTTCCATGTTTTCTTTTTTATTTTATTTGGTAAGTATATAATTGTACTATCAAAGGTGCTTACACTGTGTCACAATGGTCATACTAAAGCTGGTTACTAATAAATATTTGCAGATATTTTCCACAACGATTAGTGATAAGTCCAGGTTGACTTATTTATTGATTTTTTCGTACAAATAAACAATTAATTAAAAACGATATATTTATATCACCGATAACATTGATCCAATGTGGATCGGCATCTAAGTCGTAATTTTTGTGACTGCAATGACAATGAAAATAAAAATAGAGAATAGTTTTCTAAGTTAGAGATTGATGGGAGGGATTCTGTTGTTCTTTTTCATCGCGTCTTAAGACTACACCGAATCTTATCTCGGTTGCTTCGTTAGTCCTTTGTATCACTTTTTAGTTTTACAGTAGAATTTAAAGTAGAAATTTTGTAGGTTAAAATCAAACAACAAACAAATAAACTTTCATATTTATTTTATTAGTTGGGACGAATATTTGATTAAATTCGATATAAATATGACGTTCTTTTTTCCTAAGTACCCCATAGACTAATTTGATGAGCGAGATATTCAAGCATATCAGCGATAAATCGGTCCAACTCATAAATATCTTTTAAATAAGATTTGTTTTAGAATGTGACACGAAATCACTCAAAACGAGTTTGCATCATATTCAGATCCGAGAAGATTTTTGCCAATTTATTCATCAATCAAAGAATATTAAAAATTTGGCCCCGATTGGTTCTTAAATTTCGGTCTTATCCTTTCTTTTTTTGTGTCGGTTAAAAATCGTTTGATTTTAAACAAACATGACATGATGCGATACTCCAATTTTAACCAACCTGCTTAATTACAAAATAATTCTCCCATCATATAGATTATTTTGCTTGTACATTCACGAGATTTCAAAAATAACGTAAGTAATTTAGCCATTATGGTTAAACAAGATAAAAAGGATATGAATAAATTAATAAGAAATCCTTGAGAATAAAACTAATGTATATTTTAAGGAGTAGAACTTATATAGTTTATGAAGTGAGGGAAACCTTACTTATACCCTATATTATTTAATAAAATCACAAGGAATACGGTGGATCAAATGTGTATAAACAATATGCTATGTTGGGTTGATCACAAGCCGTACGGCCTTTGAGTGTTCAGTTCATCGCAGGGATCTGGGTTTGATTCCCGGTCGCTCATCGAGCAGTGCTGGACTCGTATTCTAGTTGGCTGTAAGAGCTTGCTGTCGTAGCAATAAGTCCGCCATATATATTAGTAGTAGTAAATTAAAGTACGTAAATAAATAAATAATATAAATGTCAAGTGGCTGGTTAGAATTAGAGTAGGAGATTTAATTGTATTCAATTTCAAAATGACTAGAAGTGTTAACGTCCAAGTATGTTAACAAGAAGCTTATGTAATAGGAATATAGTTTTAAATTTCCAAAAGACAGACAAAAACATTTCTTCTTTTTTTTTCTTTTCGGTTAAGGTTTTTTTTTTCAGTTGAGCCAAATGAAAAGTGTTGAAAACATGCAACGATATAAGTTGTTCATTACATAGTGAGAAATATTGTTTGTCCCCGGTGGTTCACCAGCTATATGGAAATAAACAATTCTTGACTTCGGGTTAATTTTTGTCAATATATACGTAACTTTCAATATTCATGATTTTCTCAGATTTTTTTGAGAGAAAGCCATTTCCAAGCGTTTTGTACTGAAATAAATGTTTAAAGAAATTAATAAAAAAATACATCATCTGTATTATTGAATTTGCGCCGGAATAAGTTTTCATTTGACACCGAACACGATCATCTTCATTTTGGGAATGAAACTTCTTCGGGTGGGCTGAGAATAAAATATGAAGGTTGCATCGTCCTTCATGTAACGTTTTTGCAACATTTTTGTTGCATCAAAATGTAATAAACCTTCTGCAAACAGGACGGGAAATAGGTACTCAGGTAACAACCGAGAGAGATAGATGAATACGATACAATAAGGTAAACAAAAATGGCGTCACTAAAGGTTATCATCTGTTTTGTATATTATGTACGTCCGGAGTAAACTATCAAAATGTTGCCCTCTCTGTCGTTTTAACCTTTACTGTAAACATAAAAATCGAGGTTTAGTTCATTAAATAAATTTTACATCTGGCATGTGTACTGAGTTCCACGCGCAGTTTTCTATCATTCAATTTACCCCCTAAAATCAATACATCAAAATGGAAGTTTCTATGCCTCAATAGTATCAAAATGGAAGTTTTTATACCTCACACCTATAATTGGCTTATTATACTCTGATTTATATTTTTAACAAAGCATTGTTTTCGAGAAAATCACATGTTACAGATGGAGGGACGGATATCGAAGTGATTCTAAAAGTGTTCCGTTTTGGCCATTTTGTCACGGAATACTGAAAATGAAGAAAAAAACCTTATCCCCGAGAATATAACTCATAAATATTTAAGAACGCTCTCGTATCTAGTGTATTACTTGAATTTTCCAGTAAAATTATTTTTGGCCACGTGAAAATTTTAGTTTTGACTGAAATATCTATGAAATATAATGTAAGTTTATACCATAGGCTCGGTTCCATGCGCATAAAGGACACTTCCTTAAGAAATAAGCTCCATTTTCTGAGACACTTTCATATTTTACATATTTAAGGTTGAAATAGAATAGTCGGTATATCATTTGCATTTGATCGATTTAGTTGACTTACGCCTACCACATATATCATACTGACTAATACAAAAGAATTACCATTAATGTAAAGTTCCTATTTTATTGAGGCAATTTAGAATTTGGCTGCGCTAACTTTCTAAACCGTGATGCTCTACCGTTTTACCAGAGAATAAAACTGTTGTTGCATTGTAATTGATGTTAAATAAAACTTCAATCGACAATCCATAAATATAAAAGATAAAAACTTTTAAATTGCTGTTATTTCCAATTTTTATAACCGTATTGAAACTTATTGTTCAATACGACTAAAAAAAATTTAATAAAATAATTTTATGTATAATTTGCACATGCTTAGATAATTTTATAATTTATACACAACATATAATACAACATTTAAATTGCCGTTATTTCCGATTTTCGTCAAATTAAAAGTAAGATGAAGAAATGTTAAAATAATGTTAACAAATATGAATGTAATGGTGTTTGAATTCTGCCTCCGGCTAGCTTAACTGACGGCATTAGACTTAAGGTGCTGATACACTTTAGATTTTGTATCTAGAGTTGGTCTAGCTAGAGTGGTAACAGAGCTCTCTGCATTGAGTCTATAGTATGTGCAGTAAATAGGGCTCTCTAGCTAGTGTTACTCTAGTTTCTGGGTAGACTGTATACCTAGATAAATCATGTGCAGTGTACACGGCATCTCTATCATTCTCTACGATCTAGGTAGATCTCTCTGGCACTATTAATTTTTTTCAAAAGTTGTTTTCTCTATCTAGTGATTTGTTTATTTCTACACTACATCGTTTCGATTAGGTATCTTTTACTGTCAAATTTTATTTTTGTTTTCAATAGTTTTTACAATGATTATTTGTTTTTAAATTGGATAAAATTGAATTTTCTCTAGTTAAAGAAGGAGAGTTCGTTTTGGTGAAAAAATGTTTCAAATTAACTGAATTAGTAGAAACCCATCCAGGACAATCGAACTGCTCTTCAAAGGTCTAGAAAACGAAATCTGAAAAGCTAGTCAATAGAAATCATAGCAAAGTCACTAGACTTACATGTGGAAAGGGTAAACTACAAAATATATAACTTTAGTTGCCAGTTCCTTTTTTTATTTGCTTTTTTTCTTTTTTTAATTAGAATAATCATAGCAGCAGCAACTTCTCTTTACCGGAAACTCATTTCGCAACCAAAAGAATAAATTAAATAGTCTACCTAGATTAATAAATCTCAATAAGTGTGCGCCAGTGTACATCGGTTCCTAAATAATCTAGCTAAAGTCGCTCTAGCACTTCTCTACAACTACTGTACAAGAAGAGAAACAACCTAGAGCGCACAGGCATTGGTAGAGTGTATTACAATAACAAAACTAATTTGTTTACCGTTTGTTTATTTTATCAGTACAAAAACAAAACTCATTTGTTTACCGGCGAAGAATCTTCACCGCGACTTGTAAACATTTTTAATAAACTCTCTTTTAAACAAAGACAGCGATAGACCATCTTAATTACTTTCCCTCGAATCCGGTAAAATTTGACGTGGGAAATTAATTCTCTTTTAATGAGTCTGTATATTCCTCGCTGCTGCGGGTAGTTATATTGATTTTATTTAATTTCTGCCGAGTATTTGTTACAAACTAAATATTCATTTCATTCCGTTCGTTTTGCGACTAAAACTTTGCATTTCGATTGGAAAATTTTTAATTAATTTTAACGTGGCCGAAAATCGCCAATGATACTTGCGAATTGGCGATAATTGAATTTTATTGGAGACAAGACAAAATTTGTAAGTGGACTGTGTTTTTGAAGAAAGATTCGCAATCCACGATATTCATTGAGGGAAAATATAAGTTACATAAAGAATATTGTGATGCTGTTAATAAAAATAATTTTTTTTTAAATCTCTGGATTATGATTAGAAGCACTTTTATAAAAAATATTTATTTATTTGTATTTTTATATTGTCAACTACTGGTACTAGATAAACCAAGCAACCTAAACGCCAATTTTATTGTAAGGGGCACATTGAGTTATTGCACACAGATTTTGGCTTATCATAAAACACCAAATTTTTTTGTATCAAATTTTTCCTACAATACGTTGGTTTTACGGTATAAATTTGATAAAAATATATAACTTGAGTTGCCAGTCATTGATTTACTATCCGCTTAAATCAGTACCAGTAGGTCGAAAACCTGTTAGAAATCTCGTTTCTCTTAATGATAACTTCATTATGCATTAATTTCGTTAATAATGTTTTAATAATTACATACGTAAATTCCTGGCTTTATTATTTTCGACGTAAAGAGTTGCTTTACTATTAAATTCTTTGAATGAAATGAGACGGTTGTAGACACTTTGACAGCCTATGTACCATCCATATGCAATTGGGCGTGGCTCTTTCTTGTTCACCTGGCCTAGGCTTGTGCCTGACAATAATTTTCGTGCCCACATTAGTTCACTGTGAAATTTGTACGTAGTTATGTGGTTAAAATGAGATTAGTTATAATATGGCTTCAGTGCATATAATAAATGAATGAATACCAATGGACGGCAATGGGTAAGTGTTTTTACTTTACACACATCCTAAGTTGAAAACCGATCACTTTAAAACTAGTCTTGCTGTTATCACACGATGCACCATGTACAACCATCAGTGAAATGAACCGCTCTGAAAAATATCCCCACTTCTATACACACCTCCGATGCTCCGTGTAACGTAAAGCTGACAAAGGAAGACATTGACCCGGTCTATCGAATGACACTACAATGGTTTGTCAATAGTTTGTATTTCTTCCACCGGATAGACTACAGCATATAACATCTATACAAATGTAGCATTAGTTTTCACATCCGTAAATTACTTATGTCATTGTGCGTTATAAGACCTCTGTATATTGCACACTCATTAAAATATTTTTGCTTTTTCTTTTAATTAATCAATATTTTTATTTGAATAATTAAAAGAAAAAGTTATTGGCTTATATCATGCACTGTCATGTACGTTATTAAGCAATGTACATTTCCTTAGATTTGTGATTAATACTTACTTGTTTTGTTTCACTTCTGCTTTATTGGTTACTTTAATTGAGAAAAGAAAATCAATTCAAAGAAACCTTAGTTACTATAGTCATAATTAATTTGAATTGTTTACAAATTTTTTGTCTTACATTGTCTACATCGTAAATGTTTCCAGATATTTTAAATCCTATTTGTTTCGCAGTAATGTTTCTAATTATATTATTCTGATACAATATTGAGATTTTTGTTGACAGGAACCAAATAATACTTTATCCCTACTATGAATATAAATAAGTATTAACTTTAGAAATATTTATAATAATCAAATACCGGAAATGTATTCGGGAGTAAATCTGTGGGGTTTATGTAACAAATAGTTTCGTCCCAAAACACTATGTCGTATGTGACAATCGATTATAACAGTCCATTTATAGATAAATGTTATAGTATCACATATTATAGATAGAAGAAAATGTACCTCATTGTTCTAATTTTTATAGGCGATTACATAAACAAAATAAACGAGCTTTTAAGAAAGTAACGTTGTCATTGGACGAACGAGCACAGTATAAATCTTTAGTAAATTTTCCCCATTGTTACTGTATTTGTTTTCTTCAAATCTAAAACATATTTTGGTAATTGGCGCGGCGCCCCGCTACATCGGCAAAGTTGTTCCGCTTAGGGCACCAACTCACGGTTAACAAATTAACATAAAGTAACTTCCTCCTCGATAATGCTGCGATCCGTGTGCCAAGTAAACCAACTTAATTATGAACGCAGCTCAGGAGACGCTAATATTTCTATTTATAATTATTATTATCATAAAAGATTAATGTAATGCTTTTTATTAACTTTCGTGGATAACAAACGATTTAGTGATTTCTGTAAGTAGACATGACCTTTAAGCAAATTAATCTGGAACCTACAAAATTTGACAATAATTGGAATTATTATGAGGTCGATAAACTTTCAGTTTTTCCTCCAAAACATTTATAATTTATCATTAGATTGTAGAAATTAAATTTAGCTTTCGCCTTTATGTGAAAAATATTTGGTGCTTTTAAAATGTTTAACAGTGGAGTATATTAAATTATTTCACAATATCCATAACCATCTTTAATCCCAGCAACTAGTTGGCGATTGGTTCAATGGAATCTTGTACGGTTATTTGAAATCAACTTCATTTGGGTAGTCGTTTTATGAGAAATGTTTATCTTTACACAGGCATGCAATTATTATATGGCTATCTCTGCACAGTACAATTATGTAATGTGCAAACTCGTTTTTAAAACAAGTCATATATTAAACAGCTATTCAAGTGATAAAAAAAATCAACTTTAATTGGTTACATACTTATTTCAGTCTACTAATCAGAACTTGTGACTCAAATTTTAAATATCAGAAAGCGTTCATTAAAAGAAATAGAATCTCCTCAAGTTTTGATTTGATCGAGTCAAATACAATTTCACATTAAAAATTATGTTTGAAATAGTAAACCTTAGGAGTCTTCAATAATTCTATTATCGTCAGTTTGTTTGTGGATATTTTTACATCCTCAATATTTCAAAAGACAAAAGTAATGAATTCAGATGTGGATAAGAAAAAAGTTTTTGAAAGTCCTTTTTGAATTTTTCGAGTATTACTAATAAAAGCAAAATAGTAAAGAAAAAACTTTTTTTGCGTATTAAACGGCTACCTAATTCAAATAATCAAACACGTCTCCAGTGTTTTGGCAAAATTCTCTTAGTCATATTTAAAAGTTACTTGCAATTTGCCTTACTTTTCGTTAATTTTGTCTCTGTATGGTCTATCTTTGTAAAAACTTTTATCTTTTAAGAAATGATATTAGTTTTAATCGGTTGTTCACTGAATTCACCCAACGACCAACATGTATTTATTTAAGGAGAAAATTCTGACTTGTTTAAGAGATTCATTTTTATTCGTAATCGTATTACATTCAAGGTATGAACTGGTTTCAATATCTATATTTGTTACTTACTGCTAAAATTCCTGTATTATTTCTATTGAAACTTCCTGTGTTATAATCGTTTTATTTTACTGGTACTATTGCAATTTTAATATACACGTTCACTTCTGTGGACCTAAGAGAGCCTTAGAAACAATTATTCTACTACTTATAGCAAAGTTATTAAAATAATCAGTAATATGGTCGATTGAAAATATTATGTAATCATAATAAACAAGCATTTTTAGAAAAATAACAGCAAAATTTTTAGAACAATAGTAAACGAACGATGAAAGAAGCAATTTTGGATAATGGTAATGGGTAAAGCAAAATAAAAAAAGAGGAGTAAAAGTTAGTCTGAAGTATCTGACAATAGTTATTCAAATTTGACTGCTGTAAATTTCAATGCATAGAAAATGACGAGTACATATATTAAGCTGCAAGTTATTCTAGTATTTATTGGGAACTGGATATACCTGTTTTGAAAGATATGTCGTTCCATTTGAATCAGCTTGGACCGTTTACTTATGTCGCTTTAGCTAGTTCATATGGCAAGTAACTTTTTTTATAAATCGTGAACAGGCAATCATAATTGAGTTGCAAATTATTGTAAGGTGAAAAATTATAATGAAATAATAAGAAAAAATAAGAATGAAATAAATAAGTCTTTTTCGAAAAAATAACAGCAAAATTTTTAAAACAATAGTAAACGAACGATGAAAGAAGCAATTTTGGATAATGGTAATGGAGAAAGCAAAATAAAAAAAGAGGAGTAGAAGTTAGTCTGAAGTATCTGAGAATAGTTATTCAAATTTGACTGCTGTAAATTTAAATACAATGAAAATGACGAGTACATATATTAAGCTGCAAGTTATTCTAGTATTTATTGGGAACTGGATATACCTGTTTTGAAAGATATGTCGTTCCATTTGAATCAGTGTGGAACGTTTAGTTATGTCGCTTTAGCTAGTTCATATGGCAAGTAATTTTTTCTATAAATAGTGAACAGGCAATCATTATTGAGTTTGAGAACTAAACTTTCAACGTTATATTTTTATGCTAATGGCGTCCAAGTCATCTCAACGTATCTCTTGAATCACTTCTCACATATTTTAGTTCATATTTCACTACATTATGCAAAAAATGTATGTTTATTTTATTAACAATTTGTTGACGTCTCCGTTTACTAGGCTCTCTCAAAGTGAACTGAACATCAGGAATTGAGCACTCTAGGTAAAGGGTAATTATTAAGCTAGACTAATATGTAAAGAGTCGATTCTAACCGTATTTATTTACGTCTGTAACTCGCGTTATTAACATTTAACAACGCTCTAAATTTTTTCTTATTTTCGTTCAGCTTCATGTTCTACAATTAATGTATTTATATTAATAATAAAAAAAACATTGGTTTCCGTTCGACTATACTATAGTAACTTATGTATTTCCTAACTAATTTAATTCCTAACTTAACTTAATTAACTTTTACCTTATATATTATTTTTGGTATTTTATGATTGTAGCGGGAAATAATAAACAACATATGTTAAAGCTTGCACCTTTAATACTCTTTATACAAATATAATTTAATTAATCTATACTTATTGAACTTATAAGGAGAGAAATATTTCATTAAAAATTATGAATAATTAAGTATTTACAATATGTTATTTATCAAAAAGCTATGAACACTACATGCAAGTATAGTTAAATATGTATAAATTTTATAACGGTAGATACTGAAATTCGTTTTAAAGATCGTGTCAAAATTAAAAGACAAAAGTTTAGACTGTATATGTTATGTATTGGAATAATATGTATTGATAAATCGGCAGACATTAATCTCTGCCAATATAGAATAAGTAGGCCATCACATTAATAGAATTTCGTTTTATCAATTTACCCTAAAACTTACATAAAATGAATGCGAAATATCATGGCTTAAAAGAAAATATTGAGAAATACAGTCGATGCGTCCTATTAACTCAAAAATTGTAATTTAATTCGGGACATTGAAGTTGGCATAGTGAAAAAGGAAATTTGAGAACTATCATGAAAAAACACTACATCAACGTGTGAACATCGAGACCATCTAGTTTTTGAATGATACAAACTTATTGAGATAACTTAAAATAATTCTTCTCTTTTAAGCGATAAGTACGTCGGAAAAACTAAATTTAACAAAAATAATTAAACGAAAAGGTTTAAAAATGACATAGGAAGTGACTGAATACTACGAGAAATGAGAAAGAGTTTCCTAAAAATTTCCAAAAACTGCTCGATTCAGCACGCCGTCAAATAATTCGTCGTGCAACAACCACATGAGTCGTCAGACCAGATGAGTCTTTATAATTTGCCAATAAATATAAATGTAAATTTTTCGTTTAACAAATTTTGTACACAAGGTTGAAAAAAGGGTTAACTTTAAGTTACGGTTTTGTATCACAAGGCACTTTAAAATGCGAACTTCGTCCAGTAACTACTGCCCGTACAAAAATGTTTAAAACTATGTATCAAATCAAATACAATCCGCTGAAATGGGTACAATAAGACTTACAGTATATTCAACCCAAAGAGTAATAATGTCTCTATTACAATTTCAAATAGTCAAACGCGAGCAAATATTGCAAGTTGCATTCTGTAATAAAAGTAAGATACGGTTTACATTGCGGAAATTGAATCCGTCGGGCGGCGTATTTGCAGCAGAAGTGTAATTATTCCGACTGCGGTGTCGTTTCGCCTTATATTCTTTATATTCCCATAGTCTTTCTTCGTTTATAATAACTGTCATTTAATTACAACACTATGGGTTTGTTCAGTTTAGTTTCATGATAAAAAACTTTTGATTTACAAAAGTCGGTTCAAATTGGTTTGTAATTGATCTTTCTAACTTTTGAACTGATACTGGAAAAATCATGAAAGGAAGCAGGTGCTCTTAAAATTATTTCGGGCATGTTGCAATTATTAATTTATTGTGAAATGACTCTGAAACCTTGCTCTTGTATGATTTGATATGCACTTGACCGAATTACCCTTATTTGAATCTTGATTTTGCCTCCAAATTTCAAATAATAAAACCTTTTACAGTATCCTGAAAACAATTTCTAGTTCTTAAAAAATATTTCTTTCTGCACAAAAGCACGTTTAAATTATTTTTTCCATATGTTGCGTTAACAATACATCAATTGGTTTTAATGGTCTTTTTTATACTCTCAACCACTTTCCGCATGGTATTTTAAGTTCTAGCATAAATTTGCCCTTGCTGGCTTTGCTTGTTTGAAAAGTGATGAGGCTGGTTTGATTTAAATGTGATATAGATAGAGAAATTATTATATCAAATACGCGAACGGTTTTTCCTTGCTATTTGTGTGAATTGGGTGCATAGGTGGAATATTTATGGACATATAATTTGGTGACAAACAAATAACAACAATTGACGAAGTTCTTTAATAGCACTACTCGAGACCAATGCAACCGATGGAACCAATTAACGGATTTTCATAAAAGATGAAATGAATTAATGCTTTTTATAACCGTTGGAATTAATTAACTGGGTTATTGTAACTGATTAAACGAAGTAACGGTTGTTTACAACTGATGAAATAAATTAACAAAATTGAATGAAATTAATTGACGGTTTTTATAACTGACGAAATAGTTTTTTACAAATAATGAAATGAATTAACGGAAGTTTTCTTTATAATTACATTTTTAATTGGTCTGTTTGAATAAATTAGAACAAAAACGGATACACTCTTTTTGTACTCGTAGTCAATACAATCTGTTATTTACTTGTAAGCATTGGCCCCATAAGAAATTATTGTAATTTAAATACGGTCCCATCAACGATTATTTTGAGAGTTTTCTCATTACAGAACGTAATTGAAAGACACATGGATGATACAAATTTTCAATTTCAAATACTAGAAAAATTATATATTTAAGTAACATATCTCATTAACTGTTTACAATTTCTCACAAAAAGATATATAATTCACGTAAAAATAATTGTAAGCGGAGGATACCCCTTTAGCATTAAATGATGGTTTCAGAAGTTTCAAAATTTTTGTCGAAAATCCACTCAAGGGTAAGAGCCTATTTGACTAATTTTTCCTCATAAATCATGACCGTGTTCAAGTTAAAGAGAAGTGAAATTAATTTTGATAAATTTTCAAAATTGACATAGTTACAAAGGCTTAAACCGATGATTCCCAAAGTGGGACATACGGGTCTATTTGCTGCGGCTCCACGTTAGCGACAAAAAGACATAGTGGTCCACGAGATGTAACTGAGTGGTCCATGTTAGTAGATCCCGCCACTATGTCAACTATGATAAAAAAGTTTGATGTTAACTTGCGTTAACTTGTTAAACGGTGATTGATGTTAACTTTCTAAAGGATTATGGGACAAAAATACTGAACGGTGACGCCATTTTTAATAGTGCTATTTTTATTTTGTGAGAGCGAATGAGACAGGGATACATACCTGCTATATCCTCATTATTAAATTCAAAAGCTTTTCAACCGCGTACATTTTTTAATTACCCCATATTTTCATAACATTTTATTAAAAATAGCAGATTTCGGAGTAGTTCATTGCCCTCTTACGTCGAATGACTACGAAGTCACTGGCTGATAATCTTATGTGTAGTCACTGGCGTGGTTTTTATTTTTGAGTTATATATACATATGCATATGTATACACATGCATATTTTAATTTCTTCCTGTAGATTCTAACAAAATCATTTAGAATGATCGCCATCAAAGTCATAATTTTTGTGTCCTTATAATGCAAATTACAATGAATGAATATTCTCCTTTAAATTCAAGATTAATGGGAGTGATTCTGTCGCTGTTTTTTATTGTGTATTAAGACCACCCCAATCTATATTTCCGTTGCTTTGTTAGTATACTTGTATCACTTCTTACTTTTTACAGCAGAATTATCCCGAAGGAATGAGATTTTCTGGGATAAAATATGTTTTTTTGCCCCACCTATCTTTATGCTAAAAATAATTTCAATCCAACGTCCGTTGAGAAGGAAAAGAACGATAAATACAATTTCGTATTTATGTTATTAGTTGGGATGAATATTTTGTTAATTTCGACATAAAAATGTAGTCCCATTTTCCTAAGTACCCCATAGATTAATACGGTGAGCCAGAACTTCAAGTATATCAGCGATAAAACGGTCTAATCCATAAATATCTTTATAACAATAAATAAGATTTTGTTTTCCCTTTAGATTTTGTTTAGTAAGATTTTTGTTGTGATGTTGAAACGCATCAAAACGAAATGGCATCATTTTCAGATCTGAGATGATTTTTTTCGAATTTATTCATAATTGAATATTAAAAATTGTGCCGTGATAGCTTTTTAAATTTCGCTCCTATCCTAACTTTTGTTGTATCGATTAATCAATTATAACTTGGGCTCCAAACTTTGCGGCAAAAATCGTTTGATTTTACACAAATATGACGTGATGCGATACCCCAATTTTTACCTACCTGTTTATTTATAAAATAATCTTCCCATCATACAGATTATTTTGCATGGACATACCCAATATTTCCAAAATAAAGTAAATAATTTGGTCATTGTGGTTAAACAAGATAATAAGAATATGAATAAGTTAATATAATTTCCTTGAGAATAAAACGAATGTATATTTTTAGGAGCATGAAGTTATATTGTTTAAGAAGCGAGGTAAACCTTACATTATTTAATAAAATGACAATGAATACGGTCGATTAAGTATATCAATTGTCTTCGCCTTTGTATCTTTGGTTGGCCACAAGACGTACGGCCTTTGACTTCTCAGCACATCGTGGGGACCTGGGTTCAATTTTCTGTCGCTCATCGAGCAGGGTTGGACTTATATTCTGGTTGGCTGGGTACATTAAAGTACGTAAATAAATAAATAATAAAAATGTCGACTGGCTGGTTAGAATTAGAGTTGGAGACTTAATTTTATTTGATTTAAAAATTACTAGAAGTGGTAATGTTGAAGTCTGTTAATGTGTAGTTTAATGAAATCGGAATACTTTTAAATTTCCAACAGACAGACAAAAATATTTATTTCGATTCGCCAATTCGAAAATATAATTTAATTGAATTTAATATTTTTACTCTATCATCTCTAATAGAAAACAATCAATCAAGAATCGATCAAGTGCAAGCTATCCCTTAAATAATTAATAATAATGCACTCCGCTAATGTGCGCGTTACTCGCAGCTGACGGCATCAATGCGCGTATACACGGAGCTAAGTGGACGGTTCGATTGAGCCAAATGAAGTGTTGAAAAACATGTAACGATATAAGTTATTCATTACATAGTGCGAACAGTTTTTGTCTAAACCCAATGGTTCACCAGTTTTATGGAAACAAACAATTATTTACAGCCTGATAATTTTGGGTCAATTTATACGTAACTTTTAATATTCATGATTTTCTCATATTTTCATGAAATGACAGTAATTTTTAAGCGTTTTTCCTGAGAAATGTTTAAAGAAATTCATAAAAAATAGATTATATAATGAATACATTTGGCGTTAATTTTGTAAAAATTTCTTTTTTAAATTTAATAGAAAAAGAAATTAAAGAAAGTAGAAATAATACTACGTGACGTAGTTTCATTTAATTGTAGATTATATATATTATTGAATTCGCACCGGAATCAGTTTTCATTTGACACCCCATACGATCACCTTCATTTTTAAAGTGAAACTTCTTCAGGTGCGTTGAGAGTAAAATGTAAAGGTCGCAACGTCCTTCGTGTAACGTATTTGTAACATTTTTTTGTAACAAAAAGTAATGAGTCTATTGCAAGCAGAACGGGAAATAGGTACTCAGCTAACAACGGAGAGAGATAGTTGAACACGATACAAGGTAAACAAAAATGACGTTCACTACAGTTTATCAGTTGTTATGTATGATATCTATATCCGAAGTAAACTGTCAAGGTTTTGGCCCCTCGGTCGTTTTAATCCTTATCATAAACTTACAAAGCGGGATTTAGATCAGTAAAAAGTTTTACTTCTCACGCGCAGTTCTTTTATCTTCCAATTTACCCCCTAAAATTTAAATTTTTTACATGGCATGGTTTCCGAAACAATCATCGGTGACAGATGGACGGACGGATATAGAAGTGATTCTATAAGTGTTCCGTTTTGGCAATTTTGTCACGGAACACTGAAAAGGAGGAAAAAAACGTTACCTCCAAGAATATAATGCATAAATATTTAACAACGCTCTCGTACCTAGCGTATCGTTTGAATTTTCCAGTAAAATTATTTTTGGCCACGTGTCAATTTTTGTTTCGACTGAAATAACCATAAAATATTATACAAGTTTATATCACAGGCGCGGTTCCATACGCATAACTCCCTTAAGTAGTAAGCTTCATTTAAACAAGTTTGAAATAGAATACTCAGTTTGATCGATTTAGATGACTTATACCTACCATAAATATCAGGCTGACAAATATAAAAGAATTACTACTTACATAAAGTTTATATTTATAAAGGCACATTAGAATTAGGCTGCGCTAACTCTCTAAAAATAAGTGATTTTCTACCGTTTTACCAGAAAATGAAACTGTTGTTACGTTGTAATTAATGTTAAATAAAACTTCAATTCACAATCCATAAATATAAAAGATAAAAACTTTTAAATTGCTGTTATTTCCAATTTTCAATAAGTTTCAATACGACTAAAAAATTTTAATAAAATAATTTTATGTACGATTTGCACAAGTTTTGATAATTTTATAGACAGCATATAAAAATTTTATACACAACTCTTGTACACGAGGAAACATATGAAAAAAATCGACCTAGTCATTATCTCATAATACATTAGTCATAATACCAATTAACTTTATTAGGCTATAGCCCAGTCATATTAGGGGTTTCACCTCGGAATGAAAGATAATAAGCTGGAAATTGGTAAAAACCTTTGTTTTGTCGCCCTAAATATTGTCTCAAAAGTCACAAATGCTATTGTGTCCGCGTCTTAAGATATTGAAGGTCAAAGGTCACCAAAAACGATTTTTTGCAAATATCTCGGTTCCTATTGCTTAAATGATATTTTTACCTATTATGAAAGTTGTAGAGTATAAAATTCTCTACAACTTTTGTCTAAACTTTTTTTTTATACGATCAACCGTTTTTGAGGTAGAGCGCGAAGAGTGCGCAGCGTACAGTCATATATGAGCTAATGCAGGGTCAAGCGTGAGTTACGGTTATCAGTACGTTGTATAAAGTCAATTATTGACAAAAAAATTATAATTATTAAGCAATGCCCATTATTTCTGTACTTATTATTAATTATTTATATTTAATTATTCAACTATAGTATATTATTAATTCTGGATTATCTATTTTAATTATATTTTAAAATAAAAAGACAGTAAGGAAATATATTTTAGATATACCTTTATTTATCATTAAATATGGCATGTTATACATTTATTAAAATGTGAGTTTAAATATTAAAATAATTTGTGAATCGAATGAAATTGCGAATGGAAGCTAGTTATCTTCTTCTTCGTCGTCTTTTTCTTGTTGTCACTCTAAAATATTCAATTCATTGTCATCATCCTCATTATCGGTGATATTCATTTCCAAACCTTCTAGAATTTCAGGATCGTATGTGCTTTCTTCATCGGGATTACTTGGATATAGTGGAGCGTTGAGGCAAGCTTGTCCATTGCACTGGCCACAAGCTAAAGAACATAGTAGCCCTGATTTTCTGCATCCACAGCGGGAACCACAACCATTTTTGCAATTGCAAAATATTGTGTTTAGTAGTTCGGCTGGTGCTGGAGGTAATAACGTTGTTATGGGCTCCAGGATTTCATTTTCAAGCTTCCAGCCCCATTCTCGTATCGAAGACATTATTGCGTGACTGATAGATGTGCATTTCGTTTTGAAATGATCTACTTCTCCTTTTCTATTTTTTAATATAATTTCTTCCAAAAAATGTGATAATGTTTTTGGTATTTCTTCATTAATACCATCTAGCATTTTATTCGGAGGTGGATACGTCTTAGTTTCAACGACAGATGATCTAATATCTTCCCTAATAATAGCCGCAGCAGCTTCTACAATCCGTAAACGCTCTTCTGCAGGAGTGCTTTTTTTATTTCCGTACCAAGCTTTTGATAATACATTAACCTGTGTATCACGGAAGGATATAATTGTAAATGATCCTATTTTTTTGGTGATTATTATATCAGTTAAATACTTTTGTTGTAGTTTTTTAATAATTGTCTTATCGTCGGGCATGTACTCTGTAGGGACATCTTTAAGCTCTTTCAAAGTAAATTGAGAATCTGCATTATTTTCTATATAACTAAAAATCTCCTTCATTGCTTGAGTGACTTGATCATCTTGGCAAGGGTTCTTATCTGCAGATGGTACACGGGTTAAAAAGTTGATATAGCAAATAGTATGATACTTTGCTTCAGCAACGATCAAATCATACTCGTAAAGTATACGTTCCTTTATTAGTTCTCCAAAGGAATCGTTTCGTTCTTCTGCTTTCTTAATTACGTTGTCTTTGAATGCAAGAGTACTTACATTACTTATTGTCCGTCTATACTTATGTTTTTTTTCCTTTCTGCTGCTTCATTAGCCTCATAGCTACAAAATAAGTACAAATTTTTAAAATCAAACGGTTCATTTCTTTTTTTACGAGGTGCACTTGACGTTGAAGGTTCACCCTCTTCTGTGCGTCGTTTCGATGCAGCAATAACATTTTTGCTAGTGTACACTTTTCGACACTCGGAATGCACATTTACAGAACTTAAAGTATTTAAATAGTTTATATGTCCATCATTCCTTTCAATACTTGCAGTTCTTAAAGTTTGTAAACCACGTACGACATTCACAGAAACACCTTCTGAAAGTGACCTATCACATATAAAACAGAAATCAGCCATAGCTCTTAAAACCGTACGTCCGTCGTTGTGAAAATACAATTTCAAACTAACGAATAATCTAGACTATACACAATATCTCACTGCACACGAAACCATAAAACGTGCGAGTATATACCGCGCTCACTCGCACTTAGGGGTCCTACAAATAACAAATACGTAGGGCTCTTATAATACAAAGTGATCCCTTAAAAGAGAAAGTGACCTTGAATATAATAGAACATCCGTCCCGGCTATAAATAGAAATGATCATAGGGTAGGGACAAGTATTTCCAGTTATATAAGTATTTAAAAATTTACACGTTTTAAAGGAAACATATATAATGTCGTTTTAATTTAAAATATAACTAAAATAGATAATCCAGAATTAATAATATACTATAGTTGAATAATTAAATATAAATAATTAATAATAAGTACAGAAATAATGGGCATTGCTTAATAATTATAATTTTTTTGTCAATAATTGACTTTATACAACGTCTGATAACCGTAACTCACGCTTGACCCTGCATTAGCTCATATATGACTGTACGCTGCGCACTCTTCGCGCTCTACCTCAAAAACGGTTGATCGTATAAAAAAAAAGTTTAGACAAAAGTTGTAGAGAATTTTATACTCTACAATTTTTATGATAAATGAAAATATCATTTAAGCAATAGGAACAGAGATATTCGCGAAAAATCGTTTTTTGTGACCTTTGACCTTCAATATCTTAAGACGCGGACACGATAGCATTTGTGACTTTTGAGACAATATTTAGGGCGACAAAACAAAGGTTTGAACCAATTTCCAGCTTATTATCTTTCATTCCGAGGTTGACCTCTTTTTTTACCTAATTTCACTGGGCTACTAGAGTTTAACAGCCTACCAGCTTGTAGTGCCAATTCAACCATCATATGATCAGTACTTACGTTACTCTAAAAAAGTAGCTAGATATGATGGCTAACAAAGAAAATATAGATGCATTTTATATAAATTAATATCAAAGTACATCCCTATACAAATATTAAATTAAATATATTTGTTCATAAATATGTACATGTGTGTATGTGTGAAGTAAAACAATAAAGTTTAAATGATCAAAGATGTTAAAGTTAAATAAAATTTCGTAGAATTCTTTTCATATTTTTGTTATTATTAATACGCATATTACGATGTACAGTTCTTGGTTTCAAATCTAAAATGAAGTAAATGTCATCTCGCTACGATATTACAAAGTGAAAGAAAAAAAACGTGAAGTAAAAAAAATTACCCATAAACAAAATTTAATTTCTCAAAAAAATTCATTATTTGTTATCCTTTTTTTATTTCCTTTTTTTTTACTAAGTAAGATGAAGAAATGTTAAAATAATGTTAACAAATGTTAGCATAATGGTGTTTGAATTCTGCCTCCGGCTAGCTTAAATGACGGTATTAGACTTACGGTGCCGATACACTGAAGATTTTTTATCTAGAGTTGGTCTAGCTAGAGGGATAATAGAGCTCTCTGCATTGCTATTGTATGTGCAGCAAATAGGGCTTTCTAGCTAGTATTACTCTAGTTTCTAAGTAGACTGTATACCTAGATAAATCATGTGCAGTGTACACGGCATCTTTGCAATACTTTACGCTCTAGGTAGATCTCTCTGGTATTATTCAATTTTTGAAAAATTTTTTACTCTATCTAGTTATTTGTTTATTTCTACACTACATTGTTTCGATTAGGTATCTTTCATTGTCAAGTTTTATTTTTATTTTCAGTAGTTTTAACAATGATTAGTTGTTATTAAAATGGATAAAATGGAATTTTCTCTAGTTAAAGAATGAGAATTTGTTTTGGTAAAAAAAAGTTTCAAATTAACTGAATTAGTAGAAGTACATCCAGAACAATGAAACTGCTCTTCGAAGGTCTAGAAAACGAAATCTGAAAAGCTAGTCAATAGAAATCATAGAAAAGTCACTAGACTTACATGTGGAAAGGGTAAACTACAAAATATATAACTTTAGTTGCCAGTTCCTTTTTTTATTTTCTTTCTTTCTTTTTTTAATTAGAATAATCATAGCAGCAGCAACTTCTCTTTACCGGAAACTCATTTCGCAACCAAAAGAATAAATGAAATAGCTACCTAGTCTACCTAGATTAATAAATCTCAACAAGTGTGCGCCAGTGTACATCGGTTCCTAAATAATCTAGCTAAAGTCGCTCTAGCACTTCTCTACAACTACTGTACAAGAAGAGAAACGACCTAGAGCGCACAGGCATTGGTAGAGTATATTAAAATAACAAAACTAATTTGTTTACCGTTTGTTTATTTTATCAGTACAACAACAAAACTCATTTGTTTACCGGCGAAGAATCTTCACCGCGACTTGTAAAAATTTTTAATAAACTCTCTTTTAAACAAAGACAGCGATAGACCCATCTTAATTACTTTCCCTTGAATCCGGTAAAATTTGACGTGGGAAATAAATTCTCTTTTAATGAGTCTGTATATTCCTTTCTGCTACGGGTAGTTACATTGATTTTATTTAATTTCTGCCGAGTATTTGTTACAAACTAAATATTCATTTCATTCCGTTCGTTTTGCGACTAAAACTTTGCATTTCGATTGGAAAATTTTTAATTAATTTTAACGTGGCCGAAAATCGCCAATGATACTTGCGAATTGGCGATAATTGAATTTTATTGGAGACAAGACAAAATTTGTAAGTGGACTGTGTTTTTGAAGAAAGATTCGCAATCCACGATATTCATTGAGGGAAAATATAAGTTACATAAAGAATATTGTGATGCTGTTAATTAAAATATTTTTTTTTAAATTTCTAGATTATAATTAGAAGCACTTTAATAAAACAATATTTATTTATTTGTATTTTTATATTGTCAACTACTGGTACTAGATAAACCAAGCAACCTAAACGCCAATTTTATTGGAAGGGACACATTTAGTTATTGCACACAGATTTTGGCTTATCATAAAATACCAAATTTTTTTTATATATTTTTTCCAACAATACGTCGGTTTTACGGTGTAAATTGGATAAAAATATATAACTTGTTGCCAGTCATTGATTTACTATCCGCTTAAATCAGTACCAGTAAGTTGAAAACCTGTTAGAAATCCCGTTTCTCTTAATGATAACTTCATTATGCATTAATTTCGTTAATAATGTTTTAATAATTACATACATACATTCCTGGCTTTATTATTTTAGACGTAGAGTTGATTTACTGTTAAATTCTTTGAATGAAATGAGACGGTTGTAGACACTTTGACAGCCTATGTACCATCCATATGCAATTGGGCGTGGCTCTTTCTTATTCACCTGGCCTAGGCTTGTGCCTGACAATAATTTTCGTGCGCACATCAGTTCACTGTGAAATTTGTACGTAGTTATGTGGTTAAAATGAGAATAGTTATAATATGGCTTCAGTGCATATAATAAATGAATGAATACCAATGGACGGCAATTGGTAAGTGTTTTTACTTTACACATATCCTAAGTCGAAAACCGATCACTTTAAAACTATAAAATATCATGTTTGGAACTAGTCTTGCTATTATCACACGATGCACCATGTACAACCATCAGTGAAATGAACCGCTCTGAAAAATATCCCCACTTCTATACACACCTCCGATGCTCCGTGTAATGTAAGGCTGACAAAGGAAGACATTGACCCGGTCTATCGAATGACACTACAATGGTTTGTCAATAGTTTGTATTTCTTCCACCGGATCGACTACAGCATATAACATCTATACAAATGTAGCATTAGTTTTCACATCCGTAAATTACTTATGTCATTGTGCGACCTTTGAGAACCTTGAAGACCTTTGTATATTGCACACTCATTAAAATATTTTTGTTTGATTAAGTAAAGCAATACCTTTTTCTTTTAATTAATCAATATTTTTATTTGATTAATTAATAGAAAAAGTTATTAGCTTATATCATGCACTGTCATGTACGTTATTAAGCAATGTACATTTCCTTTGATTTGTGATTAATACTTACTTGTTTCACTTCTGCTTTATTGGTTATTTTAAATGAGAAAAGCAAATCAATTCAAGGAAACCTTAGTTACTATTGTCATAATTAATTTGAATTCTTTACACATTTTTTGTCTTACATTGTCTACGTCATAAATGTTTCCAGATATTTTAAATACTATTTGTTTCGCAGTAATGTTTCTAATTATTTTATTCTGATACAATATTGAGATTTTTGTTGACAGGATAATACTTTATCCCTACTATGAATATAAATAAGTATTAACTTTAGAAATATTTATAATGGTCAAATACCGGAAATGTATTCGGGAGTAAATCTGTGGGGTTTATGTAACAAATAGTTTCGTCCCAAAACACTATGTCGTATGTGACAATCGATTATAACAGTCCATTTATAGATAAATGTTATAGTATCACATATTATAGATAGAAGAAAATGTACCTCATTGTTCTAATTTTTATAGGCGATTACATAAACAAAAAGCTTTTAAGAAAGTAACTTTGTCATTGGACGAACGAGCACAGTATAAATCTTTAGTAAATTTTCCCCATTGTTACTTCCATTGTTTATTTGTTTTCTTCAAATCTAAAACATATTTTGGTAATTGGCGCGGCGCCCTGCTACATCGGCAAAGTTGTTCCGCTTAGGGCACCAACTCACGATCAACAAATTAACATAAAGTAACTTCCTCCTCGATAATGCTGCGATCCGTGTGTCAAGTAAACCAACTTAATTATGAACGCAGCTCAGGAGACGCTAATATTTCTATTTATAATTATTATTATCATAAAAGATTAATGTAATGCTTTTTATTAACCTTCGTGGATAACAAACGATTTAGTGATTTCTGTAAGTAGACATGACCTTAAAGAAAATTAATCTGGAACCTACAAAATTTGACAATAATTGGAACTATTATTAGGTCGATAATAACTTTAAGTTTTTTCTCCAAAACATTTATAATTTATCACTAGATTGTAGAAACTAAATTTAGCTTTCGCCTTTATGTGAAAAATATTTGGTGCTTTTAAAATGTTTAACAGTGGAGTATATTAAATTATTTCACAATATCCATAACCATCTTTAATCCCAGCAACTAGTTGGCGATTGGTTCAATGGAATCTTGTACGGTTATTTGAAATCAACTTCATTTGGGTAGTCGTTTTATGAGAAATGTTTATCTTTACACAGGCATGCAATTATTATATGGCTATCTCTGCACAGTACAATTATGTAATGTGCAAACTCGTTTTTAAAACAAGTCATATATTAAACAGCTATTCAAGTGATAAAAAAAATCAACTTTAATTGGTTACATACTTATTTCAATCTACTAATCAGAACTTGTGACTCAAATTTTAAATATCAGAAAGCGTTCATTAAAATAAATAAAATCTCCTCAAGTTTTGATTTGATCGAGTCAAATAAAATTTCACATTAAAAATTATGTTTGAAATAGTAAACCTTAGGAGTCTTCAATAATTCTATTATCGTCAGTTTGTTTGTGGATATTTTTACATCCTCAATATTTCAAAAGGCAAAAGTAATGAATTCAAATGTGGATAAGAAAAAAAGTTTTTGAAAGTCATTGTTGAATTTTTCGAGTATTACTATAAAAGCAAAATAGTAAAGAAAAAACTTTTTTTGCGTATTAAACGGCTACCTAATTCAAATAATCAAACACGTCTCCAAGGATTTGGCAAAATTCTCTTAGTCATATTTAAAATTTACCTACAATTTGCCTTACTTTTCGTTAATTTTGTCTCTGTATGGTCTATCTTTGTAAAAACTTTTATCTTTTAAGAAATTATATTAGTTTTAATCGATTTTTCACTGAATTCACCCAACGATCAACATGTATTTATTTAAGGAGAAAATTCTGACTTGTTTAAGAGATTCATTTTTATTCGTAATCGTATTACATTCAAGGTATGAACTGGTTTCAATATCTATATTTGTTACTTACTGCTAAAATTCCTGTATTATTTCTATTGAAACTTCCTGTGTTATAATCGTTTTATTTTACTGGTACTATTGCAATTTTAATATACACGTTCACTTCTGTGGACCTAAGAGAGCCTTAGAAACAATTATTCTACTACTTATAGCAAAGTTATTAAAATAATCAGTAATATGGTCGATTGAAAATATTATGTAATCATAATAAACAAGCATTTTTAGAAAAATAACAGCAAAATTTTTAGAACAATAGTAAACGAACGATGAAAGAAGCAATTTTGGATAATGGTAATGGAGAAAGCAAAATAAAAAAGAGGAGTAGAAGTTAGTCTGAATTATCTGACAATAGTTATTCAAATTTGACTGTTGTAAATTTCAATGCATAGAAAATGACGAGTACATATATTAAACTGCAAGTTATTCTAGTATTTATTGGGAACTGGATATACCTGTTTCGAAAGATATGTCGTTCCATTTGAATCAGTGTGGAACGTTTACTTATGTCGCTTTAGCTAGTTCATATGGCAAGTAATTTTTTCTATAAATAGTGAACAGGCAATCATAATTGAGTTTGAGAAACTTATTTTTGTCAAAATTTAATTAAACTTTCAACGTTATATTTTTATACTAATGGTGTCCAAGTCATCTCAACGTATCTCTTGAATCACTTCTCACATATTTTAGTTCATATTTCACTACATTGTGCAAAAAATGTATGTATATTTTATTAACAATTTGTTGACGCCTCCGTTTACTAGACTCTCTCAAAGTGAATTGAACATCAGGAATCGAGCATTCTAGGTAAAGGGCAATTATTAATCTAGACTAATATATAAAGAGTCGATTCTTACCGTATTTATTTTATTTACGTCTGTAACTCGCGTTATTAACATTTAACAACGCTTTAATTTTTTTCTTATTTTCGTTTAGCTTCATGTTTTATAATTAATGTATTTATATTAATAATCAAAAAACATTGGTTTCCGTTCGACTATACTATAGTAACTTATGTATTTCCTAACTAATTTAATTCCTAACTTAACTTAATTAACTTTTACCTTATATATTATTTTTGGTATTTTATGATTGTAGCGGGAAATAATAAACAACATATGTTAAAGCTTGCACCTTTAATGCTCTTTATACAAATATAATTTAATTAATCTATACTTATCGAACTTATAAGGAGAGAAATATTTCATTAAAAATTATGAATAATTAAGTATTTACAATATGTTATTTATCAAAAAGCTATGAACACTACATGCAAGTATAGTTAAATATGTATAAATTTTATGACGGTAGATACTGAAATTCGTTTTAAAGATCGTGTCAAAATTAAAAGACAAAAGTTTAGACTGCATATGTTATGTATTGGAATAATATGTATTGATAAATCGGCAGACATTAATCTCTGCCAATATAGAATAATTAGGCCATCACATTAATAGAATTTCGTTTTATCAATTTACCCTAAAATTTACATAAAATGAATGCGAAACATCATGGCTTAAAAGAAAATATTGAGAAATACAGTCAATGCGTCCTATTAACTCAAAAATTGTAATTTAATTCGGGACATTGAAGTTGGCATAGTGGAAAAGGAAATTTGAGAACGATCATGAAAAAACACTACATCAACGTGTGAACATCGAGACCATCTAGTTTTTGAATGATACAAACTTATTGAGATAACTTAAAATAATTCTTCTCCTTTAAGCGATAAGTACGTAGGAAAAAGTAGAATTAAACGAAAAGATTTAAAAATGACGTAGGAAGTGACTGAATACTACGAGAAATGAGAAAGAGTTTCCTAAAAATTTCCAAAAACTGCTCGATTCAGCACGCCGTCAAATAATTCGTTTTGCAACAAACACATGAGTCGTCAGACCAGATGTGTCTTTATAATTTGCCAACAAATATAAATGTAAATTTTTCGTTTAACAAATTTTATAAACACAAGGTTGAAAAATGGTTAACTTTAAGTTACGGTTTTGTCAAGGACGGTTTTGTACAAGGCACTTTAAAATGCGAACTTCGTCCAGTAACTACTGCCCGTACAAAAATGTTTAAAACTATGTATCAAATCAAATACAATCCGCCGAAATGGGTACAATAAGACTTACATTATATTCAACCCAAAGAGTAATAATGTCTCTATTACAATTTCAGAGAGGCAAACGCTAGCAAATATAGCAAGTTGCATTCTGTAATAAAAGTAAGATACGGTTTACATTGAGGAAATTGAATCCGTCGGGCGGCGTATTTGCAGCAGAAGTGTAGTTATTCCGACTGCGGTGTCGTTTCGCCTTATATTCTTTATATTCCCATAGACTTTCTTCGTTTATAATAACTGTCATTTAATTACGATCCTATGGGTGGGCAGTTAAATAATAAATAATTTGTTTATTTTCACGTATTAACTGAACGATTTGATTAATTTCGGAATAGACAATTTATTAGATACAACTTGTCTCGTGATCTAGTTCGGTTTATCGTGTGAAACAATTCATAATATTTTTTTCACGATGTTTGGAGGATATGAGAAGAAAGTATTCGTATGCTGTAAGTTAGATGATAACAAATTTGATATTCACTGTTATGTATTATGCCCATTGATGCAGTCGTAAACTAAAGTATTGTTTTTTATCCTGCTGACGTCAAAGAACGCCTTGGACATGTGATGCTCCTGAAAAACTTTTTTAAAAAGAATCGATTATGATCCATCTTCCCACGGATATGAATAATATAAAACTTTAATTGAAATTTTACATCCAGTCTCCAAGTTGTAAACTAGAATTTGAACTCTGAATAAACAGATGACATACCAGAAATTGGTCGATATGATATCTTATTGCTTTATGTGGTCGTATACAAAATGAGAGGTTACGTTGTCTTGTATGAAAAAATTATCAGTAACAAGTATAAATAAATACATTTATTGAGTTCTGTGGTCGAAAGTATCCTTATAGTTTTTTGTTATTTCGTATTGTCCATTCTGCCTGACGCCTGTGCGTTTACAACATTCTCAAATTTTCTATGATTTTATATCTGTGCCAAGAAATTTTGTAGTGAAAATAATAATTTATATTAATAATTTCTTTCCAGTGTTGCGAATTATCATACATGTAAATTCGTTCTTTTTTTCATGCACATCGTTCAATTTAGTTTCATGAGAAAGAACTTTTGATTTACAAGAGTCGGTTCAAATTGATTTGTAATTGATCTTTATAACTTTTGAACTGATACTCGAAGAATCATGAAAGGAAGCAGGTGCTCTTAAAATTATTTCGGGCATGTTGCAATTATTAATTTATTGTGAAATGACTCTGAAACCTTGCTCTTGTATGATTTGATATGCACTTGACCGAATTACCCTTATTTGAATCTTAATTTTGCCTCCAAATTTCAAATAATAAAACATTTTACAGTATCCTGAAAACAATTTCTAGTTCTTAAAAAATACTTCTTTCTGCACAAAACCACGTTTAAATTTTTTTTCCAGATGTTGCGTTAACAATACATCAATTGGTTTTAATGGTCTTTATTATACTCTTAACCACTTTCCCCATGATATTTTAAGTTCTAGCATAAATTTGCAGTTTCTGGCTTTGTTTCTTTGAAAAGTGATGAGGCTGGTTTGATTTAATTGTGATATATATAGAGAAATTAATATATTAAATACGAGAACGGGGTTTTTCTTGCTTTTTGTGTGAATTGGATGTATAGGTGGAATATTTATGGCACATATAATTTGGTGACAAACAAATAACAATAATTGACGAAGTTCTTTAATAGCACTACTCGAGACCAATGCAACCGATGGAATAAATTAACGGATTTTCATAAAAGATGAAATGAATTAATGCTTTTTATAACCGTTGGAATTAATTAAGGTTATGGTAACTGATTAAACGAAGTAACGGTTGTTTACAACTGATGAAATAAATTAACAAAATTGAATGAAATTAATTGACGGTTTTTATAACTGACTAAATAGTTTTTTACAAATAATGAAATGAATTAACAGAAGTTTTCTTTATAATTACATTTTTAATTGGTCTGTTTGAATAAATTAGAATAAAAATGGATACACGATTTTTGTACTCGTAGTCAATACAATCTGTTATTTACTTGTAAGCATTGACCCCATAAGAAATTATTGTAATTTAAATACGACCCCATCAACGATTATTATGAGAGTTTTCTCATTACAGAACGTAATTAAAAGACACATGGATGATAAAAATTTTCAATTTCAAATACTAGAAGAATTATATATTTAAGTAATATATCTCATTAACTGTTTACAATTTCACACAAAAAGATATATAATTCACGTAAAAATAATTGTAAGCGGAGGATACCCCTTTAACATTAAATGATGGTTTCAGAAGTTTCAAAATGTTTGTCGAAAATCCACTCAAGGGTAAGAACCTATTTGACAAATTTTTCTTCATAAATCATGACGGTGTTCAAGTTAAAGAGAAGTGAAATTAATTTTGATAAATTTTCAAAATTGACATAGTTACAAAGGCTTAAACCGATGATTCCCAAAGTGGGACATACGGGTCTATTTGCTGGGGCTCCACGTTAGCGACAAAAAGATATAGTGGTCCACGAGATGTAACTGAGTGGTCCATGTTGGTAGATCCCGCCACTATGTCAGCTATGATAAAAAAGTTTGATGTTAACTTGCGTTAACTTGTTAAACGGTGATTGATGTTAACTTTCTAAAGGATTATGGGACGAAAATACTGAACGGTGACGTCATTTTTAATAGTGCCATTTTTATTTTGTGAGAGCGAATGAGACAGGGACCTGCTATATCCTCATTATTAAATTCAAAAGCTTTTCCCACGCGTACATTTTTTAATTACCCCATATTTTCATAACATTTTATTAAAAATAGCAGATTTCGGAGTAGTTCATTACTCTTTTACGTCGAATGACTACGAAGTCACTGGCTGATAATCTTATGTGTAGTCACTGGCGTGATTTTTATTTTTGAGTTATATATACATATACATATGTATACACATGCATATATTAATTTTTTCCTGTAGATTCCAACAAAATCATTTAGAATGATCGCCATCAAAGTCGTAATTTTTGTGACTTTATAATGCAAATGACAATGAAAACAAAAATATTCTCCTCTAAATTAAAGATTAATGGGAGTGATTCTGTTGCTGGTTTTTATTGTGTTTTAAGACTACCCCGATTTGCATCTCCGTTGCTTCGTTGTATCACTTTTTACTTTTTACAGCAGAATTCTCAATAACCAACCTGTTTAATTATAAAATAATCATCCCATCATACAGATTATTTTGCTTGTGCATACATGAGATTTCACAAATAAAGTAAATAATTAAAAAAAATAAAGTAAATAATTGAAACATATGAAACAGATCGACCTAGTAATTATATCATAATAAAATAGCCATAATACCAATTAACACAATTAGGCTAGAGTTTAAGCACCTATCAGATTGTAGTGTGTACCAATTCAACCATCGTATGAACAGTACTTACGTTACACTAAGAAAGTACTTACATATGATGACTAACAATGAAAATATAGTTGTATTTTATATGAATTGATGTTAAATTATTAAGGATAAAAAAATATTAAATTAAATATATTTGTTCATAAATATGTACATGTGTGTATGCGTGAAGTAAAATAGCAAAGTTTGAAGGATCAAAGAAATTAAAGGTGAATAACATTACGGAGAAATTTTGTCTAATTTTGTTTTTTTCTTATTGCGCATATTACGAGGTACAGCTTTTGGTTTGACTGACACGACGTTATAAAATTAAAACATGACGAAAAAATATTGACTCAGAAACAAAATTTTAATTGTTCAAAAAATTTAATATTGGTCATCCTTTCTTTTATTTCCTTTTTTTTACTAAGTAAGACGAAGAAATGGTAAAATAATGTTAACAAATATCAGCGTAATGATGTTTGAACACTGCCTCCGACTAGGTCAAATGTTGGTGATGACTTACAGTACCGATACACTGTAGATTTTTTATCTAGAGTTGGTCTAGCTAGAGTGGTAATACAGCTCTCTGTATGAAGTCTGTAGTATACACAGCAAATAGAGCTCTCTAGCTAGTGTCACTCTAGTTTCTAGGTAGACTGTATACCTAGACAAAAACATGTGCAGTGTACACTGCATCTTTACCATCCTTTATGCTCTATCTAGTGAAACAGAATACTCGGCAGAATATTTTTTTAATTTCTTCACTACATTGCTTAATTGCCCTATAATGTTTCATTGTCAAATTTTATTTTTACTAGTTTTAACAGTGATTATTTCTTTTTAAAATGGATAAAATTGATTTTTATGTAGGTAAAGAAGGAAAATTTGTTTGGGGGAAAACAGTTTTGAAATTAACTGAATTAGTAGAAGCTCATCCGGAACTCTGAAAAGCAAGTCAATATAAACCATAGCAATGTCACTAAACTTAGGTGTGGAAATGGTAAACTACAAAATACATAATTTGAGTTGCCAGTTCTTTTTTGTATTTTCCTTCTTTTTTTTATTAGAATTATCAGATCAGCAGCAACTTCTCTTTACCGGAAACTCATTTCGCGACTAAAAGAATCAATTAAATATCTACCTAGCATTTCTCTACAAGTACTCTACTAGAGGAGAAACACTCTAGAGCATACATGCATTGGTAGAGAAATTCGTTTTCATTCGAGAGTCATTTTTCTAGCTAGATTTTTCTCTATAGTGGACACGCAGCTATAAGTTACCTCACCTCGTTAAAATCGGTCAACAGCTAGTAAACAATATAAGTTATCAAAACGTTACAATAATATCGCTTATGATTATTGGCTAACGTTACTAATATAAAGAATCATAAGTAAAAATTAAAGTGTGTATGGCAGTTGGATTTTTGTCTAATTAATGTGGAATTATTTCTTTTCGAAATTGTCATCAAAAATATTGTATTTCTGGTTTAGAAGCGATTTCAAGCTTAGCAGGGTTACGGTATTTAATCTTTCATAAAATTCTTAATCAGTTTCAGTTTCATCTTAAATTGTCTTCCATACAGTTTTTATCGTAATTTTTACATTGTCCACGTTAAATAATGAATTGTGTTAAGATATCGTAATTGGATTATATCTATTTTCTGAATATATTTTTAATTTCATTTTTTTCCATATTTATGGAATAAAGTCCAAAATTACTTATGGAAATCGCAAGTCTGCTACTCAGAAAAGATTTGTATTGAAATATTCTCAGAAATGAATTGTAATAATATAAAAAAAAGTTAATGTCGGAAATAAGCGCGAAATTGTAATAATGGTGACAAGAAAACATTTTCTTTACTTTCAAAAATATTATATAGAACCGAATAGCTCCCAAATTTTCCAGTTCGGACAAATGTGTATTGTTTACCGGCGAAGAATCATCGCCGCGACTTGTAAACATTTTTATTAAACTCTCTTAAACGAAGACAGCGATAGACCCGTATTAATTACTTTCCTTTGAATCCGGTAAAATTTGACGAAGGGAATAGGTTCTCTTTTAATGAGTCCATGTTTCCTTCCTGCTGCGGGTTATATTGATTTTATTTTACTTCTGCCGAATTTTTGTTACAAACTAAATATTCGTTTCATTCCGTTCATTATGTGATTGAAATTTTGCAATTCGATTGGAAAATTGTTAATTAATTTTAACGTAGCCGAAAATCGCCAATGATACTTGCGAATTGGCTATAATTGAATGTTATCGGAGACGAGACAACATTTGTAAGTGGACTGTGTTTTTGAAGAAAGATTCGCAATCCACGATATTGATTGAGGAAAAATATGAGTTAAATAAAAAATATTGTGACTGTTTTAATAAAAATAAATTTTTGTTTAAACCTCCGAATTATAATTAGAAGGACTTTAATAAAACATCATTTATTTATCTGTATTTTAATACTTTCAACTACTGGTACTAGATAAACCAAACAACCTAATTACGCACAGAACCTAATTAGTCATTAATTACGCACGGATTTTAGCTTATATTAAAACCTCACTTACTTGAATATTCATTATAAAACACCAAACTTTTTGTATCAATTTATTTTCTTCAATACATTGGGTTTATGGTGCAAAATTTAGATCTATGATTTACTATTCGCTTAAATCAGTACCAGTTGGTTCAAAACCTGTTTTGAAATCGCATTTCTCTCGAAGATGACTTCATTGTGCATTAATTTAATTAATAGATTTTAAATAATTACCTTATTAATTAATTTCATAGTTTGTGCTTGACAATAGTTCCCCAGATCTCTTTATAGTGGCTCAACACATATTTGCAAGGGCATATCAGTTTACTGTGAAGTTTCTACGTGGTTATGTGGTTAAAAGGAGATTAGTTATAATATGGCCTCAGTGAGTATAATAAACGAATGAATACCGATGGACGGCACTGGGTAAGTGTTTTTCCTTTATACACATCCTAAATTGAAAGCCGATTACTTTAAAACTATAAAATGTAATGTTTGGAACTAGTCTCGCTGTTATCACTCGTTGCACTAACTTGGAGGACGACCAATCGTGAAATGAGGCGCGCTAAAAATATCTCCACTTTCATACCCACCTCCGAAGTCCCGTGTATCGCAATACTGACAAAGAACTTTCCAGACCTTGACCCGGTCTAACGAATGATACTACAATGGTTTGTCAATTATTTGTATTGCTTCCATCGGATCGACTACAGCATATAACATCTATATATATACGTAGCATAAGTTTTCACATCCGTAAATTACTTATCTCATTGTGCGTACAAACGTCTTATACGTTTGTATATTGTACACTCAACACCGACAACAATATTTTATATTGTTTTATTAGATATAGTAAATTGAATTTAAGGAAAAAATTATTGGTTTATGTCATGTACTGTCAGGTACATTATTAAGAAATGTACATTTCCTTAGCTTTGTGATTAATACTTATTTGTTTCACTTTGGTTTTATTGTCATTTTAAATGGAAAAAGAGAACAAATTTAAGAAAACCTTAGTTATTGTTATAATTAATTTTAATTCTTTTCAATTTTTTTATCGTGCATTGTCCGACTATCTCTACGTCACGATTTTTTTTCCAGATATTTTAAATCCTTTTATTTTCCCAGTAATGTTCCTAATTATTTTATTCTGATATGATATTGAGATTTTTGTTGAGAGAATATGGGTAGTATCTTTATCCACAAGAGCTGGAGTACTGTCATTGTATTGAGGTTTTGCCTGAGAAATGATTGGACTTTATCCCTACTATGAATGTAAATAAGTATTAACTTTAGAAATACTTATAATGGTCAAATATCGGAAATGTATTCGGGAGTAAATCTGTGGGGTTTATGTAACAAATAGTTTCTTCCTAAGTCAATACGTCGTCAATTTTTATTGGCAATTACATGGACAAAATAAACGAGCTTTTAAGAAAGTAACTTTGTCAATGGACGAACGAGCTAAATATAAATCTTTAGTAAATTTTCCCCATTGTTACTGTATTTGTTTTCTTCAAATCAAAAACATATTTAGGTAATTGGCGCGGCGCCTCGCTTCATCGGCAAAAGTTGGTCCGCTCAGGGCGCCAACTCGCGATCAACAAATTAACATAAAGCAACTCCTCGATAATGCTGCGAGCCGAGTGCCAAGTAAACCAAAATAAATATGAACGGATCTCGGGAGACGCTAATATTTCTATTTATAATTATTTTTATCTTAAAATGTTAATGTAATGCTTTTTATTAACTTTCGTGGATAACAAACGATTTAGTGATTTCTGTAAAGAGACATGACCTTTAAAAAATGAACTTAGAACCTACAAAATTTGACAAATAATGAGAATCATTATTACGTCGACAATAACTAAGTTTTTCCTGCAAAACTTTTATAATTTATCATTAGATTACAGAAGCTAGACTTAGCTTTCGCCTTTATATGAAAAATATTTGGTTCTTTTAAAATGTTTAACAGCAGAGTATATTAAATTATTTCATTATATCCATAACCATCTTTAATCCCAGCAACTAGTTGGCGATTGGTTCAATACAATCCTGCACGGAAGACTGAAATCGACTTCATTTGGGTAGTCGTTTTATAAGAAATGTTCATCTATACACAGGCGTGCATTTAATGTATATATATATATATATATATATATATATATATATATATATATATCTGCACAGTACAATCATGTAATATGCAAATTTGTTTTTAAAATAAAATAAATTTTATCATATATTAAACAGCTATTCAAGTGACTAATTTTTACACACTTATTTCAGTCTACTAATCGGAACTTGTAACACAAATTTTAAATATTAGAAAGCGTTCATAAAAATAAAAAGAATCTCGTAAAGTTTTGATTTGAGCGAGTCAATTTGAATTCCACAAATTTCATTAAAAATTATGTTTGAAATAGTAAATCCTTGGGAGTCTTTAATAATTATTTGGTTGGACTCAGATTGTTTGTGTGGATATTTTACACCCTCAATATTTCAAAAGAGAAAAGTAACGAATTCAAATTTGGATATTAAAAATGGTTTTGAAAGTTTTTATTGAATTTTTCAAGTATTATTAAAAAAGCAAATTAGTAGAGGAAAAACTTTATTTGCCTCTTTAACGGTTACCTAACTCAAATAATCAAACACTTTTCCAATGATTTGACAAAATTTCATAAGTCATATTTAAAATTTACTTGAAATTTGCCTTACTGATGCTATTGCAACTTTAATATACACGGTCACCTATGTGGATATAAGAGAGCCTTAGAAAGAATTATTATTGCAACCACTTATAGAGAAGCTATTAAAAGATTCAGTAATATGGTTGATTGCAAATATTATATAATCATAATAAATAAATCTTTTTAAAAAAAATAACAGAAACATTTTTAAGACAATAGTAAACGAAGGATAAAATAGGCAATTTTGGATAAGGGTAATGGGGAAGCAAAATAAACAGAAAAGGAGTAGAAGTTAGTCTGAGTTTTCTTTCAATAGTAATTCGAATTTGACTGCTGTAAATTTAAATGCATCAGAAAATGATGAGTACATATATTAAGCTGCAAGTGATTCTAGGATTTATGGAGAACTGTATATACTTTGAAAGATATGTCGTGCCATTTGAATCAATTTGCTTAGTCAAACTCTTACTTATGTCCCATTAGCTAGTTCATATGACAGGTAATTTTTTCTATAAATCGTTAGCAGACAATCATAATTAAGTTGCAAATTATTGTAAGATTTATTAGATACAAGAAAAATTATTTTTGTTGAAATTGTATTAAACTTTTAACATTATATCTTCATGCTAACGATTTCCAAGTCATTTCTCAGATATTTTAGTTCATATTTCACTACATTATGCAAAAAAATGTATGTTTATTTCATTCAAAAATTTGTTGATGTGTCCGTTCACTACACTCTCTCAAAATGAGCTGAACATCAGGAATCGAGCGCTCTACGTAAAGGGTAATTATGAATTTAGACTAATATGTAACGAATCGACATTTGCTGTATTTACTATATTTATATGTGTAACTCACGCAATTTCTATTTAACAACGCTCTAAAATTTTTCTTATTTTCGTTCAGCTCCATGTTTGGTAATGAACGTATTTATACTAATAACCAAAATACATTTTTTCCAGTTCGACTATACTGTAGTAACTTATGTATTTCCTAAATCTATCATGTGCTTGATTATTACACTTTTACCTCTTACATTATTTTTGATATTTTATGATTGTAGCGAGAAATAATACGCAACACATATAACAGCTCGCACCTTTAATGCTCTTTATACAAACATAATTTATTATTTTATTGTTATAAAACTTGTAAGAACAGAAATGCGAGAAATATTACATTCAAAATTATGAACAACTAAGTACTTACAATTCGTTATTTATCAAAAACCTATGGACACTACATGCAAATACAGTTAAATATCTGAGTACGATGGTAGATACTCAAATTTGTTTCAAAGATTGGGTCAAAATTAAATGACAAAAGTTTAGACTGTAAATGTCATGTATTGGTATAAGATGTATTGGTAAATCGGCAGATATTAATCTCTGCCAATATAGAATAATTAAGCCATCAAAATAGTAGAATTTCGTTTTGTCAATTAATCCTGAAACCTACATAAAATAAATGAGAAATGCTCAAAAGAAAGTGTTGACAAATACAGTTAATGCGTCCTATTAACTCAAAAATTGTAATTTCATTCGGGGCATGGAAGTTGGTATAGTGTAGAAAGAAATTTAAGGACAATCATGAAAAAATACTACATCATCATGTGAACATCGAGACCATCTAGTTTTTAAGAGAAACAAATTTATTGAGATAACTAAACATAATTATTATTCTTTAAGCGACAAGTAACGTAGGGAAAACTAGAATTTAACAAAAAGGTTTAAAAATGAAATCGGAAGTGACTGAACACTACAGTTACGTAATTGTAAAAATTTATAAAACTGGCCGATTCAGCACGCCGTACAAACACAAAAATCGTCTTGCAACAAACACAAAAATCACCTTAGAATAGTTGTGTGTTTATAATTTGCCAATAAATATAAATGTAAATTCTGCGTTAAACTAATTTTGTAAATACAAGGTTAAAATGGTTAGCTTTAAGTTTGGGTTTTGTATCACATTGTACTTTGAAATGCGAGCTTCGTCTAGTAACTACTGTATGTATTCAAATGTTTAAAACTATGAATCAAATCACATACAATCCGCCCAAGTGGGTACAATAAGAGTTACAGTATATTCAACCCAAAAGATAATAATGTCTCTATTACAATTTCATAGAGGCGAACTCGACCAAATATTGCAAGTTGCATTCTGTAATAAAAGTAAGATACGGTTTACATTGCGGAAATTGAATCGCTTGGGCGGCGTATTTGCAGCAGATGTGTATTTATTCAGACTACGGTGTCGTTTTGCCTCATATTCCTTATATTCCAAAAGACTCTCTTGGTTTGTAATAAGTGTGATTTAATTACGACCCGACAATTTAAAAATGTATAATTTGTTTATTTTTACATATCAGCTAGGTGATTTAATTAATTTCGGTATAGACAATTCATTAGAAGAAGCTTGTCTTTTGATCAAATTCGGTTTGTCGTGTGAATACAAAATCATAATACTTTTTTCATGATATTTGGAGGATATGAAAAGAAAGTATCCATATGTTACAAATGTAAGTAAGGCGATATTAAATTAGATATTCACTGTTATATTTTTTTCCATAATTGCAGTCGTAAATTAAAGAACTAGATGAGTCTTTTATACTGCTGGTGTCAACGAATGCTTTTGACATGTAATACTATTGCAAAATCTTTTGAAAGGCAATAGATTATGATCCATCTTCCTGCGGAAATGAATAATCAAAAAACTTAAGAAACGTTTGATGGAACTTTTTGTATTTTTGTTGTACATAAGTACTAGTTTGTTTTATATGTCGAATGTTTTCCAAATATTTAATTTCAGTAATATTATACTAGATCTTACTTCCATACACAAAGTACTTAATAAATAATCTAACACAAAGTACTTAATATTATGTAATCAAAAAGCGATATTATGATTTGTATATAAATTGCAAGGCTTTTTATAAAACATATTACGAACTTTTCAATTAGGGTCAATGACGATATATGTGCAAATATTAGTTTACGGGTTTAATAAATAAATAATACATAATCGTTTGAAAATAATTGCCTGGGTTATTGATTTATTTTTTTTTCAATTCCCGATAGAGTAGCTGTAGAAATATATTATATTAAAATTTTAAATCCGGTTTCCAAGTTGCAAGCGAGAATTACATAGGTATTTTTTAGGTACAATGTATTTGAACTCGGAATGGAGAGATGATGTTCCAGAAATTGGTCTATATGACATCTTATTGCTTTTGAATTGCAAGAGTCATTTCGAATTGGTTTGTAATTAATCTTTTTTATTTTGGTACTGATGCTGGAAAAATCGTGAAAGTAAGTACGTGTTCTTAAAATTACTTTGGGCATGTTGCAATTATAATTTTATTGTCTGAAACCTCACTTTTGTGTGATCCGATTGCACATAACCGAATTTCCCTTACTTGAGTTTTGATTTTACACACAAAATTTCAAACAATAAAACCATATCTAGTTAAATGAGAACTGTGTAATAATTGCTAAATTGTACGCGTATTTCTAATACTTTGCAATATTTTCACAATATCACAAAATAACTCTCGAATGCAAATTTAAAATGATGTTGAATTTTTCGATTTTGTTATTGCTAATTGCCATTCTTTTACAGTATCCTGAAAACGAGTTCTAGTTCTTAGAAACGACCTCATGCTGTATAAACGCACGTTTAAATTATTTTTTCGAGACATTGAATTAACAATACATCGCATAGTTTCAATGGTCTTTTTCATATTCTTAACCAATTTTCGCATTGTATTTTAAGCTTTTACATAAATTTTTAGTTTCTTATTTACTTAGTCTTCTAATTTATTTAGTCTCTTGGAAAAGTTAAGAGATGGATAATTAACTTTTGTCCATGCCGTCGATATAAATTAATATATCGAATATGCGAATGGTTTTTCTCTTCTATTTGTATGACTTGGTTTGTGTTATGACACACATTACTTTGGTGACAAGCAAATAACAGTAATTGACGAAGTTTTTGATTAACACTACCCCCAAACCAATGCATCAGACGAAATCAATTAATGGGCTTTTACAATAGATGAAATTAATTAACGGGTTATAGTAACTGATGAAAATTACAGGTAATGAAATTAATTAACGAAAGTTTTCTTTATAATTACATTTTTAATCGGTATGTTTAGATAAATCAAAACAAAAACGAATACATGCTTGCTATACTCAAACTCAGTACGATCTGTAATTTACTCGTGAGCAATGGCCCCATGTGACATTTTTGTAATTTAAATACTGTCCCGTCCAAAGTTACGTAAAATGTCACATACGTGATAAAACATTTTCAATTTAAAATACTAGAAAAAACTATATATTTAAGTAACGTGTCTTGTTTACCCTTTCCAGCTCCCAAAAGAACACATGTAATTCATGTAAAAGTAATCGTAAGCGGAAGATACCCCTCTAGCGTTAAGTGGTGTTTTGAGAAATCTCAAAATGTTTGTCGAAAATTTCACTCAAGAGTAAGAACATAGACGACTAACTTTTTCTTTGGAAATCATAACATCGATATTCAAGCTAATGAGAAATGAAATGAATTTTGACAAATTTTGAAAATTGACCTATTTAGAAAGGGTTAAACCAATTATTCCCAAAGTGGTTCATACGAACCCCCAGGTGTTTATTTCGTCTTGCTTGGGCTCCATGTTAGTGAGAAAAAGACATAGTGGTTCACGAGATATGACTGAGTGCTCCATGTGAGTAGATCCCATTTAAGCAAGTCATCCTTGACATTCAGGCATTCGGTAAATTAAAAAATCACCTAACATGGATTGTTTTCACCACAGAGGTATAATTAAATTACTTTTTTGACATTTCATAAACTTGTTTAAGTATCTGCTTTGTCTTATGCTGTGTTCATAAACAGATATATTCAAGTTTTTATATCAGCAGCATCTAAGTATCAGTCCAGACTTGTTCAAATCAAAACCTTGCACGGGGTTGTTCTAATTAAATATACTAATTAAAATAACAGTGAAAAAAATGAATATTGTTTATATGTTTTGTGAATCTCAATAAGAAACGTAGTTTCAAAATATTTTCTAAATTATAAAGAAGTCAAAGTAAATTAAAAATAATCAAATAATATTATTTAGAAATATTTATGAAATGAAATTTTTAAATAAAGGCTTTGAGTAAAAACTTCACGTTTTTTGTTTTTTTTTTAAAATTGTCTATTCTGGAAACACATTATAAGCAGCACTATGTCAGCTGTGACAAACATGTTTGATATTGACTTGTTTAAAAATATTCAGTATTAGGTAGGTAGAAGTCTACGGAAAAAAAGAATCCAGCAAATACCATATATATATATTGTTAAAAATAAAAATCTTGCAGTCAGTCCGCAGGCCGTTAGGACCTACAGCTCCGGCGCGTTCCGAAACGTGTCGAGAAAAACAATGCCCCATGTTGTAAGTCTCAATTATTTTACTGATTATTGTTGATTTTGATTATTGTTTACATGTTTTATAATATATAAAAATATTTCTATGAAGTTTCAGAGTTTCAGAACGTATTTACCTAATGATGTATTTTCTACATGCTCTGACTATCTACTGATTTTTGACTGAATTTTCAGCTTTCTTGAAAATATTATCCTACATTGTTTTCTCGGTGCATTTCAAAACGCACGAGGGTGGCGGAATATTAGCTTTTTGACACGAAATTTCCTTCTAGTGATAAGTGTTAGGAATTATTTTTATTCGGGTGGCGTGTGACATTATGCTGCAGTTAAAAAGGTCTGTAGAGAAGATATTGTTTCCAATATTTTTCAATACTGAACTTTTTTTATTTTACTTCATGTCTGTAATTAGGCCACCATAATCTAATTTAAATTTTTTACTTAGTATGTTTTCCGACAAAATCAACTGAGACAGATGCACGGATGGATATTAAAGTGAGTCAAAGAGTGTTCCGTTTTGGCGATTTTGTCACGGAATACTTAAGAGGAAGAAAAAAACGTTACCTCCAAGAATATAAAGCATAGATATTTAAGAATGCTCTTGTACCTAGTCTATCATTGAATTTTGCAGTAAAATTATTTTTGGCCACGTGACAATTTTCATTTTGATTGGAATATATATGAAATATAGTGGAAGCTTATACCGTAGACACAGATCCATGCGAATAAAGGAAATACCATTAGTAATACATTTCGTTTTCCGAGTATATTCATATTTCATAAATTTAAAGTTGATGAATAGAATACTTGGCGTGTCATTCGCATTTGATCGACTTAGTTGACTTACACCTGTCAGATATATCATACTGACGAATATAAAAGAATTACCACTTACATAAAGTTTATATTTTATAGAGAAACTTTAGAATAAGGCTGTGTTAACTCTCTAAACTGACGTAATTTTCTAGCGTTTTACCAGAGAATAAAATTGTTGTTAGAATATAATTAATGTTAAATAAAACGTCAATCGATAATCTGATAAATCAGAAATGTTCAAAATTTTTTTATTTGTGTTATTGCCAATTTTCACCAAGATTCAAAACGATTAAAATATTTTAGTAAAATAGTTTTATGTACAACATTTGAACACGTAGGATAATTTAATATTTTATACACAACGTATAATTATTTTAAAATATCGACCTGATTATATCATAATAAAACAGTCTTAATACCAATTAACACTATTATCCCGGAGTTCAAGCATCTACCAGATTGTTGTGTGTACCAATTCAACCATCGGTTGACCAGTACTTATGGTACCATAATAAAGTACTTACATATGATGACTAACAATAAAAATGTAGATGTATTTTAAATAAATTACCATCAAATTATTAGGGAGATAAAAATATAAAATTAATATATTATTCATAAATATGTATGTACGTGTGTATGAGTGAAGTAAAGTTTAAAGAAGCCACGAAGTACAAATGACTTTCAAATGTAAAATTTAAATGTTATCTCGATACGACATCACAAGGTTGAAACAGGAAGAAAAAAATATTAACCCATAAACAAAATTCAATTACTCAAAATTTCTACGAAAAAACCTGCCCATTTATAAGAAAAATGAAATGTTTGTGATCCTTTTATATTTTCTTTTGTTGTTACTAAGTAAGATGAAGAAACGACATTAAAATAATGTTAACAAATGTTAACATAATGGACTTAAACACTGTTCCGGCTAGTTCAAATATTGGCTTTAGACTTATGGTGCCGATATACCGTAGATATTTACCTGGAGTTGGTCTAGTTAGAGTGGTAATACAGCATTCTATATTGAGTCTGTAGTGTACACAGCAAATAGAGCTCTCTAGCTAGGGTCACTCTACTTTCTAGGTAGACTCTATACCTATACAAATCATGCGCAGTGTAGACGGGATCTCTACCATCCTCTACGCTCAGGTTGATCTCTCTAGCACTATTCAACTTGCTCATATATATTTTTTTCTACCTAGTGATTTGATTATTTCTACACAACATTGGTGTTAAAATAGATAATAATATTTCTTGTATATAAAAAAGGATACCTTTTTGCGAGGAGAACTTCTTGTAGATAAAAAAGGATACTTTTTTGCGAGGAGAAAATTTATTTTTTTAAATTAATTGAATTATTAGAGGCCATCCGGAACTATGAAACTGTTCTACAAGAGTAGAGAAATCGAAATCTGAAAAGCAAGTCAATAGAAATCATAGCAAATCACTAGAATTTAGTGTGGAAGAGGTAAACGACAAAATACATAATTTGAGATCCTAGTTTCTTTTTTTTACTAACATTATTTCTTTTTTAAATTAAAACTGCCAGAGCAGAGAAACTTTTCTTTATCCGGAACTCATTTACCGACCATAAGAATAAACAAAATATAAAAATAGCTCCGCTTTTCTCCAGATGAAGAGTCTATCTAAATTAATAAATCTCAACAAGTGTGTACCAGTATACATAGGTTCCTAGATAATCTAGTTAAATTCGCTTTAGCACTTCTATACTACTATTCTACTAAAGGAAACACACTCTAGGTTGTACATGCAATGGTAGAGCACTCTAGTTAGAGAGTCATTTCTCTAGCTAGATTTTTCTGTATGGTGGACACGCACCTTAAGTTAAATCACCTCATTAAAATCTGTGAATAGCTAATAAACAATATAAGTTATCAAAACGTTACAAGAATATCGCTTATGATTAATGGCTAACATTAAAAATATGAAGTATCATGAGTAAAAAGTGAAAATTAAGGTATGTGGAGCAATTAAATTTGTCTTATTTTAATGTTTAATTGTTTCTTTTCGAAATGGTCATTGAGGATATTTTATCTCGGATTCAGAAGTATATTTCACACTTAGCAGGGTTATTGTATTACATCTTTTCATAAAATTCTTGATCAGTTTCAGTTTCACCTCAAGTTGTCTTCCATACAGTTTTTATCTTAATTTTTACCTTGTCCACGTTAAATAATTGATTGTGTTTAGATGTTGTAATCGGACAGTACGTACGTATATTAGCAATATATATTTAATGTAATTTTCTCTCACATTTATGGAATAAAGTCCAAAGTTGAAAAAATAGAAGTCGTTAGCCTTTACACGGAAAAGTTTCATATAAAAATATTGTCAGAAATTTATTGTAATAACAGCCAAAAAAAATTAATGTTTAAGATACGCGAAATTGCAATGACGGTGACAAGAAAAAGTTTTCTTTACTTTCAAGTTATTTTTGAGAGCTTAATTTGAAATCTTTTAAATTTTCCGGTTCGGTCAAATAAGAGTTTTGTTTTGCTTCGCTAGCAAACAAATAAGAGTTTTGTTTATTAGCGAAGAAACTTCGTCGCGACTTGTAAACATTTTTAATAAACTCTCTCAAACAAATGCAGCTATAGACCCAACTTAATTAATTTCCTTTGAATCCGTAAAACTTGACTAAGGCAATAAATTCTCTTTTCATGAGTCCATGTTTCCCTTGCTGCTGCGGGTAGTTATAATGATTTTATTTCACTTCTGCCGAATATTTGTTGTAAACTAAATATTAATTTAATTCCTTTCATTTTGCGTTTGAAATTTTGCGTTGATTGGAAAATTATTAATTTTAACATTGTGGAAAATCGCCAATAATACTTGCGAATTGGCGACAATTTCATTTTATTGAAGACGAGACAAAATTTGGAAGTGGACTAAAGGAAGATTCACATTCCACGATGTTAATTGACGGAAAATATGAGTTACGTAAAGAATATTGTGACGCTGTTCATAGAATTAAACTTTTCATTTAAATCTCCGTGCTATATTTAGAAGCACTTTAATAAAACATCATTTATTTATATGTATTTTAGTAATATCAGCTACTGGTACTATATAAACCAAGCAACTGAAATAACGATGCCATTGGAAGGGGCACAGTTACTAACTACATACGGTTTTTGGCTTATGATAAAACCTCACTTACTTGAATATCCATCGTAAAACACCAAACTTTTGTATCAATTTATTTTCTTCAATAGATTGCTTTTATTGTAAATTTATATCTACAATTTATTATCCGCTTAAATCAGTACCAGTTGCTTGAAAAACTGTTTTGAAATCCCGTTTTTCTCAAAGGTAACTTCATTGTATGTTAATTTAGTTAATTATTTTTAAATAATTACATACTTAAATCCTGATTTTATTATTTTCGATTTGAACAGTTGATATGTTTTGAGATTTCCAAATATTCAAAATGGAATTTGAAACAAACATATGTGCAAACCTCTAACGCCCTGTGAAGAGTAATACTAACGAAGAACCTTCGAGACCTTGATCCGGTCTATCGAATGACACTACAATGGTTTGTCTTGCTTTCGCCAGGTCGACCGTACAGAATATAACACCTTTACTGCTGTACCATTAGTTTCCATACCCGTAAATTACTTATCACATTGTGCGTGATAAGACGTTTGTATGTTGTACACTTACTAAAATACTGTTTTAGTAGATTCTGTAAAAATGAATTGAAGAAAATAGGTATGGATAGAAGTCATGTACTGTCATGTACATCATTAAGCAATGTATACTTCCTTAGCTTTGCGATTAATACTTACATATTTGTTTTACTTCTGCTTTCTTTTGAATTTTAAATGAAAAAAGAAACACATTTAAAAAACTTTATTTATTGCCATAATTAATTTGAAGTCTTTTAATTTTTTGAAGTTATACTTCTTTAGGCGCGTTATGAAAAAATGATGAGAGTGAAATTTTAAGATTCGTCACACAAAAGTTACAGTATGAAGTTGCAGCGGTTGCAGTCTCGAAACAAAAGCTATTGGCACCATCGTCGCCTCTGTTCACTGTTTTCATATTCATAGTATTTATCCACATGTTTCTAGTGTCTACATTCACACACGTGTTTTAGTTTCATATAAGTGCGATTTATATATGTGCTGATAAATTATATTCAGTAGTGATTTAAATTCAATATTTTGATTAATATATTTACTATTCGTAAATATTAGTGAAAAAAAAGTGTTTATTGACTTTTTCAAGTGCTCCAATATAATTGAGTTTATCTATCCGTATGTATTATTTAATGATGCCAAAGAAGTATAACTTCTTACGTGCGTGCGTAAGTACACGCACCCTTTTTTTGTCTTACTTTGTCCTATTACCACTACATCACGAATATTTCTCACAGAAATTCTAAATTCTATTATTTTCGCTGCAATGTTTCTAATTATTTTATTCTGACCCATATTTAGATTTTTGATGACGGAAGTGGGAAGTTATCTATAGGAGCTTGAGTACTGTGAGTATGTTGAAATTAACTGCCCTAGACATTATTTGCCTTTATTCCACGAATGTCAAATAACGGAAATGTCTTCGGGATGTTTGGGGTTTTTGCAACAAAGTACTCTACAGCAGTTTCGTTCCAAGTCAGCAGATATGTCATATGGGACAATCGATTATAACAAATCCTTTTTTATTACAGATGTTTATACTTAATATCTTCAGGATATTTCGAAAATATACGCCATTGATCTAATTTTTAATGACAATTACATAGATAAAAAGAAAAAAAATTTGTAAATGGACGAACGAGCACAATGTAAATCTCCAAGGAAATTTCCCCATTGTTACTGTGTTTTAGTAAAACCAAAAATATATTTAAGTAATTGGCGCGGCGCCCTGCTCCATTTGCAAAGTTGTTCCGCTCAGGGCGCCAACTCAAGATCAACAAATTAACATAAAGCAACTTCCTCCTCGATAATGCCGCAATCCGATTGACGAGTAAACCGACTTAATTATGAACGGGTGTCGGGAGATGCTAATATTTATATTTATAATTATTGCTATCTTAAAGGATTTATGTCAATTGGAACAATCAACAAAACATTTCCTGGCTCACTAGGAGTTGATAAGGAAATGACAGTAAACTGATAAAAATTGGTTCCCTGACAAAACTAGAATAGGGAACGTAATAAACTGTTCCACGAGTCGCTCAAAATTTCTCACATTAATATACAAAGTTCTCTTAATGAAGCAAAAATACTCCATTTTCTGTGCAAAAACATAATAATGTAATAATAGTTTCAAATTTCAACCGAGGGCTTGAAAAATTGACAGCTTCAGAGGGCTTAGATAAGTCACGCATTTGATGCTGTGATCGTTTTACTAAAGACTGTAATTATTTCTGTGAAATAAATTTTCACTGGAATTTAGTATATTCCAAACCGAGAGTTTGGAATATACCGAAGTAACAAGTAGAAATCGGAGCCGAAAATTATAGTGATAAGCATAGAACTGCTTTAAGTAACGCGTAGGTATCATTTTAATTTGAGTGAAAAAACTTCACGTGTATTGAAAAGTTTAAAGTTGAAATGTTTACATATTTATAAACGACAACACATTATCCATAGCATTACATATACTTGGTACTCTACTTAGTGCTGGTTGGGTGGTAATATCCCAACAAATAGAATATTGTAGTTATTAGCTTATTCATGACAGTACATTATGATAGTCATTTAATTTAATTGTTAATATCAACAAATGAATACAATACACAAGATTTTACTAAAGTCAAAAAAACTTTGAACTCTTATTAATAATATAAAGTATATTTTACTGGAATTGACGTCTGTTATAAGTAATATGTATATATTTGAAAGAAAATGTCTTACGTTTAAATTTTCATGAGTTTTTTAAATTTATGGGAATAATTATAGTTATATTTTATTTTACAATACTTATTTATGCATTAGGTAAAAATTCAAAATATTGCCAAGAACAGAATCAAGAGGATACATAACAGTATTTTAGCATTACTAAATTCTTGGTTTTTATTTTGCTTCTGGTTTTTATCATTTTATCCTATTTGAACAGATGTAAAATGTCAAGAATGTTTCTGTATGGTGATGGTACTATGAATCAAATGGAGTGAACCTAGTTATAAGAATGCTTGAAATCTTGAAGTAAAAATATGTAAATAATTTGTTGAGGAAAAGAGGATCGATACTGAATTTTATTATTAAAATATTTAGTGAAAGTTTACTAAATATCTTGATCATTCGATATTATAAAAGGTAAAGAAACAAACAGCTAAAAATATGTCAATTGTATCCATAATCCCGTGCACGAATTGTTCGACTGGTTGTAACTAATGCTAGCAACAAGTTGCGTGCAGTCATTCGTGTAGAAACCAATAGGAATAAAAGATTTTGAAGAATCGTATATATTAGCAAAGCTAGTTTAATATCGATAATTACCCATCATTATCAAACTCGAAACGTCGATGCTACTTGAACATTTTTAAACCCAAAAATTAGGTGGCGATCGGTTCAATGCAACCCTGCATGTAAATCTGAAATCGACTTCCTTTGAGTAGTCGTTTTATGAGAAATGTTTATAATTTAATGTATATCAATCTCTGCATAGTAAAATCCTGTTATGTGCAAACTTGTTTTTAAAACCAATATAAATTTTATAATATATTCAACAGCTATTCAAGCGATAAAAAAATCCACTTTAATTTGTTACTTGCTTATTTTAGTCTATTAATTGGAACTTGTGGCACAAGTTTTAAGTATCAGAATACATTCATTAAAACATATAAACCTCCTCAAGTTTTGATTTGGTGGAGTCAATTAAAATTTCACAAATTTCATTAAAAATCATATTTTAAATAGTAAATCCTTGGGAGTCTTCAACAGTTCTTTGGTCGTCAGATTGTTTGTGGATCTTTTTATACCCTCATTATTTCAAAGGAGGTAAGTAATGAATTAAAATTTGGATATTGAAATTGTTTTTGAATGCCCTTATTGAAATTTTCGAATTAGAATTATTAAAAAAAAGCAAATTAGTGGAGAAATAAATTTATTTGCCTAATTAACGGTTGCCTTAAATGTTTAAACACTTCACCAATGATTTGTCAACATTTTCTAATTCATGTTTAAAGTTTATTTGAAATTTGCCTTACGTCTCATTAATTTTGTCTCCGTATGGTCTATTTTTGAAAAGACATTTATCTTTTAAGAAATAATATCGAAGAAACGATACATGAATTATGTATAATTCAAAAAATGATTTGATTTATTAGGGAAACATTTTCTTTTTACAATTTTTAGGTATTTCTTAGATGTTAAGTCTAGAATTTAAAGAAAATCAAACCTTTCATACTGAAATATTTTAAAACACTTTTCATCTTTATTTAAAACCTTAAAACGTTTAAATTCGTCGAAGCCTTGAATTAGATTTTTTCGTCATTAAGATCTTCTTCGTTCCCGTAATGGCTCAAACGTAAAAAAATAAACTCCTTACTCGACTGCGTACTTTTTGAAGTCAGTTTAAATCGATTTTTCACTGAATTCACCCAACAACCAACACGTCTCTCTTTAAATAGATGAATAGGATGCATGGACATAAAAAGGAAAATCTCTTGCGACAGGTTGCATCCCACAGTCGTGTGGCGCGTCTGAGAAAACTTAACTAATACGTTAAAGAGATTCATTTTTATTCGCAATTATATCACATTTAAAGTATTAATAGGTTTCAATATCCATGTTTAGAACTTAATATTGAATCTTCCTGTATTCTTTGGGTAATTTGTTTTTCTAAATATAATTACTTTATTTTATTTGTATTGTTGCAACTTTAATATACACGTTCACCTATATAGACCTAAGCGAAGTTATTACAATAATCAGTAACATGGTCGATTTCAAATATTATATGACCATAATAAATAAATATTTTTAGAAAAAAGACCAGCGAAATTTTTAGGACAATAGAAAACGAATGATGAAAGAGGCAATTTTGAATAAGGGTAGTGGGGAAAGCAAAATAAACAGAATAGGAGTAGAAGTTAGTCTGAGGTATCTAACAATAGTCGAATTTGACTGCTGTAAATTTGAATGCATCAAAAATTGATTAGTACATATATTAAGCTGCAAGTAATTCTCGGATTTATCGGGAATTGGATATACCTGTTTTGAAAGATACCAACTGCCATTTGAATCAGTTTGGAATTAGTGACGTTTTCTTATGTCCCTTTTAGCTAGTTCACATGGCAAGTATTTTTTTTCTATAAGTCGTTATCAAGCTATCGTAATAAAGTGCAAATTATTGTAATATAAAAAAAATATTTTCGTTAAAATTTTATTAGAACTTAACATTATATTTGTATGCCGATGGTTTCAAAGTCTTGTTATAGGTATTACAGTGCATCTTTTGTATCACTTCTGACATATTTTAGTTCATGTTTCACTACATTATGCAAAAAATGTATGTTTATTTCATTAATAATTTGTTGACGCCTCCGCCAACTAGGCTCCTTCGAAATTAACTGAACGTCCGGAATCGATCACTCTTGATAAGGGGTAATTACTAATCTTGACTAATATGTCAAAAGTTGACTCTTGTCACATTTACTTTATTTACATGGTCGATTTACAAGTCACTCAATTTATATTTAACAATGCTCTAAATTTTTTTTAATTTTCGCTTAGCTTCTTTTTTATAATGAACGTATTTATTTTGATAATCAAAAAACCTCGTTTTCTTTTCGACTATGTTGTAGTAACTTATGCATTTCCTAAATCCATCATGTGCTTGATTGTCTAACTTTACATTTTTTTTGGTGCTTTATGATTTTAGGGAGAAATAATACACAAAATATGTAACGGTGTGCACCTTTAATGTTCTTTGTACCAAAATAATTTAATTGATCTACAGTCATCAAACTTATAAGAAGAGAAATGCGAGAAATATTACAGTCAAAATTATGAATAATTAAGTAATTACAATTCGTTATTTATCCAAAACCTATGAACGCTGTATGCAAGTACAGTTAAATATACGAGATAAGTTAAATGTAATGTAAGTTAAATGTACGAGATAGATACTAAAATTCGTTTCAAAGATAGTGTCAAAGTTAAAAGACAAATCGGACGACGTTAATCTCTGCCAATACAGAATAATTAAGCCATTTTAATAATAGAATTTTGTTTTGTTAGTAAACCCTGAAACCCACACGAAAAGAACAAGAAATGTCATGACTGTCACAAGGTTTCAAACGAAAGTTCTGAGAAATACGGTCAATGAACCCTGTTAACTTAAAAATCGTAATCTCGATCGTAATATGGAAGTTGGCATTGTGGACAAAGTAGGTGATAAAGAAATTTAAGGACAATTATGAAAAAATCGACATTGTCATGTGAACATCGAGACCATCTAGTTTTTAAATGAAATCAATTGATTTAGACAACTTAAAGGAACTCTTCTCCTTTAAGCCACAAGCAACATTGGAAAAACTAGAATTTAACAATATATACAATAATTATACTACGATTACCAGAGATTTTCCTAAAAATTTCTAAAAACTGCTTGATTCAACAGGCCGTACACAGATGTCGTCTTGCAACAAACGCACAAGTCACTTTAGACAATGTGTCCTTATATTTTGCCAATAAATATAAATATAAGTTTACCGTTAAACGAATTTTGGCAACACAATATTTGAAACAAATGGTTAACTTTGCGTCTCGTGTCTATATCTGCGCATTCTAAAAGGCGAGCTTGCCTCAATACCTCCCTATAAACATGTTTAAAACTATAAATAAAACGAAATACAATTGGCCCATGTGGGTAGAGTAAGACGTAGTATATTCAACCCAAAGTATAATAATGTCTCTATTACAATTTCATAGAGGCGAACGCGAGCAAATATTGCAAGTTGCATTCGGTAATAAAACTAAGATACGGTTTACATTGCGGAAATTGAATTGGCCGGGCGGAGTATTCGCGGCATAAGTGTACTCTCTTGGTTTTAATAATTGTTATTTAATTAACAGCCATATGGGTGGGCTAATTAAACAATGTATTATTTGTTTATTTGCACGAATTGACTGGGCGATTTAATTAATTTTGGTATAGACGATTCATTCGATGAAGCTTGACTTCTGATCCAATTAATATTTTTTTATGATATTTTGAGGATGTGGAAAGAAAGTATTCATATGTTCCAAATGAAAGTAAGGCGATATAAAATTAATATTTATTGTTATATTCTTTTTCTATTATTGCAGTCTTAAACTAAAGTGCCAGACCAGTATTTCATACTGCTGATGTCAACGAATGCTTTCGACATGTTCGACATGCTACTGCACAATCTTTTTAAAGACAGTCGATTATGATCCATCTTCCCGGGAATATGAATAATCAAAAAAATTAAGAAACTTTTTTGTTATTTTTATTGTACACAAGTTTCTTTAATATAATGTTTTCCTAATTTCTAATTTCAGGTTAACTAGAATTTGCTTACATTTTCTCCTTCAAAAGAAAGTGAAAGAAAATAGCTTAATAAACATATAAGAAAATACTAGTAATCATTAAAAATATTATGTAATCATAAAGCAATATTATGATTTTTATGCAAATCGTATGGCTGTCTGTAATACATATTCATTATGAACTTGTATTTACGATCAATGACCGTGTAAACAGAAATTTAGTTTATGGTTTTAATATAAACATAATCATTAGAAAAAAATAGAAAAATTAAATAAATCAATAACCCAAATAGTTATTGATTTATCTATTTTTTCTATTTTCGATGGAGCTGCTGTAGAAATAGATCATATTATAATTTTAAATTCGGTCTCCAAGTTGTAAGCGAGAATTAAACAGGTAATATTTTAAGTGCATTGTATTTGAATGACATTCCAGAAATTGGTCGATATGACATCTTATTGCTTCATGCGGTCGTATACAAAATGAGAGGTTTCGTTTTCTTGTACGAAAATATTATTATTTAATTTTCTTCTAATAATAAAACATACTGCAAACATAACAATTATATATAAATACATTTAATGAGTTCTGTGGTCGAATGTATCCTTATAGATTTTTGTTATTTCGTATTGTCCATTCTGCCTAACGCCTGTGCGTTAAATTTTCTACAATTTTATACCTATATCAATAAAATTTTGTAGGTAAAATAATAATTTCTTTCCAGTGAATTTGATTTTTTTTTCATGCACATTGTTCAGTTAAGTTTCATAAGAAAGATCTTTTGAATTACAAGAGTCGGTTCAAATTGGTTTGTAATTGATCTTTCTAACTTTTGAACTGATGCTGGAAAAATCAGGTGCTCTTTCTAAATCAGCAGATCTTGCTAACTTTTGGAATGATGCTGGAAAAATCAGTGAAATGAAGCAGGTGCTGTTAAAATTATTTTGGGTCATTTTGCAATTATTAATTTATTGCGGAGTGACTCTGAAACCTTACTTTTTACTAGTATTGGATTACCCTAATTGGAATCTTGATTTTGCCTACAAAATATAAAACAATAAAACCATATCTAGTTAAATGACAACTGTGTGATAATTGCAATATTGTACGCGGATTTCTAATACTTTCTAATATTTTCAAAATATTGCATAATAACATTCGAATGCAAATTTAAATAAGGGTGAATTTTCATTATTTATGTTATTATTGTTAATTGGTATTCTTTTACAGTATTTTACAGTATAAAACAGTTTCTAGTTCTTAGAAAACACTTTTTACTGCACAAATGCACATTTAAATTATTTTTCCAAGATGTTGCGTTAACAATACATCACTTGGTTTCAATGGCCTTTTTCATATTATTAACCACTTTCCACGTGATATTTTAAGATCTTGCATAAACTTACAGTTTCGTTTCTTAGAAAAGTAAAGAGGTAGGTTTAATTTGATTGCTATATAAATAGACAAATTAATATCTCAAATGCGCGAAAGGGTTTTATCTACTATTTGTGTAATTGGGTGCATAGGTGGTATATTTATGGCACATATTACTACTCTGCATATCCTTAATTGTGGTGACAAGCAAATAAAAATAAGTGACAAAGTTTTATATTATCACTATATGTATATAAATGTAAACGACGAAATCAAATAACAGGTTTTCACAAAAGATGAAATGAATTAATTATAGAAACTAATGAAATGAATTAAAGGTTGTTTACCACTGATGAAACGAATTAAAGGATTTTACATATGATGAAAGAATTTACGAGTTTTTACAAATAATGAAATTAATTGATAGGTTTTTATAATTGATGAAATCATTTTTACAAGTAATACAATGAATTAATGGTTCGGTCGATTACGTAATAAAATAAAGTAACGTATCCTTTATAATTACATTTTTAATTGGTATGTTTAGATTAATCAAAACACAAACGGATACACGCTTTCTATATGCTTAGTCAATACGATCTGTTATTTACTTGTAAGCATTGGCCCCATATGAAACTATTGTGATTCACATACGGTCTCATCTACGATTATTTTAAGCGTTTTCTCATTACAGAACTTAAAAGCCACATAGATGATAAAATATTTGCAGTTTCAAATACTAGAAAAATTATATATTTAACTAACATATCTCATTAACCGTTTCCAATTTCACAAAAGAACATTTATAATTCATTTCAAAATGAATTATAAATGTGTAGTCTAAATGTAAAATTTATTTGAATGATGGTTTGGGAAGTTTTAAAATTTTGGTCGAAAATTCCACTCAAGGGCAGGAGCGTATTTGAAATTAATGTAAATTTTTCGTAATTTATCGTAATCTTTTCTTCACAAATCATAACGTCGATGTCCAAGTTAACAATAAGTGAAATGAATATTGACAAATCTTAAAATTGACATAGTTAAAAAGGCTTACGCCAAAGATTCCCAAAGTGGGACGTACGGACCTCCGGGGGCCTATTTAGATTTTTTGGGGTTCCACTTTAGCGAGAAAAAGACATAGAGGTCGACGAGATGTAACTGAGTGGTCCATGTGAGTAGATCCCAATTAGGCAAGTCGTTATTGACATTCAGGCATTCGGTAACTAAAAAATACACTAACATGGATTGTGTATACCACAGAGGTATAATAAAATTACTTATTTGACATTTTATAAATTTGTTTAAGTTTCCGCTTTGGGGTGTGCTATGTTTATGTGCAGGTTTGTTCAAATTTTTATATTAGCATCAACGCATTGTGCGCTTATGCACAATAAATAGCAGTCCAGATTTTTTTAAACTAAAACTTTCCACACACTTGTCCTAATTAAACATTATAAATAACGATGTAAGAGTTAAATATTGCTCATTTGTTTTTTGAATATCAAGAAGACAATTAGTTTCAAAATACTTTAGAATTTTTTCAAAATACTTTAATAAGTTAAAGTAACACAATTAAATGAAACTACGTGATGTAGTACTATTTCTACTTTCTTTAATTTCTTTACCACGATCTAGGTTTCGTTGTATTACAACATCTTCAGGTGGGATATTAGCAAAGATGTTGTAATACAACGAAACCTAGGTCGTGGTAAAGAAATTAAAGAAAGTAGAAATAATACTACAACACGTAGTTTCATTTAATTGTGAATATTGAATTTCTACAAAATTAATGCCAAATATATTCAATATTCAAAGTTAAAGTAAATTAAGAAGAATCAAAATAATTGTATTTAGAAATGTCTGTAAACGTAATTTTTATTACAATTGTCCACTCTGTAAAAAACATATTAAGCACCACTGTGTCAGCTGTGACAAACATGTTTTATGTTAACTTACGTTAACTTGTTCAACGATGATTGATGTTAAGTTTTTTAAATTATTATAGGACGATACTACTGAACGATGACGTCATTTTTAATAATGCTCGTTTTATTCTATGAGAGCAAATGAGACAGGGATATAAATCTACTCTATTCGCACTATTAAATTCAGAAGCTTTTTAACCGCCTACATGTTTTAATTATCCCATATTTTCATAACATTTTATTAAAAATAGTGAATTCGGGAGAAGTTCACTAACCTATGGCTGCTGCTTCACGTAAATATCTTATATGAAGTCACGTACATGACTTTTGTTATTGACAGTGTATTACTCGTATTTATATAAAATTTGTACACATATATATATATATATATATATATATATATGTATATATATATATATATACATACATATATATATATATATATATATATATATATATATATATATATATATATACATATACATACACACACATGCGTGTTGTAATTTCTCCCTATAGATTCCAACAAAGCCATTTGGAATTATTAAGAGAAAGAAAACAAAAATTACGACTTTGTATTTAACAAAGTCGTAATTTTTGTGACTTTATAATGCAAATAACAATGAAAACAAAAATATTCTCCTCTAATTAAATATTAATGGGAGTGACTCTGTTGTTCTTTTCATTTGCGTGTTAAGACCATACCGATTCGCATCTCCGTTGCTTCGTTAGTCCTTTTGTACCACTTTTCAGTTTTGCAGCAAAATTTTCACGAAGGAATGAGATTTTTTGGGATAAATTCTCGGGTCCAAGTGTGTTAATGTGAAGTTAAATGAAATAGGAATAGTTTTAAATATCCAAAAACAGACAAAAACATTTTTTTCAATATGCCGATTCGAAAATATAATTCATTTAATATTTTTACTCTATCATCTCTAACAGAAAACAATCAGTCAAGAATCGATCAAGTGCAAGCTCTCCTTTAAATAATTAATAATAACTAGCGTGACCCGTGCGAAGTCTTCGCATTATTTATTCCATTATGAAACTCAGATGACAGATCAAACAAATATTTTACTAAAATTGACATGCTTCTATATGTATCAAAAGCATTGAGCTAAAGCGCCACTTTATTTATACGTGAGTGGATTTGAAATTAAACAAAAATTTTACCGACCGTCAATCATATTGACGTTGAGCCGTTAGATGGCAGCATTGCTGTTTTGTGTGTATAATTTTAATAATTAATTAATTTGCAAAAACAATAGCAATAATAAATTTTTTAGTTGTGGATGCCGGTAGAGCAAGCAATTATCTATAAAATGATATATAATTTATGTGGATTAGTTGTGAGGTTTTTTCTAAAAAGGGAGAGTAACACCTTAATCTTAGCGTATTAATAAAAGGATTAGTTGTGAGGTTTTTTCTAAAAAGGGAGAGTAACATCTTAACCTTAGCGTATTAATAAAAGGATTAGTTGTGAGGTTTTTTCTAACAAGGAGAGTAACATCTTAACCTTAGCGTGTTAATATACATGATGATGCACTCCGCCAATGTGCGCGTTACTCGCAGCTGACGGCTTCAATGCGCGTATGCACGGAGCTAAGTGGGGAACCTTTCGATTGAGCCAAATGAAGTGTTGAAAAATTACATGGTAAAAAATATTTTTTGTCTAAACCCAGTGATTCACCAGCTATATGGAAATAAACCATTGTTTACTTCCTGATAATTTTCAGTCAATTTATACGTAACTTTCAATATTCATGATTTTCTCAGATTTTTATGAAATGAGAAACATCCATTTTTAAACGTTTTTCCTGAAAAATGTTTAAACTAATTCATAAAAAAATACATCATATGTATTATTAAATTTGCGCCGGAATACACAATCATCTTCATTTTTGAAGTGAAACTTCTTCGGGTGCGGTGAGAGTAAAATGTGAAGGTCGCAACGTCCTTCATGTAACGTTTTTGCTACATTTTTTTTGCATCAAAATGTAATGAATATATTGCAATTTGCAACCTGGACGGGAAATTGGTATTCAGCTAACAACCGAGAGAGATAGATGAACATGATACAATAAGGTAAACAAAAATGGGTTTCACTAAAGGTTATCAGCTGTTACGTATGTTATCTATGTCCAAAGTAATTTGTTAAAGTTTTGCCCTCTCTGTCTTTTTAATACTTACTATTTAATTTACAAATCGAGGTTTAGATCAGAAAAAAACTTTTACTTCTGGCACTTGTACTGAGTTGCACGCGCAGCTTTTTTATCATTCAATTTTGTACCCTAAAATCAAACCCCAGTATCAAAATGGAAGTTTCTATACCTCACGCCTATAACTGGTTACCACTCTTTGATTTAAATTTTTTACATAGCATGTTTTCCGAGAAAATCACCTGTGACAGGCGGACGGACGGTTATAGAAGTGATTCTATAAGTGTTGCGTTTTGGCAATTTTGTTACGGAACACTGAAAAGGAAGAAAAAAAACTTTATCCCCAAGAATATAACTCATAAGTATTTAAGAACGCTCTCGTATCTAGTGTATTGTTTGAATTTTCCAGTAAAATTATTATTGGCCACGTGACAGTTTTAGTTTCGACTAAAATATCTATAAAATATAATACATGCTTATATCACAGGCTCGGTTCCATGCGCATAAAAGCAACTCACTTAAGTAATAAGCTTCATTTTTCGAGTTACTTTCATATTTTACATATTTAAGGTTGAAATAGAATACTCGGCGTGTCACTTCCATTTGACCGATTTGATTGACTTACACCAATCACATATATCGTATGACAAGTATGAAAGAATTACCACTTACATAAAGTTTATATTTTGTAGAGGTACTTTAGGATTGGACTGCGCTATCTTTCTGAACCGATGTGATTTTCTAGCGTTTTACCAGATAATACAATAGTTGTTACATTGTAATTAATGTCAAATAAAACTTCAATCGATAATCCAAAATTCTAAAAGAATACAACCTAGTTAACCTAGCAAATCTAGTCATTATATTAAAATAGTCATAATATCAATTAACTCTAAACCCAGGCCAGTTACCTTGCATATTGTAGTGTGTACCAATTCAACCATCGTATGATGAGTACTTACCTACGTTACGGTAATAAAATATCTACATATGTTGACTAACAATGAAAATATAGTTGTATTTTACATAAATTAATGTTAAATTATTAAGGATATAAAAATATGAAATTAAATACATTTGTTCATAAATATGTATATGTACATGTGTGCAAAGTTTAAACGATCAAAGATGTTAAAGGTAAATACAATTTCGAAGAATTTTTATAACGCTTTAATTTTTTTTAATATGCAAATGGAATGACGTTACAATGGATGGATACGACGTTACAAATTTGAAACATGAAGAAATAAAATTGACACATAAACAAAATTAAATTGCTCAGATAAAAAATGAATATTACAAATATCCTTTTTTTATTTCCCTTTTTTACTAAGATGAACAAATATTAAAATAATGTTAAGAAATATTAGCGTAATGATACTTCAACACTGCACTCGGCTAGCTCATATGTTGGCGTTAGACTTACGGTGCCGATAGCGTCACTCTAGTTTCTAGGTAGAGTGTCTACCTAGACAAATGATGTGCAGTGTACACAGCATCTCTACCATCCTCAACGCTCTAGATAGATCTCTCTAGCACTATTCAACTTCCTCATATATTTTTTTCTATCTAGTGATTTGTTTACTTCTACACTACATTATTTCGATTAGGTATCTTACATCTTCAAATTTTATTTTTAGTTTCAGTAGTTTTTAACAATGATTATTTGTTTTTAAAATGGATAAAATTGAATTTTCTGTTGAAAAAGAAAGAAAATTTGTTAGGGTGAAAAAGTTTTTAAATTAACTGAATTAGTAGGAGCTCGTCCAGAACTGTGGAATTGCTCTTTAAGGGTATAAAATTAAAATCTGAAAAGCATGTCACTAGAAATGACAGTAAAGTCACCAGACTTCAGTGTGGAAAGGGTAAACTACGAAATATATAATTTCAGTTGCCAGTTCCTTTTTTTATTTTCCTTCTATTTTATTAATTAGAATTAGCAACTTCTCTTTAACGGAAACTCATTTTGCAACCGAAAGAATAAATGAAATAGTTATCTAGTCTACCTAGATTAATAAATCTTAACAAGTGTGCACCAGTGTACATTGATTCATAGATAATCTAGTTAACTAGCTCTAGCACTTCTTTACAACTACTCTACGAGCAGTTAAATATTCTAGAACGGCATTGGTAGATAAATTTAGCTAGAGAGTCATTTCTTTAGCTAGATTTTTCTCTATAGTGGACACGCACCTTTTAGTTATTTCACCTAGGTAAAATCTGTCAACAGTTAGTAAACAATATAAGTTATCAAAACGTTAAAAAAATATCGCTTATGGATATTGTCTAACCTTAATTATATAAAGAATCATGCCTAAAAAGTGTAAATCAAAGTGTGTGTGGCAGTTGAATTTATGTCTAATTTAATGTTGAATTATTTCTTTTCTAAATTGTCATTGAGAATATTGTATTTCTGGTTTGAAGCGATTTCAAACTTAGCAAGGTTATTGTATTATATCTTTTTATAAAATTCTTCAACAGTTTCATTTTCAACTTAAATTGTTTTCCACAATTTTTGTCTTAATTTTTGCCTTGTCCACGTTAAGTAATGCATTCTGTTAAGATATCGTAATCAGAGTATATGTATATTCAGAATATATTTTTAAGTTCATTCTCTCCCATATTTATGGAATAAAGTCCAAAGTCAGTTACGAAAATCGTAAGTTTGCAACTCGGAAAAGATTCGTATTGAAATATTCTCAGAAATTATTATATTTTATGTGTCTATATTTTCCTTCCTGCTTCGGGTAGTAATATTGATTTTACTTCATTTCTGCCGAATATTTGTTACAAACTAAATATTCATTTCATTCCGTTTGTTTTGCGAACTAAAACTTTGCAATTTGATTGGAAAATTGTCCGAAAATCGCCAATGATACTTGCGAATTGGCGATAATTGAATTTTATTGGAGACGAGACAAAATTTGTAAGTGGACTGCGTTTTTGAAGAATGATTCGCAATACACGATACTAATTGGAGAGCGAAGGACTTTTCGTGAAAGGTGTTTGTATGTTCGGGTAATATGGGACTGAGCTAGTTTTAGAAGAATAGACAAAAACGAGCTTTTAACAATGCAACTTTGTCAATGGACGAAAGAGCACAATATAAATCTTTAGTAAATTTTCCCCATTGTTATTGTGTTTGCTTTCTTCAAATCAAAAATATATTTAAGTAATTGGCGCAGCGCCCCGCTCCATCGGCAAAGTTGTTCCGCTCAGGGCGCCAACTCACGATCAACAAATTAACATAAAGCAATTTTCTCCTCATTAATACCGCTAGCCGAGTGCCGAGTAAACCGACTCAATTATGAACGGATGTAGAGAGACGCTAATATTCCTATTTATAATTATTATTATCTTAAAAGATTAATGTAATGCTTTTTGTAAACTTTCGCGAATAACAAACAATACCGTGATTTCTGTAAATAGACATGACCTTTAAGAAAATGAACTTGGAACCAACAAAATTTGACGAATAATGATTAAGTCGATAATAACTTTAAGCTTTTCCTGTAAAACTTTTATAATTTCTCATTAGATTATAGAAATTTGTGTTTTGATAATTTATAACGGGATTTAGCTTTTGCCTTTATGTGAAAAATATTTGGTGCTTTTAAAATATTTAACGGCGGAATATTTAAATGATTTCACTATATTTAACTATGTAAAAATAAAATAAGAATTCTGAGTGCAGAGAAATAAATTAGAACGATCTTACAATTTATATTGCGAAATTAGATATATTAAGGGTAACTTATTGAAAATTGTTCGATTGAAAACTGCTCTCGTTATTACGGTCCATGGCTCAATGGATTCCTTATAATAAAACTCGGCTATCTGAGCTGTTATTCTAAGAACTCGTTTTATACACAATATGAAATGTATGTTTACCTGTATACATAGTTAGAATGTTAAAATAATTATACGGAAATTTTTGAGGGCCAAAAAATGACTCAAAATTTATCGTGTTATATGTCGATTGTGAGAGCGAGTTAATAGGATTTAAGAACTATTTTTGTACTTTTATATGAGATGGAGATATATTGTTGAAAATTTCAACAAAAACGTGTTTCTCTGTAACCGCTAAGGTCAAAATTATGAAAATACAACCTTGCTGGTATTTCGCCTAAAGTTTACCGGCAAACAGAAGCGATGATTCTGAATTTCATAGTTTTTGGGATGTTAATTTGAGACATTTTACGTCTGTGAAAGTCAGATCTAGGATATTTTAAATATGCCTAATTTTGAGTCTTCAAAGTCACTCTATACCCTACTTAATAGATTTATTACTTAGTTATCTACAACATTATTGTTTTAAAACTACAAATACCGATATTATACAGTTAACTTTTTAATAATATTTGAATAAGAATTAGGGAGGGAGTGAATAAAGGTCCTAACTTTTTTCGTTTTATATGTCATTTGTAGTATCATTTGAAAGAACTTGTTATGAAGAACACACATATAGGATACGCAAAAAATTTTCAGATCTTTATATTGCATATTTAAAACGATATTGAAAAAATATGTGGAAATAGGGTATTCCCGTCATTATTACTTTCGAAATCGCTGTGTCAGAAATAATGAAAAAAACCGAGTTAGCAAAATCTGATAAGAAGATTACAGAAAAATTATAGTGATTATGTCAGGTCTTATAATTTCTAAAATATGCGCCTCGGGTTTTTACTACTGAGAAAGATATAGAAGGCGACAATTTACGTTGTAAAAAATTGATATTTGTATAAGGTTTGTTAGAAATACTATGTATCCTTAAATATTTATAAATATCTAAATGTGTATGGTACCCTCGTAGCGTCAGTTCTACTCGTGCTTGACCGGTTTTTTGTGGTTCGTTCAAACAAGAACAGCTAATTTTATATAAATATTGTCGGGTTAAGATTAAATAACCTATATTTTCGTAGTGGCATCTACGTCATTTTCATTATTGATAATATTGTTATTTATTGTAGAGATGTCTTACTTGGTTACTGAGTTACGAAAAAATGTGTATGATGGAGTGATTGAGGAGAGGGGATATAACAGTTTCCACACCATGTGAAGTAACGTGACATTTTTGGATAGGTATTTCTAAAGTATTACTTCACAAATAATATACAAACGATACGACATGTTGTATATACGATTAATTATGAGCAATATCATAGCTTGAAAATATAATTAAATTGTAGTTAAGGATTTAAATCCAGGAGGAATACCCTACAATGCAAGCGATGCTGAAGAATTGTATTTATTGACTAAGTATTTGTAATTTATACAAATGACACCAAAAGGAGCCTTATTGCTACAATAGCGATATGTACACTAATAATACAGCAAAAAAGCACGTGCACAAGCATAAATGTTATTATGGTTGATTACAACTGATAATTGTGGTAAGTTTAACATGCAAATCATAGAAATAAGTCTCTGACTATCAAAAATGTTCAATTGATAATTGTGGTAAGTTTAATATACAAATCATAGAAATAAGTCTCTTATTACCAACAACGTATAATTGATAATTGTCGTAAGTTTAACATGCAAATCATAGAAATAAGTCTCTGACTATCAAAAATGTTCAATTGATAATTGTGGTAAGTTTAATATACAAATCATAGAAATAAGTCTCTTATTACCAACAACGTATAATTGATAATTGTCGTAAGTTTAACATGCAAATCATAGAAATAAGTTTCTGACAATTTACAAATCCATTACTTTAGCTTTCCGTCTGATCAGGGTGAGAATTCCATTAATATCATTAATTGAATTTCAAACGGAACCGCAGATTGAATGTAAGCAAGTTCAAAATTCATTTGTGTACAAATGATATATGATACTCTAAAGATTTGTGGCTTTAGATGCAAAACAAAATTAGTTCAACGCTCTTTCAGTTAGTTCATTCAGAATCAGTGTTAGAAATTTTGGTATATCATCGACGACTCTGTAAGTTTTACATGAAAAATATACACAAAGAAGGATTCAGTTTGTTGTTTGCGTCCAGTTTCATTGTCATTTTATTTTTCTTGTCATCTGTCCGTATTTTGAATTTCTGTGAAATTAATTTACCCACTTTATATATGAATGTCTGCAATAATCTGCCTATACCATTATATAAATTTCCACGGAGATGGTATGGATAAGTCCATATTTTTCTCAAATTTGGTCAAACTTTTGTTGAATCATAACATACTTTTATAACGAAAAATATAATTAGTATCTGTAGGGTTTAAGTTAAAATAATGCACACTTCTTTGTAGACTAATCTCTTAGACCAGTACACTGGGTAATGGTATATGAGATAGATGTAATAAAGGAGAGAGTATGAAAAAGAATCAGCATCACAGGGGTAAGGTAAAACGTATTTCGTCTGAAATGGTAAAGGCAGTAAGGTGTTTGTATAGTCGTTAAAGTTTCAGGATAATGGAGCGGTAACCTGGAAGTATTAGCCGAATAGGAAAATTTTCGATAGCAAAGTTTAATAAAAATCATAACCAAAAATCATTTTAACTATCCGAACCAGTCACTGTAATAATTTACTTTTTTATCTATACAGTTATTTAATGAAAAATAAATTGTTTTTTTATTTCCTGCATTTAAATATAATTTTTCAGCGTTCATGATTGATTTTGATAGAATTGAAATATTAATAAAAGTTAGTTTCAACATTGTTAGTAAAGGTAAATCGGAGAGTTATAATTGCAACTTTAATAAATGTAGCGTGTATACAATATGAAACTGGCAATTATCATTTGGACCACATTACCATATAAAACGAACTCAATTGATATCGTTACATACGAATTGAGAGGTACAAGACTAGGAGGGTTACGTACATATTTAGGTTCTTAAAAATATTTAAGGTTTTGTAGAAATTCTATTAAACTGTTAACAAATATACATTTTTATCATGTAAATTTATTGCCCATCATATCTGTTACAGGCGTAAAACAGAGTGCAAAAATGATTACATTTTCAATCATCACGTCATTATTCACATTTTCTTAGTAAAGAAAGTAAGTTATAAGTTGAAGTAACTAGATACATCATATATAAAACTATTTAAAACGGAGAACAATGAATTTTAAATGTTATGTACCAAAGGAGCTCCATTACAATCATCTAACAGGATGTTAATATAGTGCCTGCTTAATGAGGAACAAATAAAATAATAGTAGATACAAATTAGTAGAAAAGATTCAGCAGCCCCACTTCGGCATATTGTCCAGATTCAGCAGCAGTAGATCACTTCGATGTATCTATTGCTAGTTTTCGTACCAATAAATTTCTGTACTATTGATACGTAGAGGTAATTTCTGAGTTTATATTTACAGCATAATTTTTCTTATGGGCTTTATGTATATGTAATACTTAATTTGTGATTTTATACACCAAATGATGTGGAAAAGTACGTATATATTTTGTATTTGGAAGAAATTCAATTGTTTGCCGACAAGATTTGGTTGTCAAGCTAACGGAATTAGTTATTAAGGTTATAAGATATGATATAAGAAATTCTTATTATAACTTGTAAAACTTAACTTCGATTAATACTTGTCAAAATTTATATTGCTTTTCTTAGCTCACTAGAAATGAAACTTAAAAAAAATGCCCGTGTAGTGCATTCCCAGTCTGGGAAAAACCCGTCATGTCGTCAGTCAGCGAAGGGACGGTAAAAACTCAGACCCTCGTTTGACCCAACGGGCGGCACCGAGTCCGCCCGCGCAACCATAGCACTAGTTAAGCCTGGCCTAAGGCCCTACAAACGTATTTCTTCACTCTGCTTCACACGAATGGTTGCTACTTCTGAATTTTCTCCGCTTGTCACCCTATTGCCACCATATTACCAGATTTCATAACCTATTTTTATAAAATTAAAACTGCCGCCTTTTGCAATTGCATTGTTATAAATATGATGAATTTAGACATTGTCAATTTCAAGGAAAGAACTCGAAAGCACTTCATGGATACATATTTCAAATCAATTTGACTCATTCTACAGATTAATTTTAAAAATGAATTGAACAGATTAATTTTACAAATTCATCTAAAGACCTGGTAGAATGAATCTTAAATTGCCTTTAATTTTTTTCCCGTCGTAAAGCGCTATTCCACGTCTTATAACTTTTTAGTTTTGTATTAAAAGAGAAGTTCAAACAGTTTTAAAGTCAATATATATTTTTACCAATCTGAACTCGAATTGGGGCTAGTAAAGCAATATAAGCTGAAAAAAATCGTGGTTGCTGGTGACAAAAATAATTTAAATACAAAAAGTGCCAGTCGAAAAATATATATTTCCCCTTTTACTGCTACAAATTGGTAAAAACGCTTTAAGCTTTAAATTAATAATTTAGAACTTGAAGCACTGTAAGAACATTATATAATGTTGCAACTACGTATAGAGATTAACGTAACACTCTTTCCCCTTTTCCAGTTTTTATGGTATTTTTTTATGACTGATGGCATCTGTTAGTGGAACTGGAAAGACTCCGTACGAGTAAATTGCAGTAGCTATCAGAAATTTCGTCCACACTTCAGTGACTTATGAACATATATCAGCAATATGATGTGCTTTCTTTATAATGGAACTGGTGAGGTGTATGCTATAGCATAACATACTTTAGTGCAAGATATTTTTAAAATTATACAACCACAACTAGATTATCAAAAAAAAAATTGGTCCATCGTTCCTTATTTTTCTATCTATTTAATACTACGATTTGTCCTTGACACAGGAAAAGTAAATATTTATTATGGTGTGATGTAGCACGCTGCGATTAAATTACTATTTATAATCACATTATTAACCTGTACTTGATTCTATATTTGTATCTAATTCAAATAAAACTATTCAAAAAAGTTAAATTGGAAATCAGTGATTTTCACTATCTTCATATTGACAATTAAATTAAATTACGTGATGTAGTATTATTTCTACTTTCTTCAATTTCTTTACCACGACATAGGTTTCGTTGTATTACAACGTTTTCAGGTGGGCTATTAGCAAAGATTCTTAAAGAAAGTAAAAATAATACTATATCACGTAGTTTCATTTAATTATCAACAATGAATTTCTACAAAATTAACGCCAAATATATTCAATGTCTTCACATTATTAACTTATACGCGAAACATCGTTGTGCATTTATTTTTGTTTACTGTCAACTTCCTCATTTAGTATTCCTTAAATCAAAATATAACCAAGAATATTGCACTACCGAGGCATGTTCTTAATATTGCTTAGTGTGAAGGCGTTCAACACAAAATCGATAGAATAAAGTGATCGTCTTATGCCCTGTAAGAACTCTACGTGCAATTGTGTGGATATTACGTTAATAAGAGATTCTATTCCCGAATGCCTGTTCAGATTGGTAGAAATATATATTAATATTGGAGTAGTTTGAACTTCTCTACAATTCGTTTTTTCACTTGTTATCAGTTTATAGTTTACGGGTTGTCGACGTATCGATCTCGTGTTTTTGGCATTATTTGTCATTTGATTCATTTTATAATGTATTGAATAATTTATAGCTTTGCTTTGTTATTGTATAATGAGAACTGTTGAATCTGTCAAAAAAGTTATTGACGTTCGGTAAAAAACGAATAAGTTTTGGTGAGGTAATTAAATTTTGTTTAAAATAAAAAAAACGAATTCAAAGTCAAATGCCAATCATTCTTCTTTTCTAACTGTCTTCTAATTAACACCTGCTTTTCAACTCAAATGCCTTTTAAATAACATCTGATATTAAAAAAAAAAGAAACCGGAATCTAATCGTTACAACAAATATTTTGTATTTATTTTACGAGTGTAACTTTTCGTCACACATAATAATTCAATTTCATTGATCGGAAAAAACCTATTTGAGTCGTTTAATAATGTTCATTCAGCCTATGAGGCACAAATGTCTTAATTTCGTGATTTTCCAATTAACTAGACGTTGGTTATTACTGTTTCGCCCCAAACGTCGTTATCAGCATTTTTTCTGGTCTACCTGCTAACACTAAGAATATATATGTGAAGTCATACCTATTTGTTTTGGCCTAAAATTAAGATGGGAACAATAACTCCCCCCCTCCGTATTCGCATTGAAACAGTTAGTAATAAATTAATTGTATATATATATATATATATATATATATATATATATATATATATATATATATATATATATATATATATATATATATATATATATATATATATATATATATATATATATAGAGGAAAAGAATTATCGAAAAGGAATTCCTGGAAGTCATCCGTCATTATAATGTGCTGTACATTCATTTTTATAGCTAACTAAGTTTTGTCTATTTGTTTCTTAAATGTTACATTGTACTTTGTGAGACTCAGGATGATAAAATATTATTTCCGGGAAATATTGCACCGGATTCTTTTTAACTGGTATGCATTAAAAGGTGGCCGTACTCCGTATATTCACGTTGTACACTCACACCTCTCCACTTGAATAGCATTGTGTTTTGACGTAGTCTGCTTCGTACCAGATTTCTCCTTTAACTTTTCTTAAACTTAGAATGTAGATTCTATTATCGAGTGACATGTAAGAAAGGATAGATCTTGCCGAATGGTTGAAACTTCTACGTCTGGATCCTTTTGCTTGCAGCCTTGTCGCTTGCTCTCAACTTCTCTCTAGTAGTATTAAAATTAGTACAGTGAAAATATAACTTTCTTTAATACGCTATAACTACAAACAGTAAAATTAAAACGTATTGTCCTAAATTGCTTCGCGTAGAAATCAGTATTGTTCAGCTATTAAATAGTGTATCCGTAGCCAGGTAAAAATCGAAATCGAGAAATAAAAAGAAGAGAAAATTATCTTTCTCAATTTTTTCAACTGCAATTCTGTCTTTATCTATTTCAATTCTGCAACTTTACAATTCATATATTTAGCCGAGCACACTATTCATTGTCTGCGTGGCCGCAATTATATGGGGTTTGATAATACAGCGTACTGGGATAAACCAGGCTTCGCTGATAATCCTAAAATAATGGATAACGTTATTGGCAAGTGTAGATATTTACTTCCTTATCCTCTTTACAGTGTTATACGTTAAAGCAAAATTTTGTGTAAAATGGGAATTATTGGAAGTGTGATCTTGAAAAACCATTCAAGGTTTTTTAAAAAATGAATTTTTATCCAGTGAGGATCAAAACTACGATGTTGTAGATCTTATAATTAATTGAATATTGTTACAAATCAAACCTTGTTCCTTGGCAAAACTAGACAGCCTGATAGTTTCACCACGTCTACCCTACATGTTAAATATTTTTTTATTCATATACCCCATTGTGTGGGGCGTATAATTGTAGCCGTGCAGGGTTAAATAGACTTTTTAAAAATATTGGGAGTATTTCAGTTATTAAAATTACCTGTAAACTATTATTCTAAAATCCTGAAAATTGGCAATAGTAGTATTTTTAATGAAATTAAAAGGAAATTTTTCATAGCTTAATACGCTCTGCTGGTTTACGAGTAATAGTTGACCAACTCAAGAGATGTTGCTGGGTCTATAAAAAGGTAATAGAAACTGCATATGTATATTTATTTACTAATTCGTTAACTTCAGAAACATGGATAGTTCAGAATGAAGTCCCCACCCAAGTATAACATTGAGACAAATATGAATTTTTGTAAAACAGATCATTATATCGAAATAGTCAGAATCACAGATAGACAAAATGCTGTTTATAATAGTCACCTTTCCTACAACACCGTGATAATTAATTATTAATATTTTCATTTATTAATTACGAATGAAATCACCATCCCTTTAACGAGAAGCGTGTGCAGTTTCCTAGAACTTTCGTATATAGTTTAATGAAAAATTCGATATACGCATAAATGTTTATACATGACAAGTATGTACGGACCTTTTTGGTACGAGTTATACTCGCACTTAACAGATTTTTGTAATTCCATCAATCAGTACTGAAGAATACATGGAAATTCAAGTTTTTTTTTTAATTTATTCAACTTGAACAACCAACAACACATTTCTTGGCTCACTAGGACTTGATTAAGATGGTAAACTGATAAAAAATTGTACCCCAACGAAACTAGACTAGAAAACAAAATAAATGTGTTCCACGATTCGCTCAAAATATTCGCACTAAATATACAAACTAGACGTAATGAAGCAAGAATACTCCATTTCCTGTATAAATACATAATAATGTAAAAATAATTTAAAAGTTGAAGCGAAGGCTCGAAAACTAGACAGACCCAGATGGCTTAGATAAAATAGGTATTTTGACTCTGTGATCGTTTTCCTAAAGCTTATAATAATTTCTGTGACATAAATTTCCACTAAAATTGGTTATATTTTAAACTCTGGACAAGTAGAGATGGAAGACGGAAAATTTGATAACAAGCACAAAGTACTGCTTTAATTAACGCATAGGTAGCTTTTTAACTTGAGTGAAAAAACGTTGCATTGAAAAGTTTAAAGTAGAAATATTGACATATTTATAAACGACGATATATAATCAATAGTCAAAAGCATTACATACACTTGGTACTCAAATTAGTGCTGGTTGGGTGGTGATATTCCAAAAAATGGATTACCGTAGTTGTTAGATTATACATGACAATACACTATGACACTCGTTTAATTTTTGGCAATAGTAGTTTAATTATTGACATCAACAAATGATTGACTTTAAAGGTACATAAGATTATACTAAAGTCAAAATAACTCTGAACTTTTATTAATAATATAAAGTATATTTTAGCGAGAGCGACGTCAATTATAAACAATATGTATATATTTAAAAGAAAATGTCTTACATTTAAATTTACATGATTTTTTAAAAATATATAGGAATAATTATAGTTATATTTTATTTTACAATACTTATTTATGTATTAAGTGAAAATTCAAAATATTGGCGAAAGTAGAGTAAAGTAGAGAGTAGTTTCGGATTACAAAATTCTAGGTTTTCTTGCTTCTGCTTTTTATCATTTAATCTTTTCTGAGTAGATGTAAAATGGAAAGAATTTTTCTGTATGCTGACGATACGATGACTCAAATGAAGTGAAGCTAGTTAAAAGAATGCTTGAAATATTCGAGCAAAAATGTTTAACATAATTTGTCGAGGAAAAGGGGATCGATACTGAATTTTTTTATCAAAATATTTAGTAAAAGTTTACTAAATATTTTGATTATTCCATATTATAAGACATAAAGGTATAAACATTTATCAATATTATAAGACGTAAAGAAATAAACAGTTACACCACGCGTGGTTCGAATGGTTATGACTAATGTTAGCAATATGTTGTGTGCAGTGATTCATGTAGAAATTAACAGTAATGAAAGATTTTGAAGAATCTTATTTATTAGCAAAGCTAGTTTAACACAGATGATTATCCATTATTATCAAATTCAAAACGTCGATGCTACTTGAACATCTTTTATCTCAGCAACTAGTTGGCGATCGGTTCAATGCAACCCTGCACGGAAATCTGAAACCGACTTCATTTGGGTATTCGTTTTATGAGAAATGTTTATCTATACACAGGCGTGCATTTAACATATATCTATCTCTGCACAGTACAATCGTATTGTGCAAACTCGTTTTTAAAACAAATAAATTATATAATATATTCAACAGCTATTCAAGCGATAAAAAAATCAACTTAAAATTTTTACGTACTTATTTCAGTCTACTAATCAAGACTTGTGACACAAATTTCAAATGATCAGAGAGCGTTCATTAAAATAAAACAGAACCTCCTCAATAGTTTTGATTTGTTTGAGTCATTTAAAATTCCACAAATTTCATTTAAAATTATATTTGAAATATTAAATCCTTGCAAATCTCCAATAATTCTTTGATATTTTTACGCACTCAATATTTCAAAGAAGGAAAGTAATGAATTAAATTTGGATATTGAAATTGTTTTTGGAAGCCCTTATTGAATTTTTCGAGAATTATTAAAAAAAGCAAATTAGTAGAGAAATAACTTTATTTACCTATTTAACGTTTGCCCAACTCAAATAATTAAACACATCTCCAAAGACTTGCCAAAATTTTCTAATTCATATTTAAAGCTAATTTTAATTTTGCCTTACGTTTCCTTAATTTTGCTTCTATCTTTAAAAAGACATTTATCTTTTAAGAAATAATATCGAAAAAACGATCCGTCAGTCCTGTATAATTCAAGAAATGATTTTGATTATTAGAGAAACATTTTCTTTTTGCAATTTTTAGGTATATTTGAGATGTCAAAACTAGAATTTAAAGAACCAACGGTCATTTCGAACTTTTCAATAATTTTCCAAGTTATTAAGCAGCAAATAGGGTGATAATACTTCTCTAATTACTTTATACATTTAACGATGTTCAAAAAATCAATTATCGTCTTTAAAAACTTTATTCGATAATTTTAAAATTGTCAGTTATTGCTTATTTTTCTCTTCATTTTAATACATTATGAGTTCCCTAAAAAGATAAATCATTACATGAATTTTATTTAAATACATAAAATATCTACGTATGTACTGAAATATTTTAAAACATTGTTCATTTTTATTTAAAACCGTGAAACGTTTAAATCCGTCCAAGCCTTGAATTATATTTTTTCGTCATTAAGAATTTGTTCGTTCCCGTAGTGGTTCAAACGTAAAAAAATAAACTCCTTACTCGACTGCATACATTACAAAGTCAGTTTAAATCGATTTCACTGAATTCACCCAACAACCAACACGTCTGTCTTTAAAGAGATGAATACAATGCATGGACGTATACAGGCGATTCTCTTGCGACACACTGCATCCAACAGAAGTGTGGCACGTCTGGGAAAACTCTGACACGTTTAGGAGATTCATTTTTTTACACAATCGTATCACATTTAAGATATGAACTGGTTTCAATATATATATTTGATATTTACTGCTGATTCCACCGGTATTCTTTCAGCAAGTTGTCTTCAGGAACATAATTATTTTATATTACTTGTACTTTTGGCACTATAATATACCCGTTCACCTACGTGGACTTCAAAAAGCCTAAAAAGAATTGTTCTAGGGACCAATTATAACGAAGTTGTTAAAATAATCTTTAATAATCGATTTCAAGTATTATACAACCGTAATAAATCTTTTTGAAAAAAATAGCAGCAAAATTTCTAGGACAATGGAAGAAGAATGATGAAACAGGTAATTTTGGATAAGGGTAACAGAGAAAGCAAAATAAACAGAATAGGAGTAAAACTTAGTCTGAGGTATCTGACAATAGTGATTAGAATTTGACTGCTGTAAATTTGAATGTATCAAAAAATAACGAGTGCGTATATTAAGTTGCAAGTTATTCTAGCATATGTCAAGAACTGGATACAGCTATTTTGAAAGATATGTCGTGCCATTTGAATCAGTTTGGAATTAGTAAGGTTTACTTATGTTCCTTTAGCTAGTTCATATAGCATGTAATTGTTTCTATAAATCTTTATCAGGCAGTCATAATTAAGTTGCAAATTATTGTAAGATTAAAAAACGTTTTCGTTAAAATTGGATTAAACTTTTAACATTTCGAGCACTCAAGATAAGGGATAATTTCTTAACTTGACTAATATATAATGAGTCGACTCTTGCTGTATTTACTTTATTTACATGTATAACTCACGCAATTATATTTAACAACGCTCTAAATTTTTTCTTATTTTCGTTTCGCTCCATTTTTTATAATGAACACATTTATATTAATAATCAAAAAACATTGTTCCCATTCGACTATACTGTAGTAACTTATGCATTTCCTAAATCCATTATGTGTTTGATTGTTTAGCTTTAATTTTTTTTAGTATTATATGATTTCAGCGAGAAATAATACACAAGATATGTAACAGCTTGCACTTTTAATGATCTTTATACAAATATAATTAGATAATTTCATTTATCTACAGTTATCAAACTTGTAAGAAGAGAAATGCGAGAAAGATTCTATTGAAAATTGTGAATAATTAAGTGTAAGTACTAATTATTCGGTTTCATCAAAAATCAATGAATATTGTATGAAACACAGTCAAACAATATCTTGATACGACGGTAGATACTAAAAGACGTTTGAATGTTCGTGCCAAAATTAAAAGAGAAACATTGAAATTGTATTTGTCATGTATTGGAATAAGATGTATTGGTAAATTGGCAGACATTAATTTGTGCCAATATAGAATAATTAGATCATCCTAATAATAGAATTTTGTTTTATTAGCGAACACTGAAACCTACGTGAAATGGACAATAAATATTTCAAAATTAAATATTAAGATGTACATTTAATCCGCCGTATCAACTCAAAAATATAATCTCGATCGGAATACGGAAGGGGAAAAAGAAGGTAAGAAAGAAATTAGAGGATAATCACCAAATACATGATCTGAATATCATGTCAATATCGAGACCAATACATCATCATGTGAAAATCGAGAGCATCTAGTTTTTCAATGAAACAAATTTAACGAGATAACTTAAAATAACTCTTCTCCATTAAGCGTCAAATAAGTTAGGAGAAACTAGAATTTAACAAAAAGGTTTAAAAATGACGTGGTAAGTGACTGTACACTACAGTTACGTAATTGTAGTTTCCTAAAAAATGTTCTATTTAGCAGACCGTACAAATAAGTCGTCTTGCAACAAACTCACAAGTTACCTTAGGTAAGGCGTGTCTTTATATTTTGCCATTAAATATAAATGTAAATTTACCGTTAAACGAATTTTGACAAGACAATATTTATAAAAATTGGTTAACTTTGTGTCTTGTTTCTGAATTTACGCACTCTAAAATGCAAGCTTGCCTCGATACCCCTGTACAAATTTTTTTAAAGCTATGAAGCAAATCAAATTCAAACCACCCAAGTGGGTACAATAAGAGTTACAGTATATTCAACCCAAAGGAGAATAATGTCTCTATTACAATTTCATAGAGGCGAACGTGAGCAAATAATGCAAGTTGCATTCGGTAATAAAAGTAAGATACGGTTTACATTGCGGAAATTGAATCGGTCGGGCGGCGTATTTGCGGGAGCGGTGTATTTATTCCGACTGCGGTGTCTTTCGTCTCATGTTCCTTATATTCCCAAAGACTCTTTTCGTTTATAACAACTATCATTTAATTACGACCATATGGGTGTGCGATTATATAATGTATAATTTGTTTATTTTTACAAATTAACTGGTCGATTTAATTAATTACGGTACAGACAATTCATTAGATGAAACTTGCCTTCTGGTACAATTCGGTTTGTGGTGTGAAAACAATTCATAATATTTATTTCATAATCCTTGGAGGATATGAGAAGAAAATATTCATATGCTGTAAGTAAGGTCACATTAAATTTGATATTCACTGTTATACATTATGTTCATTATTGCAGTCGTAAACTAAAATACCGTCTTTTATCCTGCTGACATCAACGTACGCTTTCTACATATGATGCTGCTAAAAAACCTTTTTAAAAACAGTCGATTATGGTCCATCTTCCCATGGATATGAATAATCCAAAAATTTAAGAAAAGTTTGATGAAACTTTTTTTATTGTAACTTCAAATTGTATTTCTTATTTCAGTTTAACTAGAATTTGCTTTAATGTTATTGTGAAATGACTCTGAAACCTTACTTTTGAATGATCCCACTTGACCGAATTACCCTTATTTGAATCTTGATTCTGCCCTCAAATTTCAAATAATAAAACCATATCTAGTTAAATGAGAACTGTGTGATAATTGCTTAATTGTACGAATATTTTCAATACTTAATAATAACTGTGGAATACAAATACAAACAATTAAATGAAACTACGTGATGTAGTATTATTTCTACTTTTTTAAAGTGCTTTAATTGTGAATAATGAATTTCTACAAAATTAACGCCAAATATATACATTACAAACATTGAGGTTTTCCATTTTGTTATTGCTAATTGGTATTATTTTACAGTTTCCTGAAATCTATTTCTAGTTATTAGAAAATACCTCTTTCTGCACAAACTCACGTTTAAAATATTTTTTTTTATATGTTGCGTTAATAATATATTACTATTTTTCAATGATCTTTTTAATATTTTTACCCACTTTTCCCATTGTATTTTAAGCTCTAGTATAAATTTACAGTTTCTGGCTTAATTTCTGAGAAAAATAAAGAGGCTGGTTTGATTTTATTGCCATATAGATAGGTAAATTAATATATCAAATACTTGGGTGTATAGGTGGTATATTTATGGCACATATTACTACACGGCATACCCCTAATTTGGTGACAAGCAAATAACAATAATAGATGAACTTCTTCACTAGCAATACCCCAAACCAATGCAAATGACGAAATCAATTATTGGGTTTTCATAAAAGATGAAATTAATTAACGGTTTTTTACAACCGTTGAAATGAATTAACGGGTTATAAAAATAAATGAAACGAATTAACGGTTATCATTTCATCAGTTTACAACTGATGAAATGATTTAACGGATTTTTACAAACGATGAAAGAATTAACGAGTTTTTACAAATAATGAAATTAATTGACGGGTTTTTAAAATTGATGAAATCACTTTTTATATATAATGAAATTAATTACCGAAAGTTTCCTTTATAATTACATTTTTAATTGGTGTGTTTGCATAAAACCAAACAAAAACTGATACACGCTTTCTATACTCGTAATCAATACGATCTGTAATTTATTTGTAAGTATTAGCCCCATATGAAATTATCAACGAATATTTTAAACTTATTCTCATTACAGAACGTACTTAAATGTCTCATGGATGATAAAATATTTTCAATTTCAAATGCTCGAATAATTATGTATTAAGTGACATATCTCATTAACTGTTTTCAATTTCATACAATAACATATATAATTCAAGTAAAAACAACGTAAATAACGGTGTAAAGATAAATATTGCTCATTTGTTTCGGAATGTCAAAAAGGCAAGTAGTTTCAAAATCTTAATAATTCATAAATAAGTTAAAGTAAATTAAGAATAATCAATATAATTTTATTTAGAAATGCGTAGGAAAGTTAATTTTTATATAAGGTTTGAGTAAAAATCACACATGTTTTCTTTTTTTTTACAATTGTCCACTCCGCAAAAAAAACGAGCAGCACTGTGTCAGCTGTGACAACCATGTTTGATGTTAACTTACGTTAACTTGTTCAACGATGATCGATGTTAACTTTTTGAACGATTATAGGACGAAAATACTGAATGTTGATGTAATTTTTAATAATGCTCCCCTTTATCTATAAGAGCGAATGAGACCGGCATATATACCCATTCTATTTCTATTATTAAATTCAGAAGCGTTTTAAATAACAAATTAAGGAGTAGTTCGCTATTTTAATGCGTCAAATTATCATTAAGTCACTGGGTTCTTTACACTTTTTTGACAGAGTATTATTTACTCAACATATGTATACATATGTGTATAGAAATATATATATTTATATATATATATATATATATATATATTTACATATATATGTATACATTTGTTTATAAATACATGCATATTTTAATTTTTCAGTATACATTACAACAAAATTATTTGGAATGATTAAGGGAAATTAAATATAAAGAATTAATTTACTAGTTTTAGAGTACGAGTTTTAAGCATTTTTTATGAAAAATGTATAATCAAATTCATAAAAAAATACATCATATGTATTATGGAATTCGCGGCGGAATAAGTTTTCACTTGACACCCCGCACGATCATCTTCATTTTTGAAGTGAAACTTCTTTGGTTGCGATAAGAGTAGAATAAGAAGGCCGCAAGAACCTTCATGTAATATTTTTGCAACATTTTTTTTGCATCCAAAGGTAATGAGTCTATTACAAGCTGGACGGGAAATAGGTACTTAGCTAACAACCGAGAGAGATACATGAACAGAATACAACAAGGTAGTTTCTATACCTCACGTCTGTAACTGGATTACCATACTCTGATGTATATTCTTTACATATCATAGTTTCCGAGAAAATTTTCCGTGTTGTTCCGTGTTGGAAATTTTGTAACGGAACGCTAAAAAGGAAGAAAAAATATTACTCCCAAGAATATAAGGCATAAATATTTAAGAATGCTCTAGTGTCTAGTTTATTGCTTTAGTGTTCCAGTGAAATTATTTTTGGCCAAGTAACAATTTTATTTTTGACTGAAATATCTATGAAATATAATAAAAGCTTGTACCATCGATATAATATAAGCTTGTACCATCGAGGCTCGATTCCATGCACATAAAAGATCCCTTAAGTAATAAGCTTCATATTCTGACATACTTTCATATTACATATTTAAGGTTGAAATAGAATACGTAACGTGTCATCCACATTTGATCGATTTAGTTGACTTACAACTATCACATATATCGTACTGACGAATATAAAAAATTACCACTCACATCGTACCTAGTGTATCGTTTGAATTTGCCCGTAAAATTATTTTTGGCCACGTGTAAATTTTTGTTTCGACTGAAATAACCATAAAATATTATACAAGTTTATATCACAGGCGCGGTTCCATACGCATAACTCCCTTAAGTAGTAAGCTTCATTTTCTGAGATGCTTTCGTAGTTTACATAAACAAGTTTGAAATAGAATACTCAGTTTGATCGATTTAGGTGACTTATACCTACCATAAATATCAGGCTGACAAATATAAAAGAATTACTACTTACATAAAGTTTATATTTACAAAGGCACTTTAGAATTAGGCTGCGCTAACTCTCTAAACATAAGTGATTTTCTAGCGTTTTACCAGAAAATGAAACTGTTGTTACGTTATAATTAATGTTAAATAAAACTTCAATCGATTATCCAAACATTTAAAGGATCAAAACTTTTAAGTTACTGTTATTTCCAATTTCCCCAAGTTTCAAAACGACTAGAAAATTTTAACAAAATATTTTTAAACACGGTTTTGCATATGTTTACATAATTTTTTATTTTATATATAACATATAATAAATTTATACAAAACTTTTGTACACGAAGAAACATATGAAACAGATCGACCTAGTTAATATATCATGATAAAACAGTCATAACACCAATCAACACAATTAGGTTAGAGTTTAAGCATTTACTGGATTGTAGTGTGTATCAATTGAACCATCGTATGATCAGTACTTACATATGGTGACTTACAATGAAAATATAGTGAAATAAATAACTAAATATTAAATGAAATATATTTGTTCATAAATATGTACATGTGTGTATGTGTGAAGCAAATCCGCAAAGTTTAAAGGATCAAAAATGTTAAAGGTAAATAAAATTTAAAGGAATTTTTTTTAATACGCATATTACGAAGTACTACTTTTAGTTTCAAATATAAAATGAAGTAAACAACTCGATACGACGTTACAAAATTGAAACATGTGGAAAAAATATTTACCCATATACAGAATTAAATTGCTCAAAAAAATTTTATATTTGTTATCCTTTTTTTTATTTCTTTTTTTTACTAAGTAAGACGAACAAATATTAAAATAATGTTAACAAATATTAGCGCAATGATGCTTCAATATTGCCTCCGGCTAGCTCAAATGTTGGCGTTAGACTTACGGTGCCGATACACTGTAGATATTTTATGTAGAGTTGGTCTAGCTAGAGTAGTAATATAGCTCTCTATATTGAGTCTGTAGTGTACACAGCAAATATAGCTCTCTGGCTAGTGTCTAGTCTTTAAATACACTGTATACCTAGAAAAATTATGTGCAGTGTATACGGCATCTCTACCATCCTCTACGCTCTAGGTCGTTCTTTCTAACACCATTCAACTTGCTTATAATTCTTTTTCTTTATCTAGTGATTTGTTTATTTCTACACAACATTATTTACATTAGGTATAAGCCCATCCAGAACTATATAACTGCTCTTTAAGAGAATGGAAATCGAAATCTGAAAAGCGAGTCAATAGAAATCATAGCAGTTTCTAGACTTAATTGTGGTAAGGGTAAACTACAAAATACATAATTTCAGTTGCCAGTTCCTTTTTTTATTTTCCTTCTTTTCTTTTTTAATTAGAATTATCAGAGCAGCAGCAACTTATCTTTACCGGAAACTCATTTTGCGAACAAAAGAATAAATGAAATAGCTACCTAGTCTACCTAGACTAATAAATATCAACAAGTGTGCGCCAGAGTACATTGGTTTCTAAATAATCTAGCTAGTGTCGCTCTAGAACTTTTCTACAACTACTCTACCAGAGGAGAAACACTCTAGAGCGCCCAGGCATTGGTAGAGAACTTTAGCTAGAGAGTTATTTATCTAGCTAGATTTCTCTCTATAGTGCACACGCACTTTTAAATTATCTAAAACCGGTCAACAGCCAGTAAACAATATAATTTATCGAAACGTTACAAAAATATCGCTTATGATTATTGGCTAATGTTAATTATATAATGTATCATGACTAAAAAGTGAAAATTAAATTGTGTGTGGTAGTCCAATTTAATGTTGAATTATTTATTTTCAAAATTGTCATTGAGAATATTGTACTTCTGGTTTAGAAGCGATTTCTGACTTAGCAGGGTTATTGTATTATATCTTTGTATAAAAATTTTGATGAGTTCGAATTTCATCTTATCTTCTATACAATTTTTCTCGTAATTTTTACCTTGTCCACGTTAATTAGTGTATTGTGTTAAGATATCGTAATCGGAGTATATGTATATTTGGAATATATTTTAAATTTTATTCTCTCCCATATTTATGGAATAAAGTCCAAAGTTATTTATGAAAATCGTAAGTTTGCAGCCCGGAAAAGATTCGTTTTGAAATATTATCGTAAATAAATTATTACAATATTCTCGTGAATAAATTATTACAATTACAAGAGAAAAAATAATAATTTCGCAAATAAGAAATTGAAATTGTAATAATGGTGACAAGAAAATTTTTCTTTACTTTCGAAATATTTTTTAGAGCTGACTAGCCGAGTCCGGACAAGTGAGTTTTGTTTTTCGGTGAAGAAACTTCGCAGCGACTTGTAAACATTTTTAATAAACTCTCTTTTAAATGGAAACAGCGCTAGACCCGTCTTAATTACTTTCCCTTGAATTCGGTAAAAGTTGACGAAGGAAATAAATTTTCTTTTAATGAGTCTGTATTTTGTTTTCTGCTGCGGGTAGTCATACTGATTTTATTTCACTTCTGCCGAGTATTTGTTACAAACTAAATATTCATTTCATTCCGTTCGTTTTGCGACTAAAACTTTGCAATTCGATTGGAAAATTGTTAATTAATTTTAACGTGGCCGAAAGTCGCCAATGATACTTGCACATTGACGATAACTGAATTTTATCGGAGACGAGACAAAATTTGTAAGTGGACTGTGTCTTTAACGAAAGATTCGCAATCCACGATGTTAATTGACGGAGGGTATGAGTTATATAAAGAATATTGTGACTCTGTTCATAAAAATAACCTTTTTTTCTTGAAATCGCCAGGTTATAATTGGAAGCACTTTAATAAAACCCTATTTATCTGTATTTTTATATTGTCAATTATTGGTAAACCAAGTAACCTAAGCGCCGATGCAATTGGAAAGGGCACGGTTATTAGTTGCATATAGATTTTGGTATATTTTAAAACCTCACTTTCTTGAATATACATTATAAACACCAAACAAAAACATTGATACAAAAAGTATCAATTTTTTTCGGCAAAACATTGGTTTTATTGTAAATTTATATTTACGATTTACTATCTGCTCAAATCAGTACCAGTTGCTTGAACACACGTATTGGAATTCCATTTCTCTCAAAGGTAACTTCATTGTGCAATCATTTAGTTAATGATTTTTAAGTAATTACATACGTAAATTCCTACATTTATTATTTTTAATTTAAATTGTTGCTTCGCTGTTAAATTCTTTGAATGAAATGCGACAGTTATAAACATTTTAGCAAATAACATCTGTACAGATGAAGCAACAGTTTTCACACCTCTAAATTACTTATCCCATTGTGAGTTATAAGATATTTGTACAATCGTTAAAATATTATGTTATGTTTTGTTAGATTAAGAAAAATGAATTAAAGAAAAAAGTTATTGATATAAGTCAAGCAATGCCATGTATATTGTTAAGCAATGTACACTTTCTTAGCTTTGTGATTAACACTTACTTGTTTCACTTCTGCCTTACTGTTCATTTTAAATGAAAACCGAAAACAAATTTAAGAAAACCGTCGTTATTGTCATAAATATGAATTCTTTTCAAATTTTTTGTCTTACTTTTTCCGACTACCTCTACATTAAGCATTTTTTTCCAAATATTTTAAATCCTATTATTTCCGCTGCAATGTTTCTAAATGTTTTATTCTGATATAATATTCGGATGTTTGTTGAGAGATTTGGATAGTATCTTTATCCGTAGGAGCTTGAGGACTATGATTGCATTGAGTTTTGCCTTAGATATTATCTAACTTTATCCCCACTATGAATGTAAACAATTATTAACTTTAGAAACATTTGTAATGATCAAATATCAGAAATATATTCGGGAGTAGATCTGTGGGGTTTCGTCCTAAGTCAGTATGTCGTATGTGACAATCGATTATAACAGTCCATTTATAGATCGATGTTATAGTGTCACATATTATTGATAAATGTTATAGTATATACGTTATTGATATAATTTCAACGGCAATTACATATACAAAATAAACGAGCTTTTCAAAAAGCGACTTTTTCAGTGGACGAACGAGCACAGTATAAACCTTTAATAAATTTTCCCCATTGTTACTGTATTTTTTTTCTTCAAATCAAAAATATATTTAAGTAATTGGCGCGGCATCCCGCTTCATCGGCAAAGTTGCTCCGCTCAGGGCGCCAACTCACGGTCAACAAATAAACATAAAGCAACTTCCTTCTTGAAAATGTTGCGAGCCGAGTGCCGAGTAAACAGACTTAATTATGAACGGATATTGGGAGACGCTAGCTAGTACTTCTATTTATAATTATTATGTTAAAAGATTAATGTAATGCTTTTTGTAAACTTTTGCGGATAACAAACAATATAGGGATTTCTGTAAATAGACATGACCTTTAAGAAAATGAACTTGAAATCCACAAAATTTCACAAATAATTAAAAGTACTATTGGGTCGATAATAACTTTAAGTTTTTCCTGCAAAACTTTTATAATTTGTCATTGGATTATAAAAATTTATGTTTGATAATTTACAACTAGATTTAGCTTTCGTCTTTACGTAAAAAATATTTGATTCTTTTAAATGTTTAACAGCGGAATATATTTATTTATTTCACTATGTCTATACGTAGGAACTCCGTAAAAATGAAATAAGAATTCTGAGTAAAAAGAAATAAATAGGAACGACCTTATAATTTGTATTGCATAATTATATATATTAAGGGTAAATTGCTGAAAAAATTGTTTTCAATTGAAGAATGGTCACGTTTTTACGGTCCGTGCCTCAAATACATTCCTTAAAATAACACTCGGCTATCTGTCGCAGCCGTTTTTCGAAGAAATCATTTTATATAGAATCTCAAGTTGTATATTAACTTGCATGTACAGTTAGAACGCAAAAATAATTATACGGAAATTTTTGATGGGGCAAAAATTACTTAAAATTTATATATATATATATATATATATATATATATATATATATATATATATATATATATATATATATGTTATTGAAAATTTCCACAAAAACGTGTTCCACCGAAACCGCTGAAGTCAAAACTATGAAAAAACAGCCTAACTGGTATTTTGCCTAAAGTTTACCGGCAAACAAAAGCGATGATTCCGAATTTCATAGTTTTTGAGATATTCATTTGAGATATTTTTCGTCTGTGAAAAATACCTGGCACACTTTAAATGTGCTTAATTTTGTGCCTTCGGAGTGCGAGCTATACCCTCTTTAAAATAGATACTTATTATTAATTTATATACGATATCATTGTTTTTAAAACTATAAACACCGATTTTATACAGCTAACTTTTTAATAATATTTGTATAACAATTAGAGAGGGAGTGAATAAAGGTCCTAACTTTTTTCGTTTTATATGTCATGTGTGGTATCATTGAACGAACTTGTCATGAGGAATACAAACTTATTTTTTTCATAACTTAATATTACATATTTAAAATTATATTACAAAAATATGCGGAAATAAAGCATTCCCGCCACATTTACTTCCGAAACGGGGCTAGCAAAATCTGATTAGAAGATTACAGAAAAACTATTGCGATTATGCCAGATCTTATAATTTCCGAAATATGCAATGTGTGTTTACGACTGAGAAAGATATAGAGGGCGACAATTTACGTTGTAAAAAATTAATACTTGTACATAGTTTGATTGAAATACTATTTATCCTTAAATATTTATAAATATCTAAATATGTTTGGAAACCTCGTAGTGCGAGTTCTACTCATGCTTGACCGGTTTTTGTAGTTCACTCAAACAAAAACAGCTTATTATTGACAAATATTAGCGGGTTTAAAATAAATAATTTATGTTTTTATATCGCCCTTATCATTGTTAATAGTGTTACTTATTGTCGGGACATCTTACTTGATCACCGAGTTACCAAAGGAAGCACCACGTGGAGCGATTGTGGAGAGGATACGTGACGTTTTTGGATAGGTATTTCCAAAATATTACTTTATAAGTAATATATAAACCATATGATATGTGGTATGTACGAATAAAAATGAGCAATGAACTAACTCGAAAATATAATTCAATTGTATTTGAGGAACAAAAACCAGGACGCAATACAATTCCTAAACATCGTTGTAAGGGAAAGCCTTACAATGGAAGCGATGTTTAAGAGTTGTATTTATTGATTAAAAATTTGTAATATATACAAATGACACATAAAGGAGCCTTATTGCTACAACAGCAATACGTATATTGATAATACAAACAAAAATGCACGGGCAAAATAATAAATGTTAGTATGGTAGAGGACAATTGGTAATTGTGTTAAGTTCAACACGTGAGTCATAGAAATAAGTCTCGGACTACCAACAACGTGAAACTTACTAGCATGGTTAACAGATCCATTACTTTAATTTTCCGGCCGATCAGAGCGAGAATTCCATTAACATCATTAATTGAATTTCAAATGGAATTGGAGATTGAATGTAAGCAAGTTTGAAATTCACTTGCGTGCAAATGATGCATACTCTAAATATTTGTGGCTTTAGAGACAAAATCAAATGAGTCCAACTTCTCTTCAATCAGTCATTCGGAATGAGTGTTGGAAATGTTGGTATATTATCTACGACTCTGTAAGTTTTACATGAATAATATACACAAAGAAGAATTCAGTTTGTTGCTTGCGTCCAGTTTCATTGTCATTTTGCTTCTCTTGTCTTTTGTTTCTATGTTAAATTTCTGTGAAATTAATTTATCAACTATAAATGAATGGGAGATGAAAGTTTCCGAATAGATTCAGCCAATCTTAAACTATATTAACAAATTAAATAGTTCGTTTTTTTCGAATTATTGTCTAAATTAAGGACGGAATTTGAATTTTGGGAGGTTTGGGATGGAAAGTTTGAGGAGGACATTTATTTGTTTATTTCAATTGTTTGTACTCATAAGAGCGTGTGTTTATTTTGTAATTATTGTTACAAATAAATATACTCTGCCTATATAAATATTTGTTTTTTCTAGTTATATAATAATGTATAAATTCATTTCAGGGATATTTGAAAACCGTCAAATCAATTTAGCTGCGAAACCATCGTATCCTGCGTTGTTTGGAATCCCTATGTATATAATATCTTTAAAACCTTTGTCATAATTAAATATAAACACACACACATATATATGTATATATTTGTCAACAAATATTATTACAAATATAAATTATTCAGGTGAAGGGATTGAATTTTAATTTAAAAAAAATGTTACCGCACATCGCTATATTTGTTTCTAGACAATTGTTTTAGTTCAAATAGGCTATCTTATTAAAGTTTTAAATTACGTACCGAAGTTTTATGATTCGAATGGTAAAGAAATAGAAAGGGGACAATGGAGTCATTTATTCATTCCGCTTAAGCATAACAATCAATTGGACCAAATCGTTATTATTGTTAATCGTTTATAAATTAATCTGCCTACATCATTATATCAATTTCCGTAGAGATGGAATGGATAAATATATATTTTTCCCACATTTGCGATGCAAAATGTGGTCAAATTTTGTTGAATCATAACACAATTTTATAATGAAAAATGTAATTAGTTTCTGTAGGGTTTAAGTTAAATTAATATGCCCTTCTCTATAGACTAATCACTTACATCGATATACTGGGTAATGATTTGTGAGAAAGACGTAATAAAGAAGAGAGTACGTTTAAGAATCAGAATCACAGGCGTAAGGTAAAACGTATCTCGTCTGAAATGGTAAAGGCAGTGAGGTGTTTGTTTCGTTGTTGAAGTTTCGGGGTAATAGGGCGGTTATCTCGAAGTATTGGCCGAATAGAAAAATTTCCATACCAAAGTTTTATAAAAAATATAATCGTAGATTATTATTATTCTTTGAAAAAGTCAGTGTAATAACTTACTTTTTTATTTATGTAATTAATTAATGAAAAATAAATTGTTTTTTATTTTCTGGACTTAAATATCATTTTTTCTCGTTAATGATTGATTTTGATCGAATTGAAATATTAATAAAAGTTAGTTTCTACATTGTTTGTGAAGGTAAATAGGAGAGTTATAATAGCAACTTTAATAAATGTAGCGTTAGATATACAATATGGAACTGGCAATTATCATTTGGACCACATTACCACATAAAGTGAACGCAAATGAAATCGTTATAAATGAATTGACAGATAAAAGACTACGATGTTTACGTACATATTTAGGTTCTTATAAACATTTAAGGTTTTGTAGAACTTCAATTAAACTATTAACAAATATTAATTTTTTACCATACAAATTTATTGTCCACCATATCTTTCGAAGGCATAAAATATAGTGCAAAAATTATTATATTTAGAATCATCACGTCATTATTCACATTTTCTTGGTAAAAAAAGTTATACGTTTATGGAAATAGATACATCATATATAAAACTATTTAAAACGAAGAATAATGAGTTCTAAATTTTATAAGTGTTTTGTATCAAAAGACTTCCATTGCAATCATCAAACAAGATTTCAATATAGTGCCTGCCTAATAAGGAACCAATAAAATAATAGTGGTTACAAATTACTAGAAAAGATTCAGCAGTCCCACATCGACATATTGTCCGGATTCAGCAGCAGTAGATCACTTCGATGTGTCTATTGCTGGTCTTCGTACGAATAAATTTCTATACTATTGATAAGTAAAGGTAAGTTTTGAGTTTATATTTACAGCATAATTTTTCTTTTGGGCTTTATATTTATGTAATTTATGATTCGACATACAAAATTATGTGGAAAACTACGCGTATATTTCGTGTTTGGAAGAGATCCAATTGTTTGCCCCCAAGATTTGGTCACGGAGTTAATTATTGATATTATAATATATATATATATATATATATATATATATATATATATATATATATATATATATATATATATATATATATATATATATATATAGCCTATGAAATTCCTATTATAACTCGAAAATTTACCTTACTTGGAATAATACTCATCAAAATTTATATTACTTTCCTCAGTTCACGCAATATTAAACTTTCCTAAACGTATTCCTGTACTCTGCTGGACATGAATCATTGCTACTTCTAAACTTTCTGCGCTTGTCTCCCTATTGCCACAATATTACCAGGTTTCATAACCTATTTTGGGAGAAATAAAACTGTCGCCTTTGTAACTCCAATCTCACAGATAATAATTAGATTCCGTTGATCGAAAAAAAACCTATTGGAGTCGTTTGATAATAAACGTCAATCACTCTGCTATTGCTTGAAATTTGTCTTTATCGGCATTAATTTCTGGCCTACCTACCAAAACTAAGAATATATATGAGAAGTGACATCTATTTATTTTGCCTAAAATTATGAAAGTAGCTATTGCGCCCCCCCCCCGTATTCGTCTTGAAAGCAAATTCAGAAAAAAGATTTTCTGTCTCACACAAAGTACTTGTCTTATTTAAAAGTAATAGTAAATAGCATTACAGTACATTTTCCGTACTGCTTTAAGTAGCGTGTAGGTGTGATTTTAATTTGAAAAGTTTAAAGTAGAAATATTAACGTACTTATAAACGACGGCCCTTAATCTATAGCCAAAAGTATTACATAATCTTGGTACTCTACTTAGTGCTGGTTGGGTGGTAATATCCCAACAAATGGAATATTGTAGTTATTAGCTTATACATGACGATACTTTATGATACTCATTTCATTTAATTATTAATCAATGAGTTATTTTAAAGGTACACAAGATTCTAATAAAGTAAAAAAAACTTAGCACACTTATTAATAATATGAAGTATATTTTACCGACATTGACGTCTATTATAAGTAAAATGGATATATTTAGAAGAAAATGTCTTACTTTTAAATTTACATGATTTTCCAAAATTTATGGCAATAACTATAGTATTATATATTTTATTTTGTTATACTTATTGATGCATTAAGTAAAAAAGGAGAGTAAAGACAAGTACACAAGAGTAGTTTCGCATTAAAAATTCTTGGTTTTTATTTTGCTTCTGCTTCTTATCATTTTGTCCTATTTGAGCAGATGTAAAATGGCAAGAATTTTCCTTTATGCTGATGGTATTATGCTAAATGTGTCAAACGAAATGAAAGTAGTTATAAGAATTCTTTAAGTCTTCGAGGAAAAATGTTTAAAATAATTTTTCGAGGAAAAGAGAGACGATAATTTCAATATCGACTGATATTGAAATTATCGTCTCTCTTAAAAGTTAATAAACTTTTGCTAAATATTTTGATCATTCGATATTATAAAATGTAAAGAAATAAACAGCTAAAAATATGTCATTTGTACTTTTAAGCCCGTCCACGCATGGTTCGACTAGTCGTGACTAATGTTAGCAACAAGTCGTGTGCAGTCATTCATGTAGAAACTAATGGGAACATAAGATTTTGAAGAATCCTATATATTAGCAAAGCTAGCTTAATATCGATTATTACCCATTATTATCAAATTAGAAATGTCGATGCTACTTGAACATCTTTAATTCCAGCAATTAGTTGGAGGTCGGTTCAATGCAACCCTGCACGGAAGTCTGAAATCGACTTCATTTGGGTAGTCGTTTTATGAGAAATATTTATCTGTATACAGGCGTGCATTTAATACACATCTATCTCTGCACAGTATAAACTAGTAATGTGCAAACTTGTTTTTAAAACAAAATAATTTATACCATATTTTCAATAGCTAATCAAGTGATAAAAGAAATCAACTTTATTTGTTAATTACTTATTTTAGTCTACCAATCAGAAGTGATTTGTTAAAATTTTCTAATTTATATTTAAAGTTTATTTTAAATTCGCCTTACGTTTCTTTAATTTTAGTTTATACTTACAAAGGCATTTATCTTTTAAGAAAAAATATCCGAGAAAGGATCAGTCAACCCTGCATAATTCAAGAAATGAGTTGATTTATTAGAGAAACATTTTATTTTTACAATTGTTAAGTATTTCTCAGATATTAAAACTAGAATTTAGAAAACATCCGACATTTCGAACCAGTCAGTAATTTTTCAAGTTAAGTAGCGACAAACCGGTCGATAAACACTTCTCTAATCATTTTCTACATTTAAATGATGTTTAAGAAATCAATAAACGCATTTTAAAATTTTATTTTCGATTATATTAAAATTGTGAGTTATTTAGCTTATTTTTATCTAGAAAACCAGATCAAAACTTTTAACACACGTTCTGAATAAACTGACTAAAGGAGTGTTAACCTGATTTAGTTTTGTCTCTATAGTCACAAATCATTAGAGTATGCATCATTTGCATGCAAATGAACTTCAAACTTGTTTCCATTCAGTCTCCGACTCCATTTGGAATTCATTTAATGATATTAATAGATTTCTCGCTCTGATCGACCAGAGAACTCAAATAATGGACCTGTTAATCATCCTAGCAAGTTTCGCGTTGTTCGTCGTCAGAGATTTATATCTATGAAGTGGACCTTTTATTTGCCACTATTATCAATTTTCATCTACAATAATAACGTTTATTCTTTTGTCCGTCTTTTTTGGACGTTTTATTCTTATACCTATTGCTATTATAGCAGTAAGACTCCTTTATGTGTCATTTGTATACGTAACAAATTGTTATTTAATAAACATTTTTCTTTGGAATCGTTTGCATTATAAGGCTTTTTTATTCTATAATTCAATTATATTTTCGTCTTAGTTTATTGCTCATCTTTGTTCATGCATACCACATGTCGTATAGTTTTTGTGCTATTTGTAAAGTAATATTTTGGAGATACCTATCCAAAAATGTCACGTTATTTGAGATGTTGTATAACCTCTTCTGTACCCTCTCCGCAGTTGCTCCATGTGACGCTTCCTTTTGTAACTCAGTGGTCAAGGAGGACGTCTAGATAATAAATAACAATACTATCAATAATAAAAGTGACGTAGATGCCACTATGCAAAATATAGGTTATTTGTTCTAAACCCGCTAATATTTATAAAAAATTAGCTGTTTATATTTAACTGAACTACAAAAACGGTACTCGCATCACATAATTGAATGGTATTTCTATTAAACTATGTACAAATATCAGTTTTTCACAAATTAAACTTATTACCTACAGTATCTTTCTCAGTCGTAAACACCCGGTGCAAATTTCAAAAATTATAGGATATATACATAATAATTTTACTGTAATCTTTTAATTTGATTTCGCTAATCCGGTTTTTTTTCATGATTTCTGACACAGTAATTTCGTAAGTAAATTTGGCGGAAATGCTTTATTTTCCAATATTTTTGGAAATAATTTTAAATACGCAATTTAAAATTATGAAAAAAATAACATGACATATAAAATGAAAAAAGAAAAAAAAATTTAGACTCTTATTTACTCCCCCTTTAATTGTTATGTAAATATTTTTACAAAATTGGCTAGTACACAATAATATTGTATATAAATAATAAGTTTATTAAGAAGGGTCAAACTCGAACTTCAGAATATATGCCGAGTGTGTTTTTCATAGTCGTAAAATATCTCAAACGAATATCTGAAAAACTTTGAAATTTAGAACAATCCCTATAGTTTTCCGATAAACTTTAGTCGTACTTCCAGTAAGGATATTTTTTTCTAAACGTTTTCAGGAAAATATTTCTATCTCGCAATTGACATACTCTTGCAATTGACATACTAAACAATAAATTTTGAACCACTTTTTTCCCCCTCAAAAGTTTCCACAGAAATATTTTTGAGCATTAACTATGTATGCAATTTAATAGGCATTTCAAGTTTGTATATAAAACTATTTGTCAAGAAAATGGCTGCGACAGATACGTGAGTTTTATTATAAGGAATCCCTTTGAAGGGTGGGAACTTAAAAATGTGAGCATATTAAATTGAACTAATTTTTTAAATAACTTAACCTTAATATTTCTAATTTTACAATAGAATTTGTGAGATCATTCTAATTTATTTCTCTGAATTCAGAATATTTTTTCTATTTTAACAGAGTTATTACATATAGATATAGCAAATATTTTAATGTGTTCCGTTGTTAAGCATTTAAAAGAACCGAAGATTTTTCACAGAAAGGCGAGAGCTAAATCTAGTTACAAATTATCAAACATTAATTCCTATCATCTTATGAAGAATAATAATCATTTTACAGTAGAAACTTAGTGATCATCGACAGAACAACATCGCATATATTTATTGAAATCACGAGCTCGTTTGTTATCCAGGAAAGTTTACAGAAAGCATTACATTAAAGTTTAAGATAATAATAATTATAAATATGAGTATGAGTGTCTTCCGACATTCGTTCAGAATTAAGACGGTTTACTAAGCACTCGGCTCGCGGCATTATCGAGGAGGAAGTTGCTTTATGTTAATTTGTTTGTCGTGAGTTGGCGCCCTGAGCGGAGCAACTTTGACAATGGAGCGGGGCGCCGCCCTAATTACTTCAATATATTTTTGATTTGAAGAAAACAAATACAGTAACAATGGGGAAAATTTACTGGAGATTTATATTGTGCTCGTTCGTGTTATTTTCCGCTGACGAAGTTGCTTTTATAAAAGCTCGTTTATTTTGTCCATGTATTTGCCATTAAAATTTAATTAAGTCCGGAAGTGAAGATGGAAGTGGGGTGTTTTCGAGTGCATCTCATTTCACTAGTGCTCGTCCTGTGAGTTAGTGCATCGTGTTATTACAGTGAGGCTAGTTCCAAAGATATTGGTATTTTATAATTTAAATGTTATCGATTTTAAACTTTGGACGCGTATAATGCATAAACACTTAACGAGTGTCGTCAATTATTTCGTTCATTTACGCTCTGAAAACGTATTAGAACAAGTCTCATTCTAACCACATAGCTATGTACAAACTCAAACCACGAGAAACAGTGAACTGAGAGGCGCTCGAAATACATAGAGGCACAAATATTAGGCCATGTCAATACGAAAGAGCCACGTCCAATTTTACTTCATTCATGGTACAAAGTATGTTAAAAAGTCTGCAAGCATATCATTTCATTCAAAGAATTTAACAGCAAAATTTATATATATATATATATATATATATATATATATATATATATATATATATATATTGTCCGTACGTATAGTAATATCCGTGTCAGTTTTCCGAACTTTTTAAAGTATAAACTTTTGAAAGATTAATTTTTGAAAGTATAAACTAATTTTAAATATACATAAAAAACAGTGAAAAAGTAGCGATACACATTAAAAAATAAACAGAATTTATGTGATGTCTGCATTGAGTTCTTGTGAAATATTTACGAATTTAGCATTATTCATTTACCCAATCGTTATTTTTAAAAGTTGTGTTTTACAAAACCATATAGGTTCGTTTCAAATTTCTTTTTGTATATTTGGAAGTATTTTAATAATACATAATTTTTCAAATAAAAACATTATAAAATTAACAGTTTAGGTACGGAATGATTTACAAACTATTAATTAGAATCACGCAAATTTACGCATTATCAAGTTATTTCAAAAAGTTCTGAATTTCCTTTTGAGAGGAATAGGATTTAAAAATAACCTATTTTGAAAGCAACTTACACTGATTTAAACGTATAGTAAAATAAAGATTTAAATTTACCACAAAATTATTGTATTCTAGAAAATAAATTGATTCAAAAGTTTTGTGTTTTATGATGGATATTAAAGTTAGTGAGGTGGATGGACAAGAGGTTTAAGGATAACCAAAACCGTATGTTGGTAGCAAATATGTTTCCTCCAATGGCATGATCATTTGGGTTTCTTGGTTTATCTAGCACCAGTAGCTGACTCTATTAAAATACAGATAATTTTTAATTTTCCCATTTTGGCCAAATTACCAGGGAATATTAAAAAGGAATAAAAAAGACTTTAGCTCTAAGAATACACACAGATATATAAGAACACTCTCGCACCTAGTGTATCACTTGAATTTTCCAACAAAATTATTTTGGTCACGTGAATATTTTCGTTTGGTTGAAATAACTATGAGACATAATGTACTATTATACTATAGGCTCGGTTCCATGCGGATAAAGGAAACTCCGTTAGACAATAAGCTCCCATTTCATATTTCACATATTTAATGTTGGAATAGAATACTCGGTGTGTCATTCGTATATGATCAAGTCGACTTAAACCTGTCACATATATCATACTAAGAAATATAAAAGATACACCACTAACATAAAGTGTGTATTTCATAGAAGTAATTCAGAATTAGTTTGCGCTAACTAGCTAAATAGATGTGACTGTTTAGCGTTTTATCAGAGTATAAAATTATTGTAATATTGTAATTAATGTTAATTAAAACTTCAATTGAAAATCCAAAAATCTAAAAGTTCATAATTTTTAATTTGAGTTCTGTTCAGTTTCCACTAAGATTCAAAACAATTAATGGATTCAAAGTTATGGTATTTTTTAGATTTTCTGACAAGTGAAGTGACTAACAGTGAATATATATGTGTGTGTTACATAAATTAACATTAAATCATTAGAGAGACATAAATATGAAATTTATATATTTGTTCATAAATATGTACATGTGTAGTAAAACAAACATGTGTAGTACATGTGTAGTAATCAAAATTTCAAAACGCAATTTCGAAGAATTTTTGTTTATTTATATGGATATTACGATACTAGATGATTTTAATGCAATGTTCAATATTGTGCAGGTTTGGGTTTCAGACATAAAATGAGTTAAATACTGTCTCAATGACGACGTAACAAATTTGAAATTTTAAAATAAAATATTAACCCGTAAACAAAAGTAAATCGCTCAAAATTTCTACAAAAAAATCTGACTTATTTTTATGAAAAACTTAACACTTGCCATCCCTTTTTTATTTATTTTTTTACTAAGCAAGATGAAGAAATGTTACAATACTAATAACAAATGTTAGTGCAATGATGCTTCAATACTGCCTCCGGCTAGCTCACACATGGCGATAGACTTATGTTAACTCACCTCGTTAAGATCGGTCAACATCTAGTATATAATATAAGTTATCAAAATGTCACAAAAATATCGCTTATAAATAAGAGCTAACGTTAATAATATAAAGTATCATGAGTAAAAAGTGAAAATTAAGTTGTGCCTGCCAGTTGAATTTCTGTCTCTTATTTTAATGTTGAATTACTTTGTTGGGAAATTAATTATCCTTAAGTATATTGTAATTCTGGTTTAAAGGTTTAATTCGGACTTAGCAAAGTATTTTGTTACATTTTTTCATAAAATTTTCGATCAGTTTCAGTTTTGCCTTAAATTGTCTTCCATACAATTTTTTACCGTGATTTTTATTCCTGCCCACATTATTTAATGTATTGTATAAAGATGTCCCAGAAGACTTAAGATTTAGAGAATATACATATATTTATCACATATTTTTAATTTAATTCCCATCCATATTTACGGAATTAAGTCTAAAGTTAATTATGGAAATCGTAAGTTTATTACTCTGAAAAGATACATATTCAAATATTCTCAGAAATAAATTGCAATAATATAAAAAAAATAAAGTCACAAATAAGGGCGACATTTTAATAGTAATAAGAAAAGTTTTCTTAACTTTTAAAATATTTTTAAAAGACAAGGAGCTCCTAAATTTCCTAATTCGGCCAAATGAGAGTTTTGTTTACCGGCGAAGAAATTATTCCCCGACTTGTAAACATTTTTAATAAACTCTCTTTTAAACGAAGGCAGCGATAGACCCGTCTTAATTACTTCCCTTGAATCCGGTAAAATTTGACTAAGTGAATAAATTCTTTCTATCGAGTCCATGTTTTTCTTCCCGTTGCGGGTAGTAATATTGATTTTAATTAAATTCTGCTGAATATTTGTTGCAAACTAAATATTAATTTCATTCCAATTGTTTTGCTTTTTAAATTTTGCAAGTTGATTTGAAAATTGTTAGTTAATTTTAACGTAACTGGGAATCGCCAATGATACTTGTGAATTAGCGATAATTTAATTTTATTGTAGATCAGACCACATTTTGGAAGTAGACTGTGTCTTCTGTGTGAAGAAAGGTTCTGTTCCTTTCTGTGTGAAGAAAGGTTCACAATCCACGATGTTAACTGACGGAAAATATGAGTTACATAAGGAATATTGTGATGTTAAAATCAGCTCAGCTTAAAGTCAGCTACTAGTACTAGATAAACCAAGAAACCCAAACGATCATGCCATTGGAAGAAGCATATTTACGACCAGCACACAAACCTCTTCAACATCTATTTCATTAACTTAAATATCCATCATAAAATGTAAAACTTTTGAATCAATTTATTTTATACAATATATTAGTTTTGTGGTAGATCTATAATTTACAATACATTTAAATTAGTATAAATTATTTTTAAAATAGATTATTTTTAAATCCCATTCCTCTCAAAAGTAAATTCGGAACATTTTGAAGTGACTTAATTATGCGTTAATTTGCGTGATTTGAATTAATAGTTTGTAAATAATTCCGTACCTAAACTGTTAATTTCATAATTTTTGATTTGAAAAGTTATATATTATTGTACTTTCAAACATACAAAAAGAAATTTGAAACGAACGTATATGGTTTTGTAAAACTCGGCTTTTAAAAATAACGATTGCATAAATGGGTGATTCACATTCGTATGAATTTTACGAGAACGCAATGCGGACAGTACATATATGCTGTTTATTGATTAATATGTATCGCTACCTTTTCACTATTTTTTAAGTATTTTGAAAATTACTTAGTTTATATCTTCAAGAATTAATCAGGTTTGGAAAGCTGATACGGATATTACAATAGGTTCAGATAATATATATATATATATATATATATATATATATATACATACATATTTTGCTGTTAAATTCTTTGAATGAAATGATATAGTTGCGGATTTTTTAACATCCTGTGTACCATGCATGTAGTAAAATTGGGTGTAGCTCTTTCGTATTGACATGGCCTAGATTTGTACCTGATAACCTTAAACTTTTCGAGCGCCTCTCAGTTCACTGTTTCTCGTGGTTTGAGTTTGGACATAGCAATGTGGTTAGAATGAGACTTGTTCTAATACGATCTCAGAGCGTGAAATGAGCGAAATAAAAGCCAATTGACGGCACTCGTTAAGTTTTTATGCATTATACGCATCCAAATTTGAAAATTGATCACTTTTAAACTATAAAATATCAATATTTTTGGAACTGGTCTCACTGTAATTACACAATGCACTAACTCACAGGACGAGCAACAGTGAAATGAGTCGCGCTCGAAAACATCCCCACTCCCATTTCCGGCACCCCATGTAGCTCAATAATCTCGAAAATATAATTTACACTGACTAAAATACTGTTTTATCAGATTAAGTAAAAACGAAATAAAGAAGAAAGTTATTAGTGTAAGTCGGCTACTGATACCATCATTAAGCAATGTAAACTTCCTTAGCTTTGTGATTATTAAATTTGAAAAATTAAATAATCACAAAGCTAAGGAAAAATATTGAAATTTTTTATGATAGAAACGTGTAGTGTATTTATAAGTAGGTACTGCATATGTGATGAGTTGATTTGCTCTAGATATTTGCCTTTATTACTACTATGAATGTAAATGAGTATAAACCCTAGAAATAATTGTAAATGTCAAATACCGGAGATTTCTTCGGGAATAAACCTGTTGGGTTTACATAACCAAGTACTGTCGAGCAGCTTCCGACCGAAGTCAGTATGCGATACGTTATAGATTGATGTTATAGTTTATACTGAAAAGTATATTGAAAATGTACGCCATTAATTAAATGTTAATGGCAAATACATAGACAAAATAAACGAGCTTTTAAAAAAGCAACTTCGTCAGCGGAAACACGTACGAGCACAATATAAATCTCCAGTAAATTTTCCCCATTGTTACTGTATTTGTTTTTTTCAAATCAAAAATATATTGGAGTAATTAGCGCGGCGCCCCGCTCCATCATCAAAGTTGCTCCGCTCAGGGCGCCAACTCGCTACAAACAAATTAACATAAAGCAATTTCCTCCTCGATAATGCCGCGAGCCGAGTGCTTAGTAAACCCTCTTAATTATGAGCGGATGTTGGGAGACGCTAATACTCGTATTTATAATTGTTGCTATCTTAAAAGTTTAATGTAATGCTTTCTGTAAACTATCCTGAATAACAAACGAACTCGTGATTTCTATAAATAGATGGGAACTTCGAGAAATTGAACTTCGAGCCCACAAAACTTGAAAATAATTAGAACTATTCTTATGTCGATGATTGCTCTAAGTTTTACCGGTAAGATTGTTATTATTCTTCATCAGATTATAGAAATTAGCTTTCGCCTTTCTGTGAAAAAGCGGAGTACACATTATTTGCCATATTCCTAGGTAATAACTCTGTTAAAATAGAACAAAAATTCTGAATTCAGAGAAATAAATTGGAACGAACTCACAATTTTTTTCTGGTAAATTTTAGGTGAACTTCTAGCAAGGATATTTTTTTTACAGCTTTGATTTTAGCAGTCTCGGCAAAATACTTTTTGTAAACATTTTCCGGAAAATATTCCTATCTCGTATCAAAGTCTAAAGTTTTGGCATCCTCATAACTTGCTTTTGCAATTGACATAACACGCGATAAATTTTGAATCATTATTTACCACCTCAAAAATTGTCATATAAATATTTTTGAGTATTAACTATGTATATAGTTTAATACGCATTTCAAGTTGGTGTATAAAACTATTTCTCAGGAAAGTGACTATGACAGATACATGAGTTTTATTTTAAGTAATCCATTTGAAGGGTGGGATCTTAAAAATGTGAGCATATTAATTTGAACAATTTTTTTAAATAATTCACCCTTAATATTTATAATTTTACAATGCAAATTGTAAGATTGTTCTAATTAATTTCTCTGCACTCAGAGATTTTTTTTCTACTCTCAAAGATTTATTACATGTGGGAATAACAGATAGTTTAATGTATTCCGTTGTTAAGCATTTAAAAGAACTGAAGGTTTTTCACAGAAAGGCGATAGCTAAATCTAGTTACAAATTATCAAACATTAATTCCTGTCATCTGATGAAGAATAATAATAATTTTACAGTAGAAACTTAGTGATCATCGACAGAACAACATCGCATCTATTCATAGAAATCATGAGTTCGTTCGTTATCTAGGAAAGTTTACAGAAATCATTAACTTTTAAGATATTAATATTTATAAATAAGGGTGTTAGCATCTCCCGACATCTGTTCATAATTAAGATTATTTACTCGGCACGTGGCTCGCGGCATTATCGAGGAGGAAGTTGATGTATGTTAATTTGTTTGCCGTGAGTTGGCGCTCTAAGCGGAGCAACTTTGCCGATGGAGCGGGGTGCCGCGCCTATTACTTAAATATGTTTTTGATTTGAAAAAAATAAATACGGTAACAATGGGAAAAATTTACTGGAGATTTATATTGTGCTCGTCCATTCATTGACAAAGTTGCTTTCTTAAAAGCTCCTTTGTTTTGTCTATGGAGTTGCCATTAAAAATTAGATTAATGACGTAAGATTTCAAAATGTACGGAAGATATTTAAGTATATACTATAAAATCTATCTATTACAAAATGGATTGTTATTATCGATTGTCGTCATATACAACGTACTGATTAGGGACGAAACTACTATGAATAGTATTTTGTTACATACGCCCCACAACAGATTTACTCCCAAAAGAAGTGTCCGGTATTTTACATATACAATTATTTCTAGGGTTTTTACGTATTTACATTCATAATAGGAATAAAGGCAAATAGTATCAAGTACTCACACTCACACAGTACTCAAGCACCTGCGGGTAAAGATACTGTCCATTTCTATTATAATAAATCTGAATATTATGTCAGAATGAAATAATTAGAAACATTTCAGCGAAAATAAAAGAATTTAGAATATCTGTGAAAAATATTCGTGATGTAGAGGTAACTGGACATTGTGAGTCAAAAAAGAATAAAAAAAGTCAAATTTATTATGACTTACCAAATTTTTTTAAAATTAAATTATCGTCATTCTGCAAGCATCATTGGAGATTCCCGGTTACGTTGAAATGAATTAACAATTTTCAAATCAACTTGCAAAATTTCTATCACAAAATGAATGAAATGACATGAATATTTAGTCTGTAACAAATATTCGGCAGAAGTGAAATATAATCAATATTACTATCCGCAGTAGTGAAATATAATCAATATTGGAAGGAAAACATGGACGCGATAAAAAAAATTATTCACTTTGCCAAATTTTACCAGATTCAATCGAAAGTAATTAAGACGGCTCTATCGCCGCTCGTTTAAAAGAGAGTTTATTAAAAATGTTTGTAAGTCGCCGTGAAGTTTCTTCGCCGGTAAACAAAAATCTTTTTTGGCCGAATCGGAAAGTTTAGGAGCTACTCAGCACTGAAAAACATTTAAAAAGTTAAGAAAGCTTTTCTTATTACCATTAAAATTTTGCGCTTATTTGCGATTAAAATTTTTTTGTGTTATTGCAGTTTATTTCTGTGAATATTTCAATACGAACCTTTTCCGTGTAATAAACTTACGATTTCCATAATTAACTTTGGACTTTATTTCGTAAATATGAATGAGAATGAAATTAAAAATATGTGATGAATATACATATACTCTAATTGTTACATCTTAGTACAGTACATTAAATAAAGTGGGCAGGAATAAAAATTACGATAAAAATTGTATGAAAGACAATGTAAGGCAAAATTTCACCTGGTCGAGAATTTTATAAAAAAATTTAAAACAATACTTTGCTAAGTCCGAAATAAACCTTTAAACCAGAAACAGTACATGCTCAAGGACAAATAATTTCGAAACAAAATAATTCAACATTAAAATAAGATACTGAAATTTAATTGCCCCACACACCTTAATTTTCACCTTTTATTCACGATACTTTATATTAGTAATTTTAGTCAATAATAATAAGCGACATTTTTGTGACGTTTTGATAATTTATATTGTCTACTAACGAGGTGAGTTAACTTAAGTCTAACGCCATCTTTGCGCTAGCCGGAGGCAGTTTTGAAGCATCATTACACTAATATTTGTTACTATTATTTTAACATTTCTTCATCTATTTCATTAGCATTGTTACAAATACAAAAATTCTGTCTATGTAAATTTGTTTTTATTCTAGTTAATTAACAATAAATATACATGTAGGTATATTTATTGTTAATTAACTAGAATAAAACACACACACATACACACACACACATATATATATATATATATATATATATATATATATATATATATATATATATATATTTATTTATTTACAAATGTTACAATAGACCTGAGTTATTAAAACGGAGGACTTGAATTTGAATTCCGAAAAATTGTCATTCTCACGTCGTCATATTTGTTTTTAAGCAACTCTTTTTGGTTCAAATAGCTTATCTTATTAAAATTTTAAACGAAGTACCAAAGTTGAATCGTAAATAGAGTTTCAAAGGAACTGGTAAGAGAACAATGAAGTTGTTTATTTATTTCGCTTAATGTTAATAAATTCTAATAAAATCCACCTATATTCACATATCTATTTCAGCAAAGATTGAATGGATAAATGAGTATTTTTCTCATATTTGAGCTTCCAAATTTTGGTCAAAGTTTTGTTCGATCATAACACAATTTTAGATGTTAGGGTATAATTAGTTTTCCCGGAATTTAAATTACATTAATGTCCAGTACTCTGTAGATCAATTTCTTACATCAGTACAGTAGGTAATAACATATGAGATAGTTGTAATAAACTAGCGAGTGCGAATAAGTATCAGCATCATAGGCGTAAGGAAAAGCGTATCTCATCTGTAATTGTAACATACAGTGAGTTATCTGTAATTGTAACATACGTAAGGAAAACGTATCTCATCTGTAATTGTAACATACAGTGAGTTATCTGTAATTGTAGCATACGTAAGGAAAAGCGTATCTCATCTGTAATTGTAACATACAGTGAGTTATTTGTATAGTCGTTGATGTTTTGGGATAAAATAGTGGTTGTTTCGTATCTTAGCTGAATTAGTCAAACATTAAGAGCGAAGTTAAATATAATTCATCATGATCATAGATCACTCTGACTGTCATTAAACTGACTTTTTTATCCATACAATTAATTAACGAAAAAAAAATCGTTTTTCATTTACTGCCCTTAAATATCACTTTGCCTTCTTAGTTATTGATTTTAATAGATTCAACTAAATAAAACTACGTGATGTAGTATTATTTCTCTTTCTTTAAATTCTTTCTATACGACCTAGGTTTCGTTGTATTACAACATCGTCAGGTGGGCTATTAGCAAAGATCTTTATTAATAGCCCACCTTGGTGATCTTGTGATACCACTTGAAGATGTTATAATACAACGAAACTCCAGGTCGTGGAGAAAGAACTTAAAGAAAGAGAAATAATGCTACATCGCATAGTTCCATTCCATTTTGATAGAATTTAAATTTAAATGAAAGTTAGTTTCTGCATTGTTTGTGTAGGTAAGTAGAAGAGTTATTAACAACTTTAATAAATATAGCGTTAGATATAAAATAGAGAACTGGCAGTTATCACTTGGACCACATTACCATATAAAGCGAGATGAAATAAAACCGTTTTAAGCGAACTGAGAGGTAAAAGGCGAAAAAACTATCAAGTCGAGTATCCACACTACGAGGGTTAAGTACACATTAAGTTTCATATATACATTAAGGTTTCATAGTACTTCTATGAAACTATTAACATATATTAAATTTTCTCGATGTAAATTTATTGCCTGCCATATCTAGCACAGGCGTAAATCATTTCGCAGATTTAAAAAATTATGACATTTAGAATTATCATATCATTACTCACATTTTCTTAGTGAAAATAAGTAAGATCTAAGGTTAAAAATCTAGAGGAATTTTTACTTTTCTGATGACTTTTTAGGTATTCAAATTGAGGACATATTTTCGACATATTTTCCTTTGTGCTACGAATAGCTAGTTGAGTGGTGCAGAGTGAGAAAGCGTCAGTAAAATTCGATTGAATTTCCAATAAAATATCTTCTTTAGAACACAGGGAGACATAGGTAATTAGATAGAACTAGTTTAAAAAGGTTGTTAAATTGTTTAGAATATACGAAAGAACGAATAGGGTCGATTTGAGATTACTGTGGTAAATTTAAATCAATAAACATTCTTGAAAATTGTAACATCTGTTTCTTTAAGCCTTAATATAAAGTATGTAAACAATCCTTACATTTAAAAAATATTTATTCAAAATGTAATACAGTGCAACGTGAAAACAATAGGCAGTATACATGTAATTTTCCTGAACTTAAATTATGAAACATTTTAAAATTTTTTGAGAAGTTGTGCTGGCCTAGTTCTTATAACTTTAATATAATTACAATTGCTAATAAAGAAAATACATATTTGTATAAACTAATATTGTTACAGACCGAAGTTATTAAGGTGTATTAAAATACAAATCGTATTTTAATTCTAGTAACTACTGTCTGTACAAAAATGTTTAAAACTATGCATAAAATCAAATACAATCGGCCCAAGCGGGTGGAATAAAACTTACAATATTTTCAACCCAAGTGATAATAATGTCTCTATTACAATTTTAGAGAGGCCAACGCGAGCAAACATTGCAAGTTGCATTCTGTAATAAAACTAAGATACGGTTTGCATTGCGGAAATTGAATTGGGCGGGCGGCGTATTCGCGGCATAAGTGTGTTTATTCCGACTGCGGTGTCGTTTCGCCTCGTATTCCTTATGTTCCGAAAGACGCTCTTGGTTTCTAATTTCTCTTTAATAACGACTCTATGGGTGAGCAATTAAACAATGTGTTATTTGTATATTTGTGCGAATTGTTTGGGTAATTTAATTAATAAATAAATTTTGACATGGACAACTCATTAGACGAAGCTTCTCTTCCGATCCAATTCGGTTTGTCATATTAAAATAATTCGTAATATTTTTTCGCCATATTTGGAGGATATGAGAAGAAAGTATTCGTACACCGTAGATGTAAGTAAGTAATAATATTAAGTAAGATATCCACTATTATATTTTTTGTCCATCATTGCAGTCGTAAACTAAAGCACTAGACCTGTTTTTTATTCTGCTGATGTTAACAAATGCTTTCAATGTGTAATGCTGCTGCCAATTTTTTTAAGACAGTAGATTGTGATCCATCTTCCGGTGGATATGAATAATCAAAAAAATAAAGAAACTTTTGATGGAATTTGTTTTTATTGTTATTGTACATAAGTACTAGTTTCTTTTATATGTCGAATGTTTTCCTAATTTCTAATTTAAGGTTATCTAGAACTTGCTTTCATGTTTTAAAATAAATAGATAATCTTACTAATTAATATGCAAGGAAATAACTTATTAAACATACAAGAAAAATACTAGCATAAATTGCTTTATGTCATATAACCATAAATCAATATTATAATTTTGACGTAAATCGTAAGGCTTTCTACAATACTGATTTATTACGAACTTTTTAGTTAGGGTCAATGACGATGTATACAGAAATTAAGTTTATGGTATTATAAACATAATTGTTAGAAAACAATTGATTTGATTATTGTTTTATTTTTTTTTGCCATTCTGGATGAAGCTGCTGTAGAAATGTATCACATTAAAATTTTAAATCCGATTTTCAAGTTGCAAGCTAGAATTAAATAATTACTTTTTTAGGTTCAATGTATTTGAACTCTGAATAAACAGACGATATTCTTGAAACCGGTCGATATGACATCTTATTGCTATATGACCCATAATCAAAACGAGAGGTAATGTCGTTTTGTATGAAAAGCTTATCGTTTAATTTTCTTCCAATTATGAATCATTCAGTAAAAGTAACAAGTGTACATAAATACAATTTTGGAGTTCTATAGTCTAACGTACCCTTATAGGTTTTTGTTATTTCGCATTGTACATGCTGGTTAATGCCGGTGTGTCTAGAACATCCTTAAATTTTCCACAATTTTATACCTATGCCAATAAAATTTTGACTGTGAAATAATTATTTATTTCCAGTGTTGCAACTTGTCATACATGTAAGTTCTATTTTTTTTCATTCCTATCGTTTAACTAATTGTAATGAGAGAGAACTTTTGAATTACAAGAGTTGATTCAAATTGGTTTGTAATTGATCTTTGTAATTTTTGAACAGATGCTGGAAAAATCGTAAAAGTAAGTGCGCATTTTTAAAATGATTTCGGGCATATTGCGATTATAACTTTATTTTTGAATAATTTTGAAACCTTACTTTGGAGTGATTCGATACGCACTTGACCGAATTCCTCTAATTTAAGTCTGATATTGCCCATAAAATGTCTTACAATAAAACAAAATCTACTTAAATGATTACTGTGTGATCATTGCTAAATTGTATGGGTATTTCTAATACTTTCTAATATTTTCATAATATTGCAGCACAATTGTCGGATGAAAATTCAAAATAACGTTGAATTGTTCTGTTTTGCTGTTGCTAGTTTGTACTCTGTTACAGTATCCTGAAAACAATTTCTAGTTCTAAAGACTTCTTTCTCCACAAATGAACGTTTAAACTAGTTTTTTGTTCTATTGCGTTAACGATGCATCGGTTTGTTTCAACGGTTTTTATTCTTTTAACCACTTTTCGCATTCTATTTTGAGTTCTAGAATTAATTTTCGGTTTCTGACTTAGTTTCTTATAAAAGTGAAGATAAGGACACTTAAATTTTATTTATGTCGTAGATGTCGGGCTTATTTTACTTTATTGCGGTACAGATGTACAGATTACTGTATCAAGTACGCGAAGTTGTTTTTCTCTGCTATTTGATTATATGGTGTATTTTTGGCATATAGGTGGTGTTTTTACAATACGTGTTACTCGTCGGTATACCCCAAATTTGGTGATAAGCAAAAATTATAATTCGATGAACTTGTTGGTTAGCACTACCCCCAAACTATTGCAACCTACGACTTTAATCAACATGTTTTTAACTGATGATATGAATTAATGGGTAACAATAACTGATGAAACCAACTAACAGATGTTTATAACTGATGAAGGGGATTAACGGGTTTTATAAGACGCGAAATAAATTAATGGTTTTTTGCAAGAGATCAAACGAATTAACGGAAGTTTTCTTTATTTTTAATTGATATTATTATAGTTACTTTATAATTACGTTTCAGTTGGATAACTCAAAAACGGATACTCGTTTTGTATACTCATAATCGGTAAGACTTTTATTTTACTGTAAGTATTGGCCCCATATAAAATTATACTAATTTAAATTACATCAATATTTACTCTAAGAGTTCTGTTATTATAGAGCACACTTATAAAGTCACATATTTGAAAAAAAATGTTTTCAATATATCTTTAGCCAATTCCGGTATACATAAAAATGTGTTATATTTGTGTAAATGTTTCAAAATTATTGTCCAAAATTCACTCAAGGGCATAAAATATTTGACTAACTTTTTTTTCATAAATCATAACGCTCAAGTTCAAGCTGCCGAGAAGTGAAATTAATTTTGAAATAATCTTAAAAATTTACCTATTTACAAAGTTTTAAACCAATGATCCCCAAAGTGGGCTATACCGACCCCAGGCACGTCAGCGAGAATAAAGATATGAGATTCCATGAGATGTTAGTGAGTGTTCATGTGAGCGGAACCCTCTTAGACAAGACATCATCAACATTAAGGCGTTCTGTATGACATAATACATCTAATACCCATTGTGTGGGGTACAAAAAAATTATTTATTTGGCATAAACCAGTGTATGGGTTTAAAGTATTTGTTTTTTGGTGTGCTGTGTCATATTCAGGTTTATTCGAGTTTTCATATCCGTAGCAACGCAAGAAAAGTGGTTTTAAAATACTTTTTGAATAAATAAATAAGTCAAAATAAATCAAAAAGAATCAGTCATTTTATTTAGGAGCGTCCAAGAAAAGTAATTTTTAAATAAAATTTTAAGTAAAAATTACACATGTTTTTCTTTTTATACAATTGTCTACTCGGAAAAAATTTTACCATAACGGGCAGTACTATGGCACTGTGGCAAACAAGTGTATTTAGGAAAATTCAATATTAGGCAGACAGGTGCCTATGAAAAAAAATAAACCAGCAAATAAGCTACGGGGCAGAAAAGTTTGATGACCTCGGTATAAATGATTAAAGAAGGACGATACTACTGAATAGTGACGTCATTTTTAATAATACTCGTTTTATTCCGCGAGAGCGAAGGACGATACTACGGAATAGTGACGTCATTTTTAATAATACTCGTTTTATTCTGCGAGAGCGAATGATGCAGGCAGGCTACTCGCTCTAACCCCACTATTCAATTTAGGATTTGGGTGTAAGAAATTACTCTTGTAGCAATAAGTCCGCCAAATGTATCAATTACATACATTAAAGTACAGAAATATTAAATTTAGAAGATTTTTAACAGCCCACATTTTATTGAAATTTTGAAATTTCTCGCTATTATGCCATATTTTCATGACCTTTTATTATATATGGGAGTAGCTAGGGAATAGATAGGCCAATTACGTCGAATAATCACGAAGTCACTGACTTTCCAGGCAAAATATTATATAAAACCACATGCGTTCAATATAGTCCAATAGCTCGTTTCAGAAAATGGTACGTTTTTTATCAAAGCTATTATTTTAACATTTGTTTATGTTTAGTATTAAAAATAAAAAATCTCGCTGTAAGTCCGTCAGCCGTTAAAGACTTAGGGACACGGGCGTTTCGAAACGTGTCCCAGAAACAATGAAATATGTTATAGGAGTCAGTTTCATGACTGAGCATTGTGTTCATGATTTATAATAAATTAACAATATTTATATAAATTTTTAGCGTTCACTCACCAGCCCTATTTAATCTATGACCTGACTGACCGCCTTTTTTCTTCATTTTATTGTATTACTAAAATAAACAAACTTTTCAGCTTTCCCGAAAGTATTTTCCTGCATTGTTTTTTTCGACACCTTTCAAATGCATCGGGCCGTAGGTTCAAACGGCTGACTAACTAACTGCGATTTTTTTTGTATATAAATGTTACAATATTAGCTTTGACGAAAATAGACGCCCCGATTTTAAGAAACTTTTTTAATCATAAAATAATCCTTTCATAATACACGTCATTTTACAAGAATTCGACAATAAACAGTTTGGACATTGTGTTTAAACAAAATATTGATAACAATAAATTAATCAAAATGGTATGTAAATGATATATTTTCAGCGTATATTAATGTATATTTTATGCGTATATCATATAGTTCCAGAAGCTATCCAAACCTTGTTTGACACTCTACATTACATAACAGAATGACAAGGAATACGGAGGATCAAATGTGCATAAAAATTTCAAGTGCCTGGATAGAATAAGAGTAGAAGACTTAATCGTATTCAATTTCAAAATCACTAGAAGTGTTAAAATCTAATTGTGTTAACGTGAAGTTAAATGACAGACATATGAATATTTTTTCCGAAATATCAATTTGAAAATATAATTTGAATTCTGTTAATATTTTTGCTCTATCATATTTAGCAGAAAAGGATCACTACGGATCTATCATATCTAGCAGAAAAGGATCACTATAAAAATCGGTCAAGTGCAAGCCTTCCCTTAAATTATCAATATTAATGCACTCCGACTGTCTGCTGCACTACTCGCCGCCGATGACATCATCAAAGCTATATCACAGTACGTATGATCCGAGCTGAGTAGTGATAGGGCCAAATGAAAAGTGTTGAAAAGCATGTGATGACAAAAGTTGTTCTTTACATGGTGAAAAATATTTTCTGTAGAGAAATTATCTCCTAAGTGGTTCTGAACCTAGTGGTTCAGCAGCTATAAAGAAATAAATAATTATTTATTTCCTAATAATTTTTGTTAAATTTTTTATACGTAATTCTCAATATTCATGACTTTTTCAGATTTTTCTGAGTTAGGAGACGCCTGTTTTTAAGTGTTTTTCCAAAAAACGTTTAACCAAATTCATAAAAAAAATACATCATATGAATTGTTGAATTCGTGCCTAAATAAGTTTTCATTTGACACCCCACACGATTACCTTGATTTTTGAAGTGAAACTTCTTTGTGGGCAAGGAAATTAAAATGTGAAGGTGGCAAAGTCCTTTACGCGACATTTTTGCAACATTCTAATCATCAAAATGTAACCGATCTATCGCAAGAAGGACGGGAAATAGATACTTAGTTAACAACCGAGAGATAGATGAACATGACACAATAAGATAAGAAGTGTACGTATGTGCGAAAACAGAAATGGCGCTTACTAAACATTATTAACTGTTTTGTATGCTATATGTGTCAAAAGAAAACTGTCAAAATTTTGTCGATTTATTTATGTGTTTATGATTGATTATTATTATTTTTTAAATAGCTTAGTTAAAGTGGTTAACAGGGAGTCCCCATTGACTTTTTAGGCTAATATTAAATTAATAAGTGTATACTAGGGAGGTAGTCCCTTGTATTATACTACACCATCGACCAGGTCAGGGTCTGATGATGAATTCTAGATATGAATAATGGAATTATTTAACGGATGGTAGTAAATCAACCGTAATTCATGACATTTGCTACTGGAAGTTATCACTTGGCAAAATAACCACACCATCAACCTTGTTAGGGTCTGATGATGAGTTCTGGAGAAAAACAACGTAACGCTTTAAAGGATGGTAGTAAATCAATCATGGCTACTGGTAGTTGTTACTTAGGAACATAAGTACACCATCGACTAGTTCAAAGTCTGATGATGAGGTCTGAATATGAACAATATAACTTTTTAACGGATGTTAGTAAATCAACCGTGATTCAAGATATTTGCTAATGGTTGTTATTACTTTGCAAATAACTAGATCATCGACTAAATCAGGGTTTGATGATGAGTTTTGGAGCTGAACAATTTAATTCCTTAACAGATGGTAGCAAGTTAACCGTGGTTTTTTAATTTTCTACTTTCCTCTTTCTCTCTTTTTCTGCCGTCTTACCAAATACTATATAAATCAAGGTTTCGATCGCCAAAAAAATTTTACTTCTGTCATGTGTACTGAGTTGCACGCCCAATTTTTTTTGCACGCATTATTTTTTTGCACGCATTATTTTTTTCCACTTTGGCGAAATTCGCATTAAAAAGGAGACGGAGAAAAAGATTGAGGAGAAGGGAAGAGAGAAATACTTTAGCTCCAATATATGTAAAAACGCTTTCGCAGTGTATCATTGAATTTTCCAGCAAAATTATTTTGGCTACTTGAAAATTTTAGTTTTTATTGAAATATCTTTGAAATATAATGTAAGTTTATACCTTAGGCTCGGTTCTATAAAGGAAACTCTATTAGGTAATAAGCTCTCACTTTAGAGATAATATTATATTTTACATATTTAATGTTAAAACAGAATACTCGGCTTGTTATTCACATTTGATTGATTTTGCCGACTTCTACTGTCACATATATCATACTAAGAAATATAAAAAATATACCACTTACATATAGTTCGTATTGTATAGAGGTAATTTAGAATTAGGCTGCGCTAGTATAAAACAATTGTAATATTGTAATTATTGTCAAATAAAACTTCAATCGATAATTCCAAAAATCTAAAATATGGAAATTTTCAATTCTGTGTTATTTCCAATTTCCACTAAATCTTAGTGGAAATTGGAAATACGACTAGAAAATTTTAATAAAGCAATAGAAATTTTTTAGTTTTGTTGACCATTGTAATTATTAATATAAAAAAAATCGACTTAATATCGTTTCATTTTATACACGACTTTTGTAACAGGGACATATATGAAATCATTCGACTCAGTCATAATATTTTAACAAAATAATCAGAATACCAATTAATACTATTATATAGAAGTTTAAGTACCTACAAGATGTACTTAGCAATTGAATCATAGTATGATCAGTACTTAGTCGTACGATACAATAATACATTACTTACATATGTTGATTAACAATGAAAATAGGGATGTATTTTATGTAAATTGACATTAAGTCATTAGGGAGATACATACATGACATTTATATATTTGTTCATAAATATGTACATGTATAGTAAAAAAGTAAAGTTAAAAAAATGAAAATATGTTAAATGTAATAAACATTTCGAAACGCGATTTTGGAGAATTTTTGTTTATTTATACGCATACCACGAAGCAACTACGAAAAGATTTTAATGTAGTTTTCAATATTGTACAGGTTTGGTTTAGTCACAAATAAGCGCGAAATTTTAATAGTAACAAGAAAAGTTTTCTTAACTTTTAAAATATTTTTAAGAGCCGAGTAGCACTCAAATATCCGAGTTCAGCCAAATGAGAGTTTTGTTTACCGACGAAGAAACTTCGCACCAACCTGTAAATATTTTTGATAAACTCTCTTTTAAACGAAGCAGCGATAGACCCGTCTTAATTACTTCCCTTGAATCCGATGAAATTTGACTAAGTGAATAAATTCCTTCTACCGAGTCCATGTTTTTCTTCCTGCTGCGGGTAGTAATATTGAATTTAGTTTAATTCTGCTGAATATTTGTTGCAAACTAAATATTAATTTCATTCCGTTTGTTTTGTTATTTACATTTTACAAGTTGATTTGAAAATTGATAATTACTTTTAATATAGCCGGAAATCGCTAATGAAACTTGTGAACTAGCGATAATTTAATTTTATTGTAGACCAGACCAAATTTTCGAATTGGACTGTGTCTTTGAAGAAAGGTTCACAATCCAACTGACGGAAAATATGAGTTACATAAGGAATATTGCGACGTTGTTCATAAAATTAAAATTTTTCCTTATATCTCCGAATTAAAATTTTGAGCACTTTAATAATACATCATCTAATAATACATCAGCTACTGGTGCTAGACAAACCAAGAAACCGAAACGATCATTCCATTGGAAGAATCATATTTACGACCAGCACACGGTTTTTGGCTTATCCTAAAATTTCTTGTATATCCATCTCACCAAATTAATATCCATCATAAAACACAAAACTTTTTGAAGCAATTTGTTTTCTAGAATACATTAATTTTGTGGTAAATTTACATTTATAATTTACTACCCGCTTAAAAAAGTATAAGGTGTTTTCAAACTAGGTCATTTTGAAATCTCATTTCTCTCAAAAGTAAATTCGGAACTTTTTGATGTAACTTCATTATGTGTTAATTTGCGTGATTCGAATTAATAATTTATATATAATTCCGTAAACTGCAAATTTTATAATTTTTTATTTGGACAGTTTTATATTATTATAGTACATCCAAATATACAAGAAGGAATTTAACGACTATATGGTTTGGGTAATGCTATATTCGTATATATTTCACAAGAACGCAGTGCAGACATTACATAAATGCTGTTTATTTTTTAATGTGTATCGCTACTTTTTCACTCGTTTTTATGTATTTTTAAAATTACTTAGTTTGTACTTTTAAAAATTAATCAGTCAATATGTCATACGTGATAGTTGAATATAACAGCCTCTTTTATTACAGACAGATATTATAATATATACTCAAAAGCATAATGAAAATGTATGCCATTAATTTTAATGGCAAATACATGGACAAAATAAACGAGCTTTTAAAAAAGCTATATTCGCCTCTCGCCTTCCTGTGAAAAATCTTCGGTTCTTTTTAATGATTAACAACGGAATACATTAAAATATTTGCTATATCCATATGTAACAACTCTGTTAAAATAGAACAAAAATTCTGAATTCAGAGAAATAAATTAGAACGATCTCACAAATTCTATTATAAAATTATAAATATTAAGGTAAATTATTTATTTATTAGGGTAAATTATTTAAAAAATTTGTTCAATTCAATATACTCACATTTTTAAGTTCCCACCCTTCAAATGAATTCCTTATATTAAAACTCATTTATCTGTCGCAGCCATTTTATTAAGAAATAGTTTTATAGACAAACTTGAAATGCGTATTCAACTGCATACATAGTTAATACTTTAAAATATTTGTGTGGAAACTTTTGAGTGGGAAAAAAGTGGTTCAAAATTTATTGTTTAGTATGTCAATTGCAAGAGCAAGTTATGAGGATGCCAAAACTTTAGACTTTGATGCGAGATAGAAACATTTTCGTGAAAACGTTTAGAAAAAGTATTTTGTCGAGACTGCTAAAATCAAAGCTGTGAAAAAAATATCCTTACTGGAAGTTCGCCTAAAGTTTATCGGAAAACTATAGTGATTGTTCTAAATTTCAGTTTTTCAGATGTTCATTTGAGATATTTTACGACTGTGAAAAACACACTTGGTATATTTAGAACATATCTTATGTATTCTGAAGTTCGTGTTTTACCCTTCTATTAAACTTAATATTTATATACAATATTATTGCGTACTAGCCATTTTTGTAAAAACATTTACAAAACAATTAAAAGGGGAGTAAATAAGAGTCTACATTTTTTTTCTTTTTCCGTTTTATATGTATATTTTTCCAAAAATATGCGAAAATAAAGCATTTCCGCCACCTTCATTTCCGAAATTACCATGTTAGAAATGATGAAAGAAACCTGATTAGCAAAATTGTATAAAAAAATGTTTATAAATATTAGCGGGTTTAGAACAAATAACCTATAATTTTCATAGTGGCATCTACTTCACTTTTATTATTGATAGTATTGTTATTTATCACTAGACGTCTTCCTTAATCACTGAGTTACAAAAGGAAGCATCACATGTAGCTACTGCGGAGAGGGTACAGAAGAGGTTATACAACATCTCAAGTAACGTGACATTTTTGAATAGGTATCTCCAAAATATTACTTTACGAATAGCACAAAATCTATACGACATGTGGTATCCACGAATAAAGATGAGCAAGAGACTCGAAAATATAAATATAAATCAATTATATATAAAATATAATTCAATTATAGTTAAAGAGAGAAATGAGCCTTATTGCTACAATAGCAGTACGTACAATAATAAAACATCCAAGAAAGACCGACGAAAGAATAAACGTTATTATTTTAGATAAAAATTGATAATAGTGTCAAATAAAAGGTCCACTTCATAGATATAAATCTCTGACGACGAACAACGCGAAGCTAAGATGCTTGCTGATACGAACTTGCTAGGATGATTAACAGGTCCATTATTTGAGTTCTCTGGTCGATCAGAGCGAGAAATCTATTAATATCATTAAATGAATTCCAAATGGAGTCTGAGACTGAACGGAAACAAGTTTGAAGTTCATTTGCATGCAAATGATGCATACTCTAAAGATTTGTGACAATAGAGACAAAACTAAATCAGGTTAACACTTCTTTAATCATTTTATTCAGAACGAGTGTTAGAAGTTTTGATATGGATCCTAACTCTGTAAGTTTTACATATATAATATGTACAAAGAAGTATTCAGGTTTGAGTATTAATTATATACGCATGTTAATATGAATTTCAAGTTTTTGAATCAAACGATTTCTCAGAAAAACGGCCGTGACAGATATATGAGTGTTATTAATATTGAATCCATTTGAGAGGCATAACCCTAAAAACGTCAGCGTTCCTCAATTGAAAGATTTTTTTCTAATAATTTACTTTTAATATTTCTAATTTTACAATGCAAGAGATTTTTTTCTATTCTCAAAGATTTATAACATATGGATATAACAAATAGTTTAATGTATTCCCCTGTTAAGCATTTAAAATAAACAAAGTTTTTCACATAAAGCGAGTGCTAAATCTAGTTACATATTATCAAACATTAATTCCTATCAATTGATGAAGGGTAATAACAATTTTACAAGGAAAACTTAGTGGTCATCGAGATAATAATAGTTCTAATTATTGTCCTCAAATTTAATGAGCTTTACGTTTGCGTCTATTTATAGAAATCACGAGTTCATTTGTTATCCACGAAAGTTTATAAAAAGCATTACTTTACACTATTAAGATAATAATATTTATAAATAAGGGTATTAGCATCTCCCGACATCTGTTCGTAATTAAGACGGTTTACTCGGCACTCGGCTCGGAGCATTATCGCGGAGGAAGTTGCTATATGTTAATTTGTTTGTCGCGAGTTGGTTTCCTGAGCGGAGCAACTTTGCCGATGGAGCGGGGCTCCGCGTCAATTACTTAAATATATTTTTGATTTGAAGAAAACAAATACAGTAACAATGGGGAAAATTTATCTGGCAAATAAGTGCATAATATTTATAATACTAGCACCTGCGGTTAAAGCTACTCTCTATTTCTGTTAAATTAAATCTGAATATTATATCAGAATAAAGTAATTAGAAACATTACAGCGAAAATAAAATAATTTAGAATATCTGTGAAAAAGATTCGTGATGTAGAGGTAACTGCACAATGTGAGTCCAAAAATTATATAAAAGTCAAATCTATTATGACTATACAAATTTTTTTAAAATTTGTTTTCTTTTTTTCATTTGAAATGAACAAGAAGGCAGAAGAAACAAAGAAGTATTACTCGTAAAGCAAAGGAAATGTACCTTGCTTAATGATGGTACCAGTAGGTACATGAATTCTATCAATAACTTTTTTTCAATTCGTTTTGACTTATTCTAATAAAATAGTATTTTAACGAGTGCACAATATGCAAACGTATAAGACGTTTGTATATTGTATATTGTGATACAAACGTATGGAATGCACAATTGGATTTACGGGTGTGAAAACTGGCGCTACACTTGTGTAGGAATTATATGCTTTACAGTCGATCAGGCGAAAGTAAAACAAACCACTGAAGTGTCATTCGATAGACCGGATCAAGGTCTCGAAAGTCTTTCATCAGTATCGAGCTGCATGAAGCGCCGTAGGCGGGGATGGAAGTGGAGATGTTTTCATCGTCACTGTTGCTCGTCCTGTAAGTTAGTGCATCGCATGATAACAGCATGACTAGTTTTAAAAATAATGGTATTTTATAGTTTTAAAGTGTTTGGTTTTCATCTTTGGATGGAATTCTGCTCGACCCCACGAAGCAAAAATAACGCGTGAAAAACTGTTTTCATTTAGGTGAAGTATGCTACTTCACCCACTGTAGTTTTTCACCGTCTAATTACCAATTATTTGGTTCTCTGTCTAATAATTCACGCGGTAGAAAATTTAAAGACGAAAAACATATTAAATCGACCTTCACCGATTTGTCAGTCAAAGTCCCAAAGATTTCTACAAGGAAGGAGCTTTAGCTCCGTCTAGACGTTGGTGACAAGTGTTAGATACCGATGGTGCTTATATAATTAACGATTGATTTTATTGACTATATATAAAAAGTTGAAAAGTTTGGTGGCAGGTTTATAAGTTGCCAACCTAATAATAGATGATGTATTATTAAAGTACTCCTAATTATAACCTGGAGAGTTAAAGAAAAAATTTAATTCTATGAACAGTGTCACAATTTTCTTTATGTAATTTACATTTTTGGTCAGTTAACGTAGTGGCTTGCGAATCCTTCTTCTGAGACAAACTCCACTTCCGAGTTCTGTCTTGTATCTAAAAAAATTAAATTATCGTCAATCCGCAAGTATCATTGGCGATTCCCGGTTACGTTGAAATGAATTAACAATTTTCAAATCAACTTGCAAAATTTCAATCAGAATATGAACGAAATGACATGAATATTTAGTTTGTAACAAATATTCGGCAGAAGTGAAATATAATCAATATTCTACCCGCAGCAGGAAGAAAAACATGGACTCGATAAAAGAGAATTTATTCACTTTGTCAAATTTTACCGGATTCAATCGAAAGTAATTAAGACGGCTCTATCGCCGCTTCGTTTAAAAGAGAGTTTATTAAAAATGTTTGCAAGTCGCGGCGAAGTTTCTTCGCCGGTAAACAAAAATCCCTTTTGGCCGAATCGGAAAGTTTAGGAGCTACTCAGCACTAAAAAATATTTGAAAAGTGAAGAAAGCTTTTCTTATCACCATTAAAATTTTGCGCTTATTTGCGAATTAAATTTTTTTTTGTTATTGCAATTTATTTCTGTGGATATTTCAATACGAAGTTACGAATTTTCCCTGTAAGAAATTTACGATTTCCATAATTTTTTTATTTCGTAAATATGGATGGGAATTAAATTAAAAATATGTGATGAATATACATATACTCTAATTGTCACATCTTCGTACAATACGTAAAATAATGTGGGCTGGAATAAAAATTATGAGAAAAATTGTATGGAGGACAATTTAAGGCAAAATTTAAACTGGTCGAAAATTTTATGAAGAAATGTAAAACAATACTTCGCTAAGCTGAAATAAACCTTTAAACCAGAAACAGAATATTCTCAAGGACAATTAATTTCGAAACAAAATAATTCAACATTAAAATAAGAGACAGAAATTCAACTGCCAGGCACGATTTAATTTTCACTTTTTATTCATGATACTTTATATCATTAATGTAAATTAATAATAATAAGCGACATTTTTGTGACGTTTTGATAATTTATATCGTCTACTAACGAGATGAGTTAACTTTAGTCTAACGCCATCTTTGCGCTAGCCGGAGGCAGTTTTGAAGCATCATTACACTAATATTTGTTACTATTATTTTAACATTTCTTCATCTATTTCATTGTTATTGTTACAAATATAAAAATTCTGCAGTCTGTAACCTGTAAAATTTTTTTTTCGAAAACAACAAAAAATGGTGCTTAGTACTGCTATCAGTTTTTAAATTATGTATGTTAAAATAAAACTGTCAAAATTTTGTAGATTTATTTATCTGTTTATGATTGATTTAGTTTTTTTTTTTAAATAGCTTAGTTAAAGTGGTTAACAGGGAGCCGCTATGAACTTTTTGGGCTAGTATTAAATTAATAAGTGTATACTAGCAAGGTAGTCTTTGATATCATACTACACCATTAGCCCTAAGAATGTAACGCACAGATATTTAGAAACGCTTTCGCACCTAGTGTATCATTGAGTTTTCCAGCAAAAATTATTTTGGCCACGTGAAAATTTTAGTTGTTATTGAAATATCTATGAAATAGAGGTAATTTATTAGAATTTGTTATATATAATTTATTATTATTTGTATAGAGGTTATTTAGAATTAGGCAGCGCTAGTACAAAACAGTTGTAATATTGTAATTAATGTCAAATAAAACTCCAATCGATAATCCAAAAATCTAAAATACCAATATTTTAAACCTTGAGATATTTCCAATTTCCACTAAGATTCAAAACGACTAGAAAATTTTAATAAAGCAATAGTAATTTCTTATTTTTGTTGACCATTGTAATTACTGATTGAAAAAAAATCGACTTAATATATTTAAATAGAGAAATAAGAGAATTTTTGTTTATTTATACGCATACCACGAAGCAACTACGAGAAGATTTTAATGTAGTTTTCAATATTGTACAGGTTTTGGTTTCAAATGTAAAATGAGGTAAATGTTATCTCAATACGACGTCACAAATTTGGAATTTTAAAATATAATAGTAACCCGTAAACCAAATTTAATTCCTCAAAATTTCTGGGACAAAAAACTGACTTATTTTTATAAAAAAACTGAATACTTGCCCTTTTTAATTCCTTTTTTTACTAAGCAAGATGAAGGAATGTTACAATACTGATAACAAATGTTAGTGTAACGATGCTTCAATACTGCCTCCGGCTAGCTCACACATGGCGTTAGGTTTAAGTTAACTCACGTTGTTAAGATCGATCAACATATAGTATATTATATAAGTTATCAGAATGTCACAAAAATGTCGCCTATAAATAAGGGTTAACGTTAATAACATATAAGTATCGTGAGTAATAAGTGAAAATTAAGTCGTGCCTGCCAGTTGAATTCCGGTCTCTTATTTTAATGTTGAATTATTTTTTTTCGAAATTAATTATCCTTGAGAATACTCTATTTCTGCTTTAAAGGTTTATTTCGAACTTAGCAAAGTATTGTGTTACATTTTTTCATAAATTTTGAAATCATCAACCTCTCAAACCTCATTCATTTCAAAAGTGAATTCGGAACTTTTTGATGTAACTTCATTGTGTTAATTTGTGTGATTCGAATTAATAATTTATAAATAATTCCATACGTAAACTGCAAATTTTGTAATTTTTTATTAGGACAGTTATATATTATTATAGTACTTCCAAATATACAAAAAGGAATTTGAAACGAACCTATATGGTTTTATAAAACACAACTTTTAAAAATAACGATTGGGTAAATGGGTAATGCTATATTCGTATATATTTCACAAGAACGCAATCCAGACATCACATAAATGCTGTTTATTTTTTAATGTGTATCGTTACTTTTCCACTCCTTTTTATGTATTTTTAAAATTACTTAGTTTGTACTTTTAAAAATTAATCAGTCAATATGTCATACGTGATAGTTGATTATAACAGCCTCTTTTATTACAGACAGATATTATAATATATACTCAAAAGCATAATGAAAATGTATGCCATTAATTTTAATGGCAAATACATGGACAAAATAAACGAGCTTTTGAAAAAGCAACTTTGTCAGCGGATAAAAACGCGAACGAGGACAATATAAATCTCCAGTAAATTTTCTCCATTGTTACTGTATTTGTTTTCTTCAAATCAAAAATATATTGAAGTAATTAGCGCGGCGCCTCGCTCCATCGTCAAAGTTGCTCCGCTCAGGGCGCCAACTCGCGACAAACAAATTAACATAAAGCAACTTCTTTCTTGATAATGCCGCGAGCCGAGTGTTTAGTAAACTGTCTTAATTTTGAACGGATGTCGGGAGACGCTAATACTCGTATTTATAATTATTATTATCTTAAAGTTTAATGTAACGTTTTCTGTAAACGTTCCTGGATAACAAATGAACTCGTGATCTCTATAAATAGATGCGATGTTGTTCTGTCGATGATCACTAAGTTTCTACTGTAAAATTGTTATTACTATCCATCAGATGATAGGAATTAATGTTTGATAATCCATAACTAGATTCTCCTCTCGCCTTCCTGTGAAAAATCTTTTGTTGTTTTTAATGCTTAAGAACGGAATACATTAAACTATTTGCTATATCCATATGTAACAACTCTGTTAAAATAGAACAAAAATTCTGAATTCAGAGAAATAAATTAGAACGCTCTCACAAATTCTATTGTAAAATTAGAAATATTAAGGGTAATTTATTTAAAAAATTTGTTCAATTCAATATGCTCACATTTTTAAGTTCCCACCCTTCAAATGGATTTCTTATATTAAAACTCATTTATCTGTCGCAGCCATTTTCTTAAGAAATAGTTTTATACACAAACTTGAAATGCGTATTAAACTGCATGCATAGTTAATACTCAAAAATATTTGTGAGAAAAATGGTTCAAAATTTATTGTTTAGTATGTCAATTGCAAGAGCAAATTATGAGGATGCCAAAACTTTAGACTTTGATGCGAGATAGAAATATTTTCCTGAAAACGTTTACAAAAAGTATTTTGTCGAGACTGCTAAAATCAAAGTTGTGAAAAAAATTTACTTACTGGAAGTTCGCCTAAAGTTTATCGGAAAACTATAGTGATTGCTCTAAATTTCACGATTTTCAGATATTCATTTGAGATATTTTAGGACTGTGAAAAACACACTTGGCGTATTTTAAATATACCAATGTTTACGCCTTCTCAAGTCCGAGTTTTGCCCTTCTTAGTAAACTTATTATTTATATACAATATTATTGTGTACTAGCCAATTTTGTAAAAATATTTATATAACAATTAATTAAGAGTCTAATTTTTTTTCGTTTTTTCGTTTTATATGTCATGTCATTTTTTTCATAATTTTAAATTTCGTATTTAAAATTATTTCCAAAAATATGGGAAAATAAAGCATTTCCGCCCCCTTCATTTCCGAAATTACTGTGACAGAAATCATAAAAAAAACAGGATTAGCAAAATCTGATTAGAAGATTACAGTAAAATTGTTATGTATATATCCTATAATTTTTTAAATTTGCACCGGGTGTTTACGACTGAGAATGATACTGTAGGTAATAAGTTTAATTTGTGAAAAACTGATATTTGTACATAGTTTAATAGAAAAACCATTCAATTATGTGCCTCGTAATGCGAGTTCTACTCGTACTTAACCGGTTTTTGCAGTTCAGTTAAATATAAAACAGCTAATTTTTTATAAATATTAGCGGGTTTAGAACAAACAACCTATAATTTTCAGAGTGGCATCTACTTCACTTTTATTATTGATAGTATTGTTATTTATTATCTAGACGTGTTCCTTAATCACTGAGTTACAAAAGGAAGCATCACATGGAGCGACTGCGGAAAGGGTACAGAAGAGGTTATACAACATCTCAAGTAACGTGACATTTTTGGATAGGTATCTCCAAAATATTACTTTACGAATAGCACAAAAACTATACGACATGTGGTATGCACGAACAAAGATGAGCAATAAACTAACTCGAAAATATAATTGAATTACAGTTAATGGTCAAAAGTTAATAAGAAATCCTTATAATGCAAACGATGCTGAAGAAAAATATTTATTAAATAAAATTTGTTTATGTATACAAATGACACATAAAGGTGCCTTGTTGCTACAATAGCAGTACGTACAATAATAAAACGTCCAAGAAAGACGGACAAAAGAATAAACGTTATTATTGAAGATACAAATTGATAATAGTGGCAAATAAAAGGTCCACTTCATAGATATAAATCTCTGACTACGAACAACGCGAAACTTGCTAGGATGATTAACAGGTCCATTATTTGAGTTCTCGGGTCGATCAGACCGAGAAATCGTTTAATATCATTAAATTAATTCCAAATGGAGTGAGAGACTGTATGGAAACAAGTTTGAAGTTCATTTGTATGCAAATGATGCATACTCTAAAGATTTGTGACTATAGAGACAAGACTAAATCAGGTCAACACTCCATTAGTCAGTTTATTCAGAACGAGTGTTAGAAGTTTTGATCTGGTTCTCGACTCTATAAGTCTTATATATATAATATATACAAAGAAGTATTCAGGTTTGAGTATTAATTATATATGCACGTTAATATTAATTTCAAGTTTGTGAATAAAATTATTTCTCAGAAAAATGGCTGTGACAGATAAATGAGTGTTATTAATATGGAATCCATTTGAGAGGCGTAGCCCTAAAAGTGTGAGCATTTTTCAATTGAACAAATTTTTCTAAAATAATTTCCCCTTAATATTTATAATTTTAAAATACAAGTTGTAAGATTGTTCTAATTAATTTCTCTGCACTGGGAGATTTTTTTCTCCTGTCAAATATCTATTACATATCGATATAACAAATAGTATAATGTATTCATTTAAAAGAATCAAAGTTTTTCACGGAAAGGCGAGTGTTAAATCTAGTTATAAATTATCAAACATTAATTCCTATCAATTGATGAAGAATAATAACAATTTTCAAGAAAAACTTAGTGACCATCGAGATAACAATAGATCTAATTATTTTCCTCAAATTTAATGGGCTCCAAGTTCAATTACCTGAAGTTCGCGTCTATTTATAGAAATCACCAGTTCGTTTGTTATCCACAAAAAATTACAAAAAGCATTATATTAAACTTTTAAGATAATAATATTTATAAATAAAGGTATTAGCTTCTCCCGACATCTGTTCATAATTAAGACGGTTTACTCGGCACTCAGCTCGCGGCATTATCGAGGAGGAAGTTGCTTTATATTAATTTGTTTGTCGCGAGTTGGCGCCCTGAGCGGAACAACTTTACCGATGGAGCGAGGCGCCACCCCAATTACTTAAATATATTTTTGATTTGAAGAAAACAAATACAGTAACAATGGGGAAAATTTACTGTAGGTTTATACTGTGCTCGTTCTTTCATTGACAAAGTCGCTTTCTAAAAAGTTCGTTTATTTTGTCTATGTAATTGCCATTATAATTAGATCAATGTCGCATATTTTCAAAATGTACGGAAGATATTTAAGTATATAATATAAAATCTATCTATTATAAAACGGATTGTTATAATCGATTGTCGTCATATACGACGTACTGATTAGGGACGAAACTGCTAGGAATAGTACTTTGTTACATAAGCTCCACAACATATTTACCCTCAAAAGATATCGCCGGTATTTTACATATACAATTATTTCTAAGGTTTACATTATTTACATTCATAGTAGGAATAAAGGCAAATAATGTCTTTGGCAAATAAGTGAATCATATTTACAGTACTCTAGCACCTGCGGGTAAAGATACTATTCATTTCTGTTATAAAAAATCTCAATATTATGTCAGAATAAATTAATTAGAAACATTACAGCGAAAATAAAAAATTTAGAATATCTGTGAAAAAGGTTCGTGATGTAGAGTTAACTGGAAAATATTACCCGTAAAGTAAAGGAAGTGTACCTTGCTTAATGATGGTACCAGTAGATATATGAATTCTGTTAATAACTTTTTTTTAAATTCATTTTGGCTTAATCAAATAAAATAGTTTTTTATTGAGTGCACAATATGCAAACGTATAAGACGTCTGTACATTGTATATTGTGATATAAACGTATAGAATGCACAATTGGATTTACGGGTTTGAAAACTGACGCCACAGCTGTGCAGGTATTATATACTATACAGTCGACCCGGCGCAAGCAAGACAAACCATTGTAGTATTATTCAATAGACCGGATCAAGGTCTCGAAGGTCCTTTGTCAGTATCGAGCTACATGAGGCGCAGTAGGTGGCGATGGGAGTGGGGATGTTTTCATCGTCACTGTTGCTCGTCCTGTAAGGTGCATCGTATGATAACAGCGAGACTAGTTTTAAAAATAATGGTATTTTGTAGTTTTAAAGTGTCTGGTTTTCATCTCTGGATGCGTATAAAACAAACCTCTTGCCCAGTGCCGCAATTACGCGATAGAAAATTTAAAGACGAAGAACATATTAAATCGACATCCACCGATTTGTCAGTCAAAGTCCCAAAGATTTCTACAAGGAAGGAGCTATAGCTTCATCTAGACGTTGATGACAAGTGTTAGATACCGATGGTGCTTATATAATTACCGATTGATTTTATTGTCTATATATAAAAAGTTGAAAATTTGGTGGCGGGTTGATAAGTTGCCAACCTAATAATAGATGATATATTATTAAAGTGGTCCTAATTATAACCGGGAGAGTGAAAGAAAAAATTTAATTCTATGAACAGTGTCACAATTTTCTTTATGTAATTTACATTTTTGGTCAGTTAACCTAGTGGCTTGCGAATCCTTCTTCTGAGACAAACTCCACTTCCGAGTTCTGTCTTGTATCTAAAAAAATTGAATTATCGTCAATCCGAAAGTATTATTGGCGATTCCCGGTTATGTTGAAATGAATTAACAATTTTCAAATCAACTTGCAAAATTTCTATTACAAAATGAACGAAACAACATGAATATTTAGTTTGTAACAAATATTCGGCAGAAGTGAAATATAATAAATATTCCTACCCGCAACAGGAAGGAAAACATGGACTCGATAAAAGAGATTTATTCACTTTGTCAAATTTTACCGGATTCAATCGAAAGTAATTAAGACGGCTCTATCGCTGCTCGTTTAAAAGAGAGTTTATTAAAAATGTTTGCAAGTCGCGGCGAAGTTTCTTCGCCGGTAAACAAAACTCTCATTTGGCCGAATCGGAAAGTTTAGGAGCTACTCAGTACTGAAAAACATTTAAAAAGTTAAGAAAGCTTTTCTTATCACCATTAAAATTTTGCGCTTATTTGCGATTTAAATTTTTTTTCTGTTATTGCAATTTATTTCTGTGAATATTTCAATACGAACCTTTTCCGTGTAATACACTTACGATTTCCATAATTAACTTTGGTCTTTATTTCGTAAATATGGCTGAGAATGAAATTAAAACTATGTGATGAATATACATATACTTTAATTGTCACATCTTCATGCAATACGTTAAATAAAGTGGGCAGGAATAAAAATTATGATAAAAATTGTATGGAAGACAATTTAAGGCAAAATTGAAACTGGTCGAGAATTTTATGAATAAATGTAAAACAATACTTCGCCAAGCCGAAATAAACATTTAAACCAGAAAAAGAATATGCTTAATGACAATTAATTTCGTATCAAAATAATTCAACATTAAAATAAGAGACAGAAATTCAACTGCTAGACACAACTTAATTTTTACTTCTTATTCATATTTTATATTATTAACGTTAGTCAATAATCATAAGCGACATTTTTGAGGTGTTTTGATAATTCATATGTCTATTAACGAGGTGGGTTAACTTAAGTCTAACACCATCTGTGAGCTAGCCGGAGGCAGTTTTGAAGCATCATAACACTATTTGTTCTTATTATTTTAACATTTCTTCGTCTATTTCATTATTATTGTTACAAATACAAAAATTCTGCCTATGTAAATTTGTTTTTATTCTAGTTAATTTAAAATGAATATACATATAAGTATATACATATATATTTATATATGTATATACCTATATGTATAAATGGACCCTTAAAAGGACCGAAGATGTATTATAAATAGAGTGGCAAAGGTACTGGTAAGAGAACATTGAAGTCGTTTATTTATTTCACTTAATGTAACAACCGGTTCGAAGAAAATAATGTTAATCGTTTAAATTAATCTAGCTACATCATCATATAAATTTGGGCAGAGATTGAACGAATAAATGTGTATTTTTCTCATATTTGTTCTTTAATATTTTGGCCAAAGTTTTGTTCGATCATAACACAATATTAGATGTAAGACTATAATTAGTTTCTCCGGAATTTAAATTATATTTATGCCCATTTTTGTAGACCAATTTCTTACGTCAATATACTTGGTAATGATATATGAGAAGGGTAGAATAAACGACGGAGTGCGAATGAGAATCATCATCATAGGCATAAGGAAAAGCATATCTCGTCTGAAATTGTAACAGTGAGTTGTTGGTATAGTCGTTAAAGTTTTGATATAGAAGAGTAGTTGTCTCGCATCTTAGCTGAATTAAGCAAACATCAAGAGCAAAGTTAAATATAATTTATCATGATCATAGACCAATATGACTGTCATTAAACTGACTTTTTTATCCATACAATTAACTAACGAAAAAGAAATCGTTTTTCATTTACTGCCCCTAAATATTACTTTGTCTTCTTAGTTATTGATTTTAATAGATTCAATTAAATGAAACTACGTGATGTAGTATTATTTCTCTTTCTTTAAGTTCTTTCTATACGACCTAGGTTTCGTTGTATTACGACAGTTTCAGGTGACAACATTTCATAAAGATCTGAAGATGTTGTAATACAACGAAACCTAGGTCTCTGTAAAGAACTTAAAGAAAGTAGAAATAATACTACGTCACGTTGTTTCATTTAATTGTGAATAATGAATAGTATATATTTTATATTCGGACGAGATCCGATTGGTTGTCAATAATATTTGGTTATTAAGCTAACGGAATTATTTATTAATATTGTAAGAAATAGCTCATAAAATACTAATTATTATTATTGAATTTGATTAGCACTTGACAAAATTTATATTATTTTACTTAGCTATTAAACTAGTTAGATAGATGTATTCCTGTACTCTACTGCACATAAATCATTACCACTTCTGAAAATGCTTGCCACTATTATGAAACCTATTTTTAGCAAATTAAAACTGTTACCTTTTTAACACCATTGTTGTAAATATGATGAATTTTGACGTTGTCAGTTTCCAAGAAGATGGAAGAAATGGATAGTACTTCAAGACAAATATTTCATATATATTTGTCGCATTTTATCGATTGATTCTAAAAATAAATTTATGAAAATTCGTACAAAGCCATTGTATTATAGATTTTAAATGGACTTTCATTTTTTTCCATCATAAAGCGTTATTTCATCTTATTATCATGGTATTGGGGCTGACAAAGCTTATTAATAAAATATTCCAATACGAGTACAAGGAGTGCTAATCAAAAAAATATATATTTCCCTCTTTAATACAGCTTTGCATTGCTTCAAATTGGTAACAACAAAAACATAATTAAAAGTTTCTATTGAAAACCTGGAAATTTAAGAACTGTAGCAACATTTTATAATGCTGTAGCTACGTATCGAAATGTTACGGTATTTCCTTTCCCCTATTTATGATAATTTTTTTACCATTCTAATATTCCCGGTAACTAATATGAATACGTAGATTTCGGCAATTATCACTAGTTACATTTACAGTTTAGTGTCTTACTGATACGTACTGACAATAGATGTTTAATGGCTTGTTAACGTATAGTATGTTAACAATATGACCCTGGTGAGAATATGTTAATCTTGTACTAACGTATGTTATGCTATACAATCTGATATCTGGTAAGGATTGTATAGCATAACATACGTTAGTACAAGATATTTCTAACATTATATAACCTCATGGTTTATGGTAATTATTGTAAAATAACATTTTTACCATGTTTTTAACGTTATATAACTATGACCAAATTATTGTAAAAGAACAATTTTTGCCATGTTTTTAACGTTATGTAACCATGACCAAATGATCGTAAAAGACGCAGGAAATGTCATTTTTTATTAAGGCGTAACGTAACACGCTGCAATTAATGTTTGCAATCACGTTACTAATGTATACTAAATTTTATATTTATATCTAATTAAAATTAAACTATTTAAGAAAGTTAAATTGGAAACCTATTATTTTCACTATCTTCTCATTAATAACTTATGCGTTAAACATCGTTGTGCATTTATTTTCCGTTTTTATCAAAGTCCTAATTGTAGTATTCCTTAAATCAATATATAACCAAGCACTACTGAGATGTGTTCTTATTATCGCTTAATGTGCAGGAAGTTCCTCATAAAATGTGGAGAATAAAGCGGTCTACTTATGCATTATAAGGAACCCTTGTTCAAGGGTGTGTATGTTATAGTAATGAGAGGTTCTATTTTCGAGTACTAAGTCCAGATTGATGATAAGAAAGATATTTTAATTTTTGAGCAGTTTGAACTTCTCTACTGACAAATATTTTCCGCTTAATTTTTTATCAGTTTATAGTTTATGAGGTGTATTGGAAATAATATTTTTTTTCTGCCAGTATTTATTTTTCGATTCATTTTATAATATATGCATAAAAATAGCTTTATTAAACTTACTGTGCAAGAAGAACCGCCATGCATAAATAAAAGATAGGGTTTTGGGCGGGTATTTAAAAAAATTTTAAAATGAAAAAAAAAGAATTCAATTCATTAGATTCAAATCGTTTTTCTTTTTTACTTGTCTTCTAAATAATACCTGTTATTCAATTCAAATTATTTTGTTATAAATTAATACTAGCTGTTATAAATTAGCTGTTATAACTTGCTAGCTGTTATAAATTAACTAACATATGTTATTAAAAAAATAAAAAATAAAATTCAAAATCCTTCTTTTTTTTCAAAAATATTTCCAAGGATAATATCTTCTAAGTGTTCATAAATTGTATAATTGTTTATTACCTTATAGGAATTCTCAAAAAGGACAGTTTTAGAATCATTCTTATATCTATCAATTAAAGGCACACGTGTAGAAATTAGTTAAACACTTAATACTTGGACGGTATTTTCCCCCATCTAATTGGAATAAACTTTGGCTCAAATTTCCTTAAAAAAAGGGGAAAATAATTTTGCGAAGTTTCTTTGAATATGGAGATCGATGATAGGTTTTCTGCTGCATTTGGATTTACTAGAGCTATAGCTCAAATTTTTGTAGTTTAAGAGTTGAAATTACTGGAACTGCGGATTCCGTCATTTTAAAGCTCTTGTCTTGAAATAGACGTGGAGACTGAGTCCGGATTAATTTTGGTTTTCGCAAATAATTTATAATCTTTCATACTCATAATGATTATGCTACACACATTTACCAATCACACATTTAGCATATTGATCATGCTAGATGGTATGTTGCTATAGTATGTAACACTAGCATGGAAACATTACCTCTTTTTGGAATGTCTTCCATTTATGGAACTGAATGAATCGAATCTGAATGTCGGGATTTACTCGTTACGAATAATGTTTTGTGTATATCTTACGAATTCGACTTTTCATCATATGTAATAATACGATTTATCTTATTAAGTAAAACATGTCAGCGTCTCTTGATAATGTTCATCCAGCTCATCCAGGGAAAGTCTTAATTTATTAATTTTTTATTTATCACATATAGATCATCACTGTTTTGATCTAAACGTCAAATATTCTAATATTACTTCAAGTTTCTCATTATCAAACCTAATATTTGGCCCACCTACCAACATTAAGAATATATATGAGAAGAGATACCTACATCTTTTTTTGCCTAAAATAAATAAAGTATTTATTACTTTCTTCTCGGTAACAGTAAATAAAATTCCGGTACTAGACATCGATGTGTATATATATACATATATATATATATATATATATATACACACACACACATACACACATAAGTATGCATGTGTATATATCGAGCGTACAAATTACCGGAAAGGAACGTCTGGATATTCCTGGACGTTATCCGTCGTAATACTATGTCGTACATTCAGTCCTATCGCTAACGAAGATTTGTCTAGTAGCTTCTAATATATTACAATATGTTTTGTGAGAATTACGATGACAAAATATTATCTGCAGGGAACATTGTAAACACTCTGCACCATATTCATTTTAACGGCTAGATATTGAAAGAGGGTTATACACGCGCTCGCAGTGTAATCGAGTTGTACACCTGGACCTTCCCACCTACATAAACTTACACAGAAGTACGAAGTTCTGAGAATCCTCATTATTCCGCATATTGAAAGTAAGGAATAAGTTTGCGCAACCCGCCCCGATTCGACTGACACCTACGGATATTGACTTGAAAAGTTTTATGACATTTTTATTAACTTAGTCCTAGCTGTTGAATAGCTTTTTTGTTTTGATGTGGCCTGCGTCGTTCCAGATTTTTCCTTTAATTTTTCTTAAATGTAGAATGTAGGTTCTATTAGACATATAGTGTCGGAAAGTATGATCGAGTGACTTGTGAGAAAGATAAATCGGGTCGAATTATTGAAATTTTTTCTTCTTCTTTATACTTTTGTTTTCCCCTTTATCTCTTACAAGTCGGCTTCTTTCTAGTGGCATTGGAATTAGCATAGTGAAAATGCTATTATCATAAATGATACGTAAAATATATGGTTCCAAATTTATTCTCCCATTTCAAATAGGTGGTATTAATCCAACACTAAATAGTAAATCGATGTCGAAATATAATTTATTTTTTATATTTCTTAAAAATAATGGAAATAGAGAAAAATAAAGAGAAACCGCTGTCGCTCAAGTTTATGGTTATCTCTAACCTATCTGTATATATACACATATATACCTATTACTTAATGCGTAATTAAAAAGTATTACAGTTGATTTATATAATAAGTCATATATAGAAATACACACATACAAACGGGTACCCGCAAATGCGCACGCGCACGCGTTCAATCGCACACATACAATATTAGTAACCATTGTTATTTATGAAATTCGCAATAGTTCAAAAAATTATTTTTTAAGTTGTGAAAATAATGTACAGGGCCGTATTTACATTGTCTCTACTTTAAACTTTCACATTTATTTCAACGAATATCATGAATGACGTTATAATACTTACATAGGTTGATAGGAAAGTGTCATGTGAATGCATCGTTGAATGCAAAAGAAGTTTAAATTACTGCTCTTACAATTTTATTTCTACTATTCCAAATATTCTCTAAAATATTTATCTGTTTACCAAATCTCGTAATTCTATGGTCAATGAATCACAAAGTCGTGACCTCGTGAGGAAATAAACATACGTTGATCTCCTAAGTAATATATATATATATATATATATATATATATATATATATATATATATATATATATATTATATACATGAGTTATGCCATAAAATTTGCAAATTCTTCCTTTCGAGACAAGGACACTAAACAAATAACTTCATAATAAATGTACATAGCCATAAAACTGTATTCCAAATATATTATAAATTTGTATAAAATTGAAGGTTTCATAACCGTAAATCAATACGAGTATTTAGGCACTCTGTGAAAAGTTAGATACGTGATGATTAAACTTATTGAGGTCGTGTGAAATCACTATGGTAACTGTCAGTACGTTATTGAATTTCATAAAAATTGAAGTAAACCCAACATTTATTGAGGGATATTTAATCTGACCCCATTTATAGGTTTGTTTTTTCGGTCACGACCTTTTAATATTTAAAAGTTTCAAATTACCCATCAGTGCAGATCGTTATTTTAATTAAGTTTGCATAGTTGGACATACTAAAATTCATGATCTTAGTCAAGCACACTATTCATTGTCTACGTGTCGAAATGATATAGGGTTGGATAACAAAGCTGTTAAAGCACGCGCGGCTTCGCTGATAAGCTTAAAACAATGGATAACGTTATTCGCAAGAGTATATATGTATATTCTTATGCACTTTATAGTGATATGAACGTATCCTCTAAGGTATTCAACGTTAAAGGAAAATTTTGTTTAAAATTGAATTTTTGGGAGTGCTGTCTTTAAAGTCATTGAAGATTTCTTGAAAAACTGAATTTTTATCCAATGAAAATAAAAATGTAACGATATGGCTATTTTATTTAAATGAATATTATTTCAAATTAAACTTTTTTTAGGTTTCCGTGGCCACACCACGAAGCCTTATATTTTCATCATGTCCATCCTACATATAAAGTGGGGGTCAATATTTTTTTATTCGAGTACCTCATTATTTTTAAATATCTGAAAAATATTCACAACAGTAATATTTGTAACGAAATTAAGAGGAAAAATATCACAGCTAAGTAGGTTCCATAGGCTTCACTAATTTACGCATATCGACCTACTCGCGAAATTAAATTCCATATAAACTCCAAATAAATGACATAAAGCAACTGCAAAAATAACTCAATACTTTAAAATGTATATTTATTTATTGATTAATTAACTTTAGAAGTATGGGTTGTTGAGAGTGAAGTCTTTCATCCAGATGTGATAATATAAACACGTTTTAATTTTTGTAAAACAGATCATTATGCCCAAATATTTCAAATCACATATAGACAAAATGGAGTTTTGAAATAGTCACATTTTCTATTTGAATCAGGAAACTAATTATTACTTTTTTAATTTATTAATTACACATGAAGTCATGAGCTCTTAAATGAGAAGCGTGTGCAGTTTGCCAAGAATCATAATAAAGCAAGAATACTCCATTTAATAATAAAGCAAGAATACTCCATTTCCTGTATAAAACATACAAAACTATCCCACCCCGGGTGGCTTAGATGAAGGATATTTTGATACTTTTTTCCTAACGATTATAAGTATTTCTATGAAATAAATATCCAATAAAATTGGTTACATCCTAAACTCTCAATAGTAGAGATCGGAAACGGAAAATTTGGTGATACATAGAGAACTGGTTAAAGTAAAGCGTAGGTATACTTTTCACTTGAATGATATAACTGCATGTGTACTGAAAAGTTTAAAGTATAAATATTAACATATTATAAACGACGACACATAATCTATAGTCAAAAAAATTACGTATACCTGTTACTCTACTTAGTGCTGGTCTAGTGGTAATATCCCAACAAATGGATTGTTGCAGTTAGTAGCCTATACATGTCAATACTTGATAATGCTCATTTAATTTAATTTTGAACATCAATAAATGGATAATTTTAAAGGCACGTAAGATTTTACTTAGGACAAAACAAGTATGAACTTGTTTATAACACTTAGTAAATTTTACCGAAGTAGACTTTATCAGGAATTTGAAAAATATATATTATTTCGAAGAAAATTCCTAACGTTATATGATTTTTTTTAAATTCATAGGTTTAATATAATTATATTTTGTTTTACTCTACTTATTTTATGGATTAAGTTATAATTTTATTCTGTATAAAGATAAATGCCGAAATTTGTCGGCATTTAACTTTATAGCTGTTATAGTGTACATTGGAAAAAGCAATATAAAAGAGGATAAATAAGATTACTTGGCATTACAACTTTCTAGAATGGAAGAATCAAAATGGAAGCATTTTTATTCTGTTTCTTATTTACTTATCATGAATGGGTAGATATATAGTGGCAGGGATTTTAGTTCATATTGGTATTAATATACTGAACATGTCTAACCAAGTGAACAAGTCTAAACCTGGTTATAAGAATGCTAATGAAAAATGTTTAATAAAACATTGCCGAGAAAAAGAGGCACAATATTATAATTTATCAACTTTTATTGGATATTTTGATCATTCCATACAGCAAATTAAATTATAATGTTAAGCAACGAACAATTTAAAAAATATGTTATCTGTACTTTTGGGTAAAAATGACATATTGATGTATATTTATTTAAGCAGAGTTCAGGCCCGTAATGTGTAAACTTCTTTGGAAAAGAAAATAAATTGTTTGATATTTAATATTTTCAATTATTCACATTTTTCCTATTCAGGCAATAAGAAAATTAACTTTAATATATTTACTATAAACTAATATATCTTATTAAGTTTTGATTGGTGAAATTGTAAATCGTCTAAAGTCCTACAAGTTTCATTATAAACCATATTTAATATGGTAAATCCTTTAGAATATTCGATGATTCTTTAGTCATTATATTGGTTTGAAAATATTTTTTAAATCTTCACATATTTTAGAAAGGAAATAACTAATGAATGAAAATTTGCATGTTAGCAAAAATGCTATTAAAGGCGCTTATTGAATATTTGTATTGTTTTTAAATACAGGAAATTAGTAGAGAAATAACTTTATTCGCCTCTTTTATGGCTGCGTAACTTAAATAATCACACACTTCTCTAATCATGTTCTAACTTCTATTTAACAAATGTTTATAACACAAACATAAGTTTATTTAAAATTTGCCCTATGTTTCGTTAATTTTGTCCCTATATAGTGTAATTATAAAAATATTACATATTAAAAATACACCAGATAATGTTACTCCCTGATCCTTTCATATATTAAATGACACTTAAAAAAAAGGAAAAATCGTCTTCAGAGACCCTTTTCCATAATATTCCAATTACCATTCATTTTGTATTTCTCTTTTTTTTTATATCGTACGAATTTCCTAAAGAAAAAACAATGAAATAATCACGTGAGTTCCATTTATGTACGCCTAATCTAGGCGTATACAGACCATTACTTAAAAACACTTAACATCTTTATTTAAGGCTTTAAATCCGCCGAATAAAATCTTTAAATCCGCTCAAAATTGGAATTAGATTTTTTGCCATTAAAATACTTACTTCGACCCTGTAGTCCTCAAATGTAAAAAATAAACGCTTTCGTCTGCGATCAGTTTAAATCGAATTTTCATTGAATTCGCCCAACGACGAATAAGTCGGTCCTTAAAGAGATGAATGCGGTGCATAGATGGTTACGCGCGAGTATTGCGACAGGCTGCATTCAAAAGTCTACGCGACTTTTGTGTGCAGCATGCCTGAGGAAAACTCCAATACGTTTAAGAGATTCATTTTTATTCACAATCGCATTACATTTGCGGGATGAAATGGTTTAAGTATCTCTATTTGATAATTAATTCCTGCATTCATTCGGTAAATGGTTTTTATAAATATATTTTTCTTATCTTATACTGTTACAAGTTTAAGATATACGTGCATTTATGTGCACCCATTAGAGCTCAAAAATGAATTATTTTTCCAATTCTAGCAAAGTTATTAAAATAATCAATGATACGTTTCAATATATTGTGAAACCATAATAAATAAATTAGCTTAGAATAATAGAAAACAAACAATTGAAGATGCAATTTTGAGAAAGGATAGCGGGAAAAGAGAGATATAAGGAATAGGAACGGAAGATAGTATGAAGTGACATTGACAATAGAGTTTAACTGCCGTCAATATTGACTGCTTTCAATGAAATGTATCAACAATTCCTGAATACATATATTAAGCTCTACAAGTATTTCTATGACATATTTGGAACTGGTCAAACCAGTTTTTGAGATATATTTGTTGATATTAATTTGGAGATAGTAATTTTTAATCATTTCTCTAGGGCTAGTTCTTGTGATGAGTATTTTTGTTCTATAAATCCGCGATCAGATAAACAAAATTAAGTTCGCGACTTAATTTTGATTCTTGTAAGATAACAAAATATTTGTATTCTAACTTCTTTTTATTTTTATGCTAACTAATTTCAAATCTTCTCATAAATATTACAACATATTTATTAAATCTCTTTAAACCTGTTTTGGTTCATAGTTCTTTACATTATGCAAGAAATGAATGTTTAATTATTTAGAAATTGGTTGACACGTCCGCTTACTAGACTCTCTCGAAGTGAATTGAAACGCCCGGAATCCAGCACTCTAGAGAAGGAGCACTGACGAATCTTGAACTTAATTTACAAAGAGTCCATTTTATCGGCGTATGTGTGGAATTTTATTGTACTTATAACGCAGGTGATTTATGTTTAATAACGTTCTAAAATTTTCTTTATTTTCCTTTCAGCTCTATTTTTTTAATGGACATATTTATATTATTAATCAGAAAACAATGTGTGCCTGCTTATTTGATTCTATATATTTTTTATATGTTATGATTGTAGTGAGACATAATTCACAAAATATGGAATTGCGTGCACCTTGAACACGCTCTATATAAATATATTTTAAATTGTCTGTATTTATCAGATTTATAATAGGAGAAACGGGGGGAATATTCCATTCAATATTATGAATAATTTATTACAATTCGGTATTTATCAAAAACCTATGAATACTGTATGCAAGCCTAGTCAAACATAAATTTTTGTATACCATTCAATAAGACATATTAACTCAAAAATTGTGACCTCGATCGAGACATGGGAATCGGCGTAGTGGTCAAAGCAGGTGGTAATAAAGAAATTTGAAGATAATTATGAAAAAATTTTGACATCAATTTATAAATGTTGAAACCATCTATTTTCTAAACGAAGTAAAGTTATTGAGACTGCTTAAAAGAACTCTTCTTCTCTAAGCGAAGATTAAACTAAGAAGGAACTCTAAATGAACAAAAAGATTAAAAAACCACAAAGGAAGTAATTGAATACTGTAATTATAGTGACAGTTTCTTTAAAAATTCTAAAAACTTCTTGTATTCAGTAGGCTGTTCAAATAAGACGTTTTGCAAAAAATGAATAAGCAATCTTAGACAAGAAATGTTTTCATATTCTGCTAATATATATAAATGTAAATTTATTAATAAACAAATTTTATCAATTCACGGTTTAAAAAAATGTTCAAGTTTAAGTTAATAGAGCGTTTTGTTTGTGTATCATAGGGTACTATAAAAGGCAAGATTGCTTTAGAACCAAACATACGATTTACAACTATGAATAAATCAAATACAATCCGCCCAATTGGAGGCAATAAGACTTAAGATATATTCAGACCAAAGGATAGTGACGTCTCTGTTGCAATTTTATAGAGGTGAACGTGAGCAAATATTGCAAGTTACATTCGGTAATAAAAGTAAGATACGGCTTACATTGCGGAAATTGAATTGGCCTGGCAGCATATTTGCGGCTAGAGTACGTTTATTCAGGCTGCGGTGTCGTTCTGCCTCATGTGATTTATATTCCTAAAGACGAATTTATTTTGTAATAATTGCTATTTAATTAAAATCCCTATGAGTGGGGTAATTGAATAATGTGCTATTTGTTTATTTGTACGAATTAACTAAGGCACAGGCAAATCGGTAAATGCAATTCGTTAGACAAAGCTTATATGTTTACTCATTTAAATTTTTCGCTTGAAAATAATAAACAATAATATTTTATGATATTCGGATGACATGAGGAGAAAGTTTATCTAAATTTGGGTCTTACCAATGTTACTTCACTTTGTAAGCCGTGATTCATGTGCCGTAGTGATACCAAAGTAAGGTAACGTTAGACTATATATTCACTATTATATTCTTTGCTTATTACTGCAGTCGTAAACGAAAGTACTAGATCTGCCGTTTATTCTTTAAAATCCATCTAAATTAAAAACAATCTGTTTTGATTCCCAACGATATGAATAATCAAACAAAGAAAATTTGATAAAATATTGTTTTTTAATTTTGATTATACAGAGGTACTAGTTTGTTTTTTATGTTTAAAGTTTTATTGATTTATAATTTCAGGTAATTAAACTGAACTTATTTTCACATTTTCCAATGAAATTAATTAACTGAAGGTTATTTTATAATTATATTTTCAGTATTTTTGTTTGGTTTTATTGGATAAGTCAAAACAAAAACAGATATACACGTTGTGTACTTGTGATTGGCAGGATGTATTGGTATTTCACTTATACTAGTATTGGCTGCATACTATATTATTGTAATTTAAATACGATGACGTCATTATTTATTTGAAGAGTTCTTATTAATAGAGCGTACTTAAAAAATGACGCAAATTTTAAAATATTTTCAACATAAAATGTTGCAAATATTAGGTATTTCAATAATGTGTATCAATAACGATTTCCACAAAAATATATATAACTCATTTAATAATAACGTGTAAAGAGAAAATATTCTTTTAGCAGTGAAAAGGCTCAAAATGTTTGTCGAAAATTCCATTCAATGTACAAGCAAAAAGTGAAGTAAAATTTTGACAAATCCTAAAACTTGATCTAGTTATAAAGGTTTAAACCAGTGAGTTTCAAAGTGTATATTGGCGGTATATTGATCCCCTTGGATCTATTTCGACTTACCAGAAATTTATGTCAGTGAGAAAAATACAAGGGGTTCCACGAGATATCCAAGTGAACGAACCCTATTTAGGCGAGTCATCATCAACATTCAGTTCCATAAATGACATAGTACACCTATAACGGATTACGTGTACTGCGAAGGTAACATTAAATTACTTATTTGACATTTTATAAACTTGTACAAGAGTCTGCTTTGTGGTATGTGGTATGCTATGTTCATGTGCAGGTTTTTACCAGATTTCATTTCAGAAGCATAAACAAAGCGTTGCTGTAACTTGGTCGAAATAAATATTATAAATAACAGTACAAGAGACAAACGCCCTTCATTTATTTTCAAATTTTGAGACGAAAACCGGCTTTAAAATACTTTGTAAAGTATAAATAAGTTCCAAAATATATATCCTAAATATCTTAATTGATAGGGTCTTAGGAAAGTAATTTGTCAATAAAAAGTCAGTAAAAATTATAAACCTTTTTCTTTGCGAAACAAGTTTATTATTATGAAAAAAAACTGTCAGCTATAACAAACATATTGTATGTTAGTATATTTAGGAAAATTCGATGTTAGCCAGGGGTTTACAAAAAAAGAAGCCGGCAAGTGAAGAACGGGGCAGAAAAGTTTGGTAACTTTTGGTTTAAACTTAACTACTAGACGAGGATGATAATACTAAATACCTCATGAAATGACGTCATGAACTACGAAAGTGAATTAGAGAGGAAGATATACTCACTCTTCCATTCTTCCAGCGCTACAATCCTTTGTGTGTCTTGCCCTCTTCCACAGTTATTTTCCATCTAGCTCGATTATTTGCCTCTTTTGTCCAGTTGGTTAACTTTCCCATCCTTCTGAAGTCTTCCTCCATACAATCGACCCATTGTTCCTAGAGGTGCCTTTTAATATATTTTGTTGCGGCATCGATTTGGTTATAATTTTTTGCGGTCTTGTAGCCCGACATTCTTTCCAGGTAACCTGCCTATTTTAGACTCTGTATTACAGAATCAAACAATGGTTTGTTGCCCCATAAGTGCTTTTCATCTCTCTAGGTTACAATCCATTTCTCCATCCAATCGAGTTAGTCACAACAGGTCTAATAATAGTCAAGTAGATGATTAACTTCGATTTTGTGATTAGGAGATTTGAACTCAAGAGTTTTCTACACACATAGAAAACTCTTAAGCTCAAAACGTTTGTTGCTCGCCATGATCCTGGCTTTTAATGCTTGTTGAATCCATCGCTAAGAAAAGTTATTCTCCCCCTTTTTTTATGTCTCTAATATTATGTAACGTTTGAAGAAAATTTGACATTCTTAATCGATTTACTAAATTTCATAATTTACTGATTAGAAATACCTCATAGTGACTTGTTTTTGTCGATTATTTGCGTATCTCTAAACATATATATTGTTTGCCCATTTTCGTAATATTTGTACCAATATTCATGGTGCAAAACGCCAAATATGTTTTTGTTCTCACTGAATTTTTTATAAATAGTTCAATCTATTTATATTATTGCTTCATTTAATTTGATAATAGTACGATTGAATTATAAACCAATTTTAAATGTGCTGACTTTAAATATAGTCTACTGATATTTTCAGCCGAACTGACTTCAGTACTTAAATTCAATTAGATTGAGTTTACAAAAGTTATTTCTGGTATATTGAATATATTTATGTACTATTTTCCCCTGAATGTTCTCTTCGAATTATTTGCTTTGCTGTTTTCGAGGGAAGCTGTTTTTTACAATAAATTCTATAACGGTTGAAGCAAAAGATCTGCTTCTGTATTATTTAAAAGATATTTGATCTTCATGTGTGATGACTGTTTTTGGGTATTTCTGCGCCGTTTGTGACCATCTAGATTCGAATTATAATTGTACTCAAAATTTAAACCCGTAATCAACTACTCGCTAATACTAAATAACACAAATTATACGCAATTATCAAAACTATCCTATTAATTAATCTGAAACTTTGGATTTTGAAAAATATAATTTTTTTATAATAATATATAGCTTAATTACAGTTTTTAAATCAGATCAATTATCGAATGCGATAGTCAGCTTATTTTTATAGGCAGCGTGTAAGCACTTTTATTATTTTTCCATAGAATTTCTCACATCATTTTAATCCATTTCCAACAATTCAGTTAATGTTTGATTTTTCTTACTATTTTATCCTCCCAACAAGAGTCGATCGCCCATGTTATCTTTGCTTCTTTTTTCTTAGCATTACACCGATATAAGGATAGTCAATACGTGCCGTCAACGAACTTCCTTCTTCCGATTTGGATCTTCAACCGCATCTTTTAAAAATATATTTGTTGACAATCGTATTAACTAGTAACTTTAATATAGAACAGCTGAAGATTTAAAGTATTTTTTATGCTTATATTTATAATAATATAGTCAAATTATACCATCGGGTGGTCTATTTTATTGATTGATGCCGTTATGAATTATTCGTTTATTTCGTTATAATTAACTCAAAATTATTAAAATTTAGAAGTATTTTATATAAATGGTAATATCTAAATAACTTTTAACTTTATTTTTGGTGTTGCTTTCAAAATAATTGTGTATTTTGTCTTATTTAATTGAAGTTTTAAAATTGTGACATTGTGGTTTATGAGCTAAATGTAATAGGAAATAAAAGAAATATCTCTATTGATAGATAAAAGTATAAGCATAATTAACATCACGTAATAAATATCTTTGACTAAGAAATTATTATATCAGGTTATGTGATACATAAATATAGAAGATTTTAATTGATTTATGTATAATCATAATTTTTCAATCGACATTGATCTGAAACAAAATACCTATGGAAATATTTTAAACTTGGCTACTCCTCCGTAGAACCGTAGAGTACTCGTAATTTATTTATTTTATGGATAACCATCCAATGAACTTGTTGCTAGAGGAGCAATTCCTTACATCCAATTAGAACAGAGAATTTATAAAATAAGAGAACAAGTACATAGCAAAAATGACAGAAACCAGATATGATAGGTAAATTTTTGAGAAAAAAAGCAAAAAAGATAAATATAATTTGATATTTCGGGAGGAGCTTTGGATCAGGATTGTAGGGAAGGAAAAGAAAGAAAAGAGCTAAAGGAGAGGGATACGAGAGGAAACAGAAAAGTGAAACTAAGGTTAGGGCATGTGTGATTTTTTTCGGAAGACTTTCATATGCTGAATGGGCGGGGAAAGTCTGATATCGGAATCGAATTATTTTAATAATTTGGTAGCATGAACATAAACAGATGCTTATAGAAAGAGCTAGTTTATTTGGGGATAAGGAGTGAGAGAAGTTTCTCAAAACGTATACCCAGAAAACTGGAAGAAAATGCTGCAAATATAGCAACAGATAAGAAGGACTGTAAATAAGGAAGGATATTAGAAACTAGCAAAAAAATGTGATGCGCCAGTCAAAAATCTCTAACGACTCAGGGACGTGATAAAATTTTCGGTGAATACAAATGTAGCCAATAAGCAAATATTGAAGTAGTCAATTCTTAATTTGAACATTTTCGTTCTTTAATTATTTTGAATCAATCTGTAATTTTCTTACAATATCTCAAATAAGGATAGCTGGCGTGTCACCACGTGCGATAGGATTAATAGTGATAAATATAAAGATTATTTGCAATATATATTAAGTGAATGATAAATTTAATATGATGTTGCCAATGAACACAAAAATATTCCCCCCCCCATCGTCAGAGAAGTGAAACTTTTGAAGTGAAACTTTTTTAGTCGGTGATTCGATAATCAATAAGTGGACGAAAATTGAGAGTAAAATTTTAAGGTCCAATCTCGTTTAGGCACATTTCGTTACACGAGAGAGAAGAAAGATATAGGGTATTGAGAAAGAGAAAGACAGCTATATATTCCGACACCATGAAAGTGGAACAAAAGAGAGCGACATTTACACAACGATACAAAGTGCTTGAATAAGATAATGTCGCGCATGCGTGCGTTTTAAATCTACGTCGGCTACGCTACATATGAACAGCTGAGGTCCCAGGCATACATTGTATTATTTTAATTGTTCTGAATGTATAGTTTTAAAATCTTCTTACACAAGTTTAGTTCCATCTATTGATTTACACTTGGTATATTTTTTTAGAATTTAACTCAACATATTTATTCTGCGCGTAAGAACGTTTGTAAGTTTGGAGCGAACGCATGCGGATGTTGTAACCTTCCCACCCCTATTATATATTTTCCACCCCTCATTATATATTTTCAAAGCGAACTTTAAATCGCCAAAGAAGTTTCACGTCTGTAATCTGTGCTGAGTTGCATGCGGTTTTTTTTGTAATTCGTATGTAATGTTTCCGAAAATAACGTCAGTCCGTTACTCCGTGGTGACGCGAAGAATGACAATATACTTCTCTATCAATAATAATATATAGGACCAATAATTTGTTAATTTTCAAACGAAAATGGAGTTCTTTTTCTATGTATTCCATAAATGGAGATGATAAGTCAGATACTCAAACATTTCAAGGATAAATAAGCATAAGCCATAAAGGTTTCTTCTAATAATAATTAAATTTTATTTTCGAACGCGGCACGGAATCGATCAAGTCAAATTTGAATCATACTCAAATCCAGGAAAATTTGGCTCAAATCTATTCATTAATGAATATTGAAAAATGGGCCGCGATAGGTTTTTAAATTTCACTTATATCTTCTTTTTTGAGGTCTCGATTATTAATTATAACATGGGCTTCTAACTCTACGCAAAAATCGTTTGATTTTACACAAACACGACGCGATGCGACGTCCCAATTTGAACGCACCTGTTTAATTATAAAATAATCCTCTCTTCATACAGATTACTTTGTTTGTATACCCCGAGATTTCGAAAATAAGGCAATTTGGCAATTATGGTTAAACCAAGTAATAAGGATATGCATATATTGATCAAAATTTATTTCTTGAGAAAAAATTCATAAAGGTTTTAAGGAGTTTATACTTAGTATATGGGGCAGGAAGCGAGCTTAACCTCGTTTTACACCCTACATTAAATAATAAAATGTGGTGGATTAAATATCCACTAAAATTCGTCAAGAGCAACCTTCCATCCCCACGTCCTTAATCTTATGTGTTACATATGATACAATAAAATGGTAACAGAATAAATTGTGTACATTCAAAAATATTTTAAAAAGAGTGAGTAATATAGCATAAAGAATTATAATAGAAGCCAGAAAATCTCTTCTTAATATTTGGTCCGTCTGTATGTTAATTTCGTCGTCAATCACGCAAAATCTACTAGACGTATTTTGATGAAATTTGGTATGGTGATAGTTTAAACATAAGAGTAACATATGACAAAAAAAAATTCTAATAACTTTTTTTTTCCAAATTTCACGTGAATAAAGTCGCAGACGCAGTTAGTTATTAATAGAAATCCACTCGCGTAATGTCCGCCACGCTACTTGCTCCCGATGGTACCAATGCCTTAACACATCGCGTATGCACAAAATTGTATGGGGAGCTTTTAAATTGAACCAAATTATACGTTTTGAAAAATATGTAAGGACAAAAGTGTTCCATAAATCGACAGAAATATTTTTGTGTAAAAGTTTTCGGTCTAAAACCTTTGGTTCAGAACTAACAAGGTAATAAACAATTAGGTTGTTTATAAAATTTATTATGTATTTTTCAATTGTAATAATTTTGGTTCAATTTATATTTAATTCATGATTTTTTCAGATTTTTCTGAGCCATCCTTTTGATGGTGAAAGTAGGGGAAGGGATTTTTTTATTTTTCGAATAATTTTTAAACAAGTTTATAAAAGAATACATAATATGTATTATTGAATTCGTGCCTCAATAAGTTTTCCTTTGACGTCTAATACGATTGAATTTTCTCTATTGTCCAATAAACACTCTATAATTACACCCCAGCATCAAAATTGAACTTTTTGTACTTCATGTCTCTAATTTGGCCACCACTCTACTCTACTCTATTTCTATAATAAATTAAAATTTTTACGTCTAATAGTTTTTGGAAAAATCGCCTGTGACGGACAGAAGTGATTCCATGAGTCTCCCGCTTTGAACACTAAAAAGTATATAAAGCATAGATATTTAAGAATGATGTCATACATGGTGTATCATTTAAATTTTCCATGAAAATTATTTTCGTCACGTGACAATTTTAGTTCAGATTGAAATATCTATGAAATGTAATGCAAGCGTGTACCATTCGCTCGGCTCCATACGAATTTAGAGTGATATCTTTGTTACTTAAAATTTTCAAATAAACGAACTCTATTACGGTATAAGCTCTCATTCCGTAAATAATTCCATATTGTAGGTATTTCATGTTGAACTTGAATACTCGGCGTGACATTTGCAGTTGACCGATTTTGTTAACTTACATATATATATATATATATATATATATATATATATATATATATATATATTATATTTATAGCAGTATACATATTTTGTACTAAAAATATAAAACACATACCACTAGACTAATTTTACTTTTTTAAACTACTTATAGAAGTAGTATAAAATTAGTCTGCGCTAGCTCCCTAAAACGATGTAATTGTCTAGCGCTTTATTAGAGAATGAAACTGTTGTAATATTGTAATTTATGTAAATAAAACTTCAATTGATTTTAATCTATAAATCCATAAGTTTAAAGTTTAAATAATGAATTATTTTTATCTTAATTGGAAGTGATTATAAAAAATTAATAAAACGAAATTATTGAATATATTTGGCGTTAATTTTGTAAAAATTCATTATTCACAATTAAATGAAACTATGTGATGTAGTATTATTTCTACTTTCTTTAATTTCTTTACCACGACCTAGGTTTCGTTGTATAACAACATCTTCAGGTGGGATATTAGCAAAGATGTTTCTTTCTTTCTAGAATCTTTGCTAATATCCCACCTGAAGATGTTGTAACACAACGAAACCTAGGTCGTGGTAAAGAAATTAAAGAAAGTAGAAATAATACTACATCACGTAGTTTCATTTAATTGTGAAAACGAAATTAATCTTTTTTTTAGGGTACCGTCGCAAAAGGAATTATCTGTCTGTCTGTCCATCAAGACCTTTTTTCCTAGGAACGCGTGAAGGTATCAAGTTAAAATTAATATCACATAATTAGGTCTAATAGGAATTTTATGTACCATCACATCACACATGTACCATAACATATAAATATGTACAGAATCCTCATATTGTGAGTTCCACTCGCGGTTGACAAGTTTTTTATTCACTAAGTATAGTTATAAAGTTAAAAAAAGTTATTCCTTTTACTTTATACACGACTTTTATAACGGGACCACATCGACCACATTTACATTCGTTAGTGAACCACGAAATTTATACCTTCGTATTTATATATGCATATATATATATATATATATATATATATATATATATATATATATATATATATATAATATATATATATATATATATATATATATATATTTATATATATATATATATATATTTATTTGTGTTGTAAAGCAGCAGAGTTAAAAAATCGAAGATATTAACGGCAAACAAAATTTAAAAACATGAATTCAGCCAATTATTGTTTTATTTTTGATTATATGTACGCGTGTAACGAAAACTGTAAGATTTTAATGTACTTTACAATATTGTAAAGCTTTGGGTTTCAAAATAAAATGAAATGAGCGTTATCTCGATACCATGTCATAAAGTTGAAATATGTGGAAAAAAATATTAATCCACAGACGAAATTTATTTGTTCAAAGTTTCTACGAAATGTAACCGTCTCGATCTTGCGAGAAATTTAATATTTGCCGTCGCTTTTTTATTTTATTTTTTGTTTCTAAGTAAGACGAAGAAATATTAAAACAATATAAACATATGTTAGCGGAATGCTGCTTCAACACAGCTCCAGGCTACCTCAAATGAATTGGATTAGATGTAAGTTAACTCACGCCATTAAAATATGACAACAACTAGTAAACAGTATAAATAATAAAAAAAATGTCGCTTATGGTTACTTGCTAATATTAAAAATTAAATGTACCATGAGTATAAATTAAAAACTAAAGTGTAAATGTTAGTTGAATTTATGTCTCAGTTATCATTTTAATATTGAATTAGTACTATTCAGAGTTGTCATTATGAATATCCTATTTCCGGTTCAGAAGTAAATTTTCGATTTACTAACTTCTACGATACTACGACATTTCTAAAGCCTTAAGAAGTATGTCATCCCACCCCCTCTAACTTTTCAATTAACTTGCGTAAAATTTATTAAGATAAAAATATCCCGTATGTAAACCAAAAATGTCCCGTATCTCAAAAACTACAGAAAGCATCTTAACCAACGAAAATTGGTTAAGATGCGATATGTAGTTTTCGAGATATTTTTGGTACCAACTGTGATAATAACTTTTTTTACAGTATCTTTGAGAACCACATATTTATAAGTTTAATATTTATTGGTACTGTGGAGCACTTCGAGCGTGAATCTGACTGACACATAGCTGGTTTCCATTATTATATCGCATTTCGAGTATATGTATTCACAACGTAACTTTAATTTCATTCTCTCCCATATTTCCGAAAGGAAGTCCAAATATAAATATGGAAAAAGGTAAAAGATTAATTTTAAAATATTCTCAGAAATAAATTGCAATAATATAAAAAAAAAATTTAGTCGTAAATAAGCCCGAAATTGTAATCGCGATAAGAAAAGTTTTTTTTCACTTTTAAAATGTTTTTCAGTACCGAGTAGCTCCTAAATTTCTCGATTCGGCCAAATGAGAGTTTTGTTTACCGGTGAAGGAACTTCGCCGCGACTTGTAGACTATTTTAATAAACTCTCTTTAAACGAAGCAGCGATAGACCCGTCTTAATTACCATCACTTGAGTCTGGTAAATTTTGACGAGAGTAATAAATATTCTTTAAAGAGTCCGTGTTGTCCTTCCTGCTGCGGATTGTTGTATTGATTTTATTTCACTTCTGCCGAATATTTTTTACAAACTAAATATTCACTTCATTTCGTTTGTTTTGCGATCGAAATTTTGTAAGTCGATTGGGAAATTGTTAATTAATTTTGATGTAGCCGGAAATCGCTAATTTTACTTGCGAATTAGCGGTAATTAAATTTTAATGAAAATGAGAATAAAATTGGTGATTAAATTTGGAAGTGAACTGTGTCTTTGATGAAATATTCTTAATTCACGATGTTAATTGATGGAAAATATGAGTTACACGAAGAATATTGTGACGATGTTCATGAAAAGGAACTTTTTATCTCTGAGTTATATTTAGAAATATTTTAATAATATATCATCCAATTTTAATATCGTCAACTATTGGTACCAGATAAACCGACAATCCAAACAACTATTCTGTTACAGGTAGTACAGTTACAAACTGCATGCGATTTTTTGGCTCTTTACTTTGAATTCAATACTTTTATAATAAATGACTCATTACTTTAAATCCATCATAAATCACTCAACTTTTGTATCAAATTCTTTTATAGAATGTATTACGTTTTATAGTAAATTTAGAAGGCTAAATTTTTAACTGTTTATATCAGTATCAGTACTAAAAATATCATTCGAGAACCTAATGTAATAAAAAAAAAATAAAAAATTTCATGCATAATCTCCCTGTTTGAATAGATGATATGTGAATAAAATACTTCAAAATATGGATTTGAAATTTCAACCAAATATATTTGTTTTTTTAACAGACCTTTTCTAAAAATAAAAATTTGATAGACAAAATATGTACTAAAGGAAATTCTATAGGTACTAAAGTCAAAAGAACTCTCGAGGGTTTTTAATAATATTTAGTCAATTTTAGCGAGATGGAGGTCTACTATAAATTTTATTAATATGTACATACAAAGAAAACTTCCAAAGTTTAAGCTGATGTATATTTTTTTTAATTCATACATTTAAATTAACACTTATTGTATTAATTGCATAAAAATTTGATTTTGTATTATGTCAAATGCAACAATTTATGGAAGATGTTATAATATTGAATGTAAAATAATGTCAAAAGTCCTGTAAGAGAGAATAAATAAGATTACTTTGCATTAAGTTCTGGGCTATCATTGTGCTTCTGTTACGTGTTGATTTGTCCATCTGAGCGGATATAAAGTAACAAGGATTTTAGTGTATGCTGATGGTAATAACTAAAGTGTCAAACGAAGTGAACCTGGTTGTAAGGGTGCGTCAATTTTAAGAGCAAAAAAAAGGAAAAATAAGTAATGCGTGGTGCATGCACGAGTTTCCCAAAAAAATTTTAAATAATCATATGAATTTCAGTCAGATAAGTCTGATTTCTATTTAAAACACTCTTCATCATTATTTAAGGCATAAGTTAATTATTTAAACGTTTCATAGGAGTAAATACGCACAAGCCTCGAATTAGATGTTTTCGCCATGAAAAAACTTCCTTCGTTCCTGTATTCGCTGCAACGTAAAGATAATCTCCTTACCAGTCTGCGTACTTTACGAAATCAGTTTAAATCAAATTTCCCTTGAATTCACCAAACAGTAAATACGATGGTCCCAAAAAGAGATGAATGAGGTGCATGGACGTATACGTGCGAGTCTCTTGCGACCGCTTGCACCAAAGTTCGGTCGCGCAGCATGTTTGGGGAAAACTCGTAACACATAAAGGGGATTAACTTTTATTAATAATCACGTTACATTTGAGGTATGAAATGGTTTAATACCTCTATTTGATATTTAATTCTGAATCGTTTTACATTATCTCGTACTGTTGAAAGTTTAATATATACATTAAGCTATGTGGACTTGTCAGAGCTCGTAAGACTTATTTTTACAGTCAGTTATAACAAAGTTATTAAAATAATCAATGATACGTTCGGTTTTAAAAAAAAAATCAGGACAATAGAAACCAAATAATGGAAGGGCACTTTTGGAAAAATGTAGTGAGATGAGCAAAATAAAGGGAATGGGAATAAAATACAGTATAAGTTATACGACAATATTCGAGTTCAACTGCTGTAATATAAATACCTCATACAAAACATCATGAATTCATATATTAAGTTACCTTTTCTAAGATATATTTGGAACTGGTTAAACCAGTTTTTAATAGATATTTGAATCAATTTGGATTTAGTCATTTATTTAGGGCTAGTTCTCATAATAAGTAATTTTTCCCTGATCAAATAGTTAAAATTAAGTCGTAAATTATTTTAAATAACAAAATATTTGCATTCAAACTTCTTTATATTTTTATGCAAATTAATTCAAAATCTTCTCATAGATATTACAACGCATCTATTGAATCTCTTCAAATATGTTTAAATTCATAATTCACTACATTACACAAAAAAATAATGATTACTTTTATTAAAAATTGACACGTACGCTCACTAGACTCTCTCGAAGTGTACGATTACAAGCATACGATTTAATACTATGAATAAAATCAAATACAATCCGCCCAAATAAGACTTAAAATATATTCAGAACCAAAGATAGTAACTCTCTGTTACAATTTCATAGAGGCGAACGCGAGCAAATATTGCAAGTTGCATTCTGTAATAAAAGTAAGATATGATTTACATTGCGGAAATTGAATTAGCCTGGCGGCGTATTCCCGGCTGAAGTGTGTTTATTCCGGCCGCAGTCTCGTTTCGCCTCATATTCCTTATATTCCTAAAGACGAATTTGTTTTGTAATAATTGCTATTCAATTAAAAACCCTATGTGTGGGGTAATTGAATAATGTGCTGTTTATTTATTTGCACGAATTGATTAAGGCAAAAGTAGAGGCAATTCTTTAGACGAAGCTTATCTTTTAACTCATTTCAATTTTTTGCATGAAAACAATTCATAATAATCTCTTCATAATATTTGGACGATACGAGAAGAAAGCTTGTTTAAATTTGGACCTTTTTTACTAAAGTCACTTCACTTTGTAAGCCTTAATCCATGTGCCGCAGATGATATAAAGCTAAGGCGACATTATTCTGTATATTCACATTATATTCTTTGTTTATTACAGCAGTCGTAAACTAAAGTACTAGATCTGCCTTTTATATTTTAAAATCTTTTTTAAACACAATCGGTTGTGTGTTTTCATCGATATGAATGATCAAACCATTAAAGAAAGTGTGGTAAAATATTTTTTAAATTTTTATTTTAAATGAGTACTATTTTGTATTATATATATGTAACGTAGGTAATTGAACTAAATTGACCTTCACATTTTCTACGATCTTGCTAATTAGATGTGTGAAAAAACGGTTTTTTAGAGTATATGTAAAACACCCATATAAATTGCTTAATATTATATAGTCATAAAGCAAGATTATGATTTTTATATAAATCCTAAAATTTTTATAACCGAGATTTATTACGAACTTTTTAATTAGTGTCAATGACTATTCGCATAGAAACTTAGTTTATTGATTTAATATAATCATGATTGATTGAGAATATTAAACTAAATTGTTGATATTGAATATATTTGGCGTTAATTTTGTAGAAATTCATTATTCACAATTAAATGAAACTACGTGATGTAGTATTATTTCTACTTTCTCTAATTTCTTTACCACGACCTACGAGCAAAGATTTGCTAACAGCTTTGCTAACAGCCCACCTGAAAATGTTGTTACGCAACGAAACCTAGGTCGCGGTAAAGAAATTAAAGAAAGTAGAAATAGTACTACATCACGTAGTTTCATTTAATTCTAGATTGTTGACTTTTTTTCTAATCTAAGTGGAATCGCCATAGAAATAGATCTTAATAAAATTTTAGATCAATTTTCCCAGTTGCAAGCAAGAGTATTTGAAGTCTGAATAAAGACACGATATTTCCGAAAATGGTTAATGTGATATCTCATTATTTTATGCGGTCTTTTATAAATAAGTTCCTTTGTTGTTTATATGAAAACATCCAGCAAACATGACAAGCGCGCGTAAATTAATTTTATGCATTTTTGTTTTTAGATTCCTATAGTCGAGAATACAGATTTTAGTTATTTCGTATTGTCCGTTCAGTCGCCTGTACGTCTACCACAGTCAAATTTCTATAATTTTATACATATCCCAATGAAATTTTGTGATTAAACTGATAATTTCCTAACAATGTAACGAATTATGGTACGTGTGTCATACGTGTGCACGATTTTTTTCATGCTAATCGTTTTATTGATTGTTATTAGACATAATTCTTAAATCATAAAGGTCAATTTAAATTGGTTTGTAATTAATCTTTTTAATGAACTTGGCTGAATTCTACTTACTTTAATTTAGATTTTGCCTACAAAATTCCAAAAAATTAAACCATATCTAATTAAATGAGAACTGTGTGGTCATCACTGGTAAATTGTATAAGTATTTCTAATCAATCCTAACATTTTAAAAATATTAGAGCAGAATTATCAAAAGAAAATTTAAAATAACGGGAATTTTTCTATCTTCATGTCGCTAATAAATACTCTCCTATCCGATTAATCTCCGTTATTGAAAAAAAAACTCCTTTGTGTCCAAAAGCGCTTTTAAATTATTTAGCTCCGCATATTACTTTAATGGTGCATTCCACTTTTTACACCATGTTTTAAGTTCTAACATAAATGTATAGCTTCTCACTTAGTTTTCTGGAAAGTAAACTTAACGATATTTAATTTTTATCCACTATCTAAATGTCACACCAACTTGACTTTATTAACTATATCGATAATTCAGCAAATTACTCCATCTAATACGCGAAGTCGTTTTTCTGTATTATTTGTGTGAACTGGGTTTTGTGGTGTACTTTTGTGTATACTCTGTGTGTTTCTAGTTTGATAATAAGAAAAAAAACATCATTTGTTGAGTTTCTTGTCTAGCGCTACACCCAATGCAACTGATGAAATGAATCAAGTTGTTTCTACAACGGATACATTCAATTAACGGATTTTTAGAATTGATGACATGAAATAACGGGTATCTACAAATTATGAAGTGAATTAATGGATTTTTAAAACGGATGAAATAAATTAACGGGTTTTTACAACTGATGAAATGAATTAACAAGTCTTTAAAATTTATGAAATGACTTATGAACTTTTTACAACTGATGAAATGAATTAACGGCTTTTTGCCAATGATGAATCGAATTAATGGAAATTTGCTTTGTAATTATATTTTTAATGTTTTTCACTAATTTTGTATGACGAGTCAAGATAAAAATGGATCCAAGCGTTCAACACTCGTGATTGGGGCAATGTGTTGTTATTTTACTTGTGGACATAGGCCCTATACAATATTATTGTAATTCCAATATATCAATGTTTTCTGTAAGAGGCTCCTTATTATATACCGTAATTAAAAAGTTACTCAAATGATAAAATATTTCCAAAATTAAGTGTTAAATTTTAATTAACCGTTTCCACAAAAATATATATAATTCATTTAAAAATAACGTGTAAGCTGTAAATACTCTCTTAGTAGTGAATGACAGTTTGAGAAGGCTCAAATTTTTTGTCCAAATTCCATTCAATGACAATAAGGTATTCGACTATTTTTTTTTCATAAATATTTTTTCTTACTTTTGTGTACAAGCTAACGAGAAGTGAAATAAATCTTAAAACTTGACCTAGTCATAAAGTATGTTGACCCTATATTGCCCCCCCGGATCTATTTCGACTTACCAGGGGTTCACGTCAGCGTGAAAAATATATGGGGTTCCATGAGATTTGAGTGAGTGTTCATGTGAACAGACCCCATTTACGCAAGTCATCATCAATATTCAGGTCCGTAAATGACATAATACACCTAACATGAATTATGCGTACTATGGAGGTGAAATTAAATTACTTATTTGAAATTTCATAAACTTGCAAAAACGAGTGTGGTTTTGGTGTGTTATGTTAATGTGCAGGTTTTACCAGATTTCATACCAGCAGCATACCCAAAGCAACTTGTTCTGATTAAACAAAACCCTGTTCGTTTGCTTTTGGCGTGTTATGTTCACGTGCAGGTTTTACCAGATTTCATACCAGCAGCATACCCAAAGCAACTTGTTCTGATCAAACAAAACCCTGTTCGTTTGTTTTCAAATTTCGAGACGAAAAGCGGTTTGAAAATACTTTGTTAAGTATAAATAAATCAAAATTCTTTAAAGTGAAACATAAATATCTTAATTGGTACAGTCTAAGAAAAGTAATTTGTCAATAAACATTTCATTAAAAATTATAAATGTTTTTCTTTTTTTTATAATTGTCTACTCTGCAAAAAACTTTATTATGGTGAAAAAAACTGTATCAATTATGACAAATAAATTTTATATTAATATGTTTAGGAACATTCGATGTTAGCCAGTGGTTTTCACGAAAAAAAGATGGAAAGTTAGCTACGGGACGGAAAAGTTTGGTAATTTTGGTTTAAACTTAACTATAAGACAAGGACGATAATACTGAATTGTGACGTTATGAGCTACGAGAGTGGAATACAGAGGAAGCTATACCTATTCTTCCATTCTTCCAGCTGCGCTACAATCCCTTGTGGGTCTTGGCCTATTCCACAGATACTTTCCACCTGAGTCGATTATTTACCTCTCTTAACTTTCCCATCGTTTTGAGGTTTTTCTCCACACATTCGACCCATTGGTTTCTGGGCCTGTCTCCTGATTTCTATTGTTGCGGTTTCGATCTGGTTATAATTTTTATTGCCCTGTTAGCATTTTCCGGTATTCCATTCAGATCATCTGCCCATCTTAGAAGCTGTGAATTGCAGAAGCTAACAATAGTTTCTTGCCCCGTTAGTACTTCCAGTTCATGATTCATCCTTATAGTATATGTGTTATCCGTTCTTTTACTCGCCCAAAGATTTTTATCAGAACTTTTCTTTAAAAAATGGCAAGCTTTTGTTCATCTTCATAGGTGAAACTCAATTCTTGTTCAAGTAAATTACAAGAGGTCTAATGATAGTCCGATAGAAGAATAACTTTGATTCTGTGCTTAGGAACCTTGAGTTTAAGGGTTTTATATACGTTTAGAAAACTTTTAAGCTCAGAACATTTGTTGCTCGCCTTGATACTAGCTTTTATTTCTGCCTCAACCTTTTTTGTCTGGTTAGTATCGACCCCGGATATTTAAAGCTCTCCACTTCACGGATGGGTTACGATAAAAATGTTTGACGGTGGTCTGGGCTGTTTCCTTGTCACGAGGTATAAGTTACAGAGGCATTCACATAAAGCGCAAAAGGTTTCGCTTATGTCCCAAAGTTTAAGCTGCGGGCTACTATTTAATTTTTAAAGTTAATGGTGACTACTATGTCATTAGCATAGGCCGCAATTTGGTAGGCGTTAAAGTTGTTCAGCCCGTTGATATTCAGCCTTAGGGTGATAGCCTCCAGAACTAGACTGAATATTATAGTGGATAGTGTGTCACCTTGTTTGACTTCTGAGTGTATTTTAAATGGTGTACGATTAATACTATCAAATAACTGCTTGATGTCAATAAACATATGCTGGGGGTCTGTGTTGGAAACATAAGTTTTTTCTAGCGTTTCACGCAGTAGCTGGATCTGATCTTGGTAGGGTGGTTAGATCTAGAGCAGCACTGGTACTGCCTCCGAATTTCCCTAGCATACCTCCTTAGCCTCTTGCACATAACTTCAGAGAAGACCTTACAGGCAAAGTATAGAAATGCCTTTGTAGTTACTGCACACAATTTTCTCTCCTTTCTTGAATATAGTCGTGATGATTACGGAATCGTGATGATTTTCCCACACTGGTTATAAGTTGTATCTAGTCTTCGAGAGCAGGTCTGTCCTTTTTAAGCAGTTCTGCTGCAATTGTGTCCAGCCCCAGTGCCTTATTGCTTTTTATGTAGCGCATAGCTCGTTGCATATCATATATTGTAAGTATCTGCAGTTGCTTTTCAACATTAGAGAATAGGGCAGGATGTTAGCCGTTTCTCATGTATTAAGAAGTTCGTTGAAGTGCTCATGCCATTGCTTTATCACATCCGATTTTTCTATGTGAACGTTACCTGTTTTATTTTGGTATGCGTTTTTTCTAGGCTGGAATCCCTTTCGTAAGCTGTTTATATCCATATAGAAAGTTCTGGTGTAATTTCTCTCCTAGATCCTCCAGCTCTTTTATCTCATCCCTTTCCATTGTTTGCTTTTTCTAGCTATTTTTCTTCAATCGTCCCTCTCCGCCTTCTGCATTATTAAATTTAAAAGTTATAATCTGCTTATTTTCTATTGAAATGTTGTATAATATCGAATATAGGAGTAGCTAATTACACTATTACGTCGAACGATCACGATGTTACTGGCTGTTTTACGCCAAAATGTTATATAAAGCAAGTTGCGTAGCAGTAAAACGTGTCTGTTTTATGTAAAAATAATTTATTACTAATTTTCTTGTACAACAATAAACGATTTTCTTCTTCAATATTCATCTTTCATTATTTGAATCGATATTAATATAGTTGAATCCAAAAAGAAAGAAATTTGATAATCTTAATCGATTTATTAAATTCCATAATTTACTACATGTTTTTTCGAAATTATTTCAAGTATCTTCGATTTATTTTTTTGCTTCTTCACCGTTTGTGACCGTCCAGATTCGAATTATTGTTGTACTCAATGTTTAAACCGGCAAAAATAAACTCAGTTATACTGTCACACAAATTGTGCTCAGTTATGAAAACTTTCCGATTGAAAGTTTGGATTTTGAAAAATATTATTTTTTTATAATAACGTGTAGCTTAATTGTAGTTTATCAAGTTAAATGGTTTGCTTTTCAATCCATGTAGATCTTAGAAATTATTTTGGTTAGATTACTGAATGAGCGATAATCGGCTCATTTTTATAGATATTGTGTGATTATTTTGAACTTTCAAGCAATAATTTTTTTCATAGAACTTCATCTTACTGCCTTTTAGTCCACATCCAAAAATTATGTTATGTAACTTATTGTAACTTAATGTTTAGCTTATTATTTTATCTCCCCAATAAGATTCGATTGCATATCTCATCGTCGTTTTTTTGTTTCTTAATATCACACCGATATAGGGTGTTTTGCTCCAGTTGATGGTAAGCCCCGCCGTTAATGAACTTTCTTCATTCGTGGAATTATTTGGATCTTCAACCTCGTGCTTTAAAAACATACTTGTTGACTACCGTATTAACTATTAACAATTAATATGGAACACTTCACGACTTAGAGTATTTTTTATGCATATATGTATTATAATTTATTTAAATTATACCATTAGGTTTGTCTGTTTCATTTATTAGTTCTGTTATTGATTATTCGTTTATTTCATTATAATTAACTCAAAATGTTAAGTACATTTAGAATAACTTTATATAAATCGTGGGACTTAATTAAGTTTTAACGTATTGTTATTATTAATATAATTTTTAATGTTGTTTTAAAATACTTATATGTTTCACATTATTTAATTTAAGTTTTAAAATAGTGGCATTATGGTTCATGTGTTAAATATAATAGAAAATGAATTAAATGTCCCTATTCATAGATAAAGCATAAGCATAATAAGCATCACGTAATAAATACCTTTGAGCATATAACATTAGGTTATATGATATATAAATATATTAAGATTTTAACGGATAATCATAGTTTTATAATCGAGATTGACCTGAAATTAAATACCTATGGAAATATTTTGACTTTGCCTACTCCTCCGTTGAACCATTATAATTTATTTATTTATTATATGAATAATCATCCATCAACTTATTGCTACAGAAGCAATTTATCACAATCAATGAGATTTACAGTGCATTTATAAAGTAACGGAAAAAGTAGGTAGCAAAAAATGACAATAACCAAATATGATAAATACATTTTTGTATAAAAAAATTAAAAAAATAAATAAAATTTAATTCAATATTTCGGGATGGGCTTCAGATCAGAGGATTGAAGGATAGAAAAAAGAAAACAGCTAAGGGAAAGGAATACGAGAGGAAACAGAAAAGTGAGGCTAAAGTTAGTGCATGTGCAATTTTTTCGGATGACTTTCAAATGCTGAATGGGCGTGGAAAGTCTAACATCGCAACCGAATTCTTTTCATAATTTGGCAGCATGAACAATAAATGGGTGCTTATAGAAAAAGGTCTTATGTTAGGGGATAAGGAGTGCGAGAAGTTTCTCAAAATGTAGATCCAGGTAATTGAGAGAAAAAGCTGCTAATACGGCAACAGATAAGAAGAACTGTGAGGATATTTTAAAATGTTAGAAACCAGCAAATGAAAGTTATGCGCCAGTCACGTATCTCCAATCACTTGAGTTGCGTCTTAATAGCAGAGTTGCGATCAGATTTTCCGTAACTGCAAATGTAACTAGTAGGGAAATATTTAAGGCGTCTATTCTCAATTTGAACATTTTCATTATTTAATCATTTTGAAACCCCTGTATTTTTCTTACAATTAAGGACAGCTTGCGTATCATCATAAATATTATTGAAGGTTAATAGTCACAAATATGAAAGTTAATGGCAATAATTATTAAGTGAATGATATACTTAATATGGAAAGTTAATGGCAATAAATATTAAGTGAATGATATACTGAACATGATGTTAACAATGAAAACAAAAATATTTCCTTCGAAATCAGGAATTAAATGATTGCTGTTTTATATTTCGTATTTTCATAAAGAAATATTTTGAATTGAAATATTTTCTAAAACGTCGCTTCATTACTCCGTGGCAACGTGAAAGAATAGCAAACAAATATACGTCCCTATCAATTATACAATATATCAATAATAATATATAGGATGACAATTTTTTGAATTTTCAAACGAAAATGAAGTCACTTTTTTTTATTATCCAATGGACTGAAATAATAAATCAGATACTCAAACATATCAACGATAATAGACATAAAACAAGGATATTTCCTGTAATACTCGGAATAATTAAACTTTATTTTCGAACGCGGCAGGAAATCAGTCTAATCGAATTGGAATCATACTCAGATTTGAGGAGATTTAGCGCAAATTTATCCGTCAATAAATATTAAAAAGTGGGCCGCGATAGGTTTTTAAATTTCCCTTCTATCTTCTCTTTTGAGGTCTCGATTATTAATTATAACTTGGGCTTCTAACTCTGCGTAAAACTCGTTTGATTTTATACAAACACGACGCGATGCGATGTCTCAATTTTAATCAACCTGTTTAATTATTAAATAACCCTCTCTTCATACAGATTACTTTGTCTGTACACACCCGAGCTGTCAAAAATAAAGTAAACAATTTGTCAATTATGATTAAACAAAGTAATAAGGAAATGCATATATTAATCAAAATTTATTCCTTGAGAAAAAAATTGATGTCAATTTTAAGGTGTATGTACTTATATGGTTCAGGAAGTGAGCTTAATCTCGTTTTACTAAAAAATAAAATGTGGTGGATTAAATATCTATTAAAATCGGTCAAGTGCAAACTCCACTCCCCGCTCTTAAATCTATTACATATTATAAGAGTTATATATTACATATTATATTATATATTATATTATATATATTACATATTATAATCTATATTACATATTACAACACAATTACAAGAGAGTGAATTCTGTAGATGAAAAATACTTTAAAAAGAGTGAGTAATATAGCATAAAGAATTATGATAGAAGCCATAAAACTTCTTTTTAATACTTGGTCTGTGTGTATGTTAAAAGATTTTAATGAAATTTAGTGTGGTAATAGTTTATACATAAGAGCTATACATGAGAAAAAAACTTCAAATAACTTTCTTTTTCCGAATTTCAAGTGAACACTCCGTTCATCCGCCACGCTACTTGCTCCCGATAGTACCAATGTTTTATCACATCGCGTATGCACAAAATTGTGTAGGGAGCGTTTGAATTGAGCTAATTTTTAAGTTTTGAAATGTGTAAGGACAAAATATGTTCTGTTCATCGACAGAAATATTTTTGGAAAATCTTTTTCTCTAAAGCAATTGTTCCAGGACCAGTTATGAGGAAACAAACATTTGGGTTGTTTTTAACAATTATTCTGTATTTTTTCATTTCTAATAATTTTGGTTCTCAGATTTTATTAGCGATACTTTTGATTGTAAGACAGCAAGTTTTCGGCATTTCTTCGAAAAATCTATAAAAAAGGTAATAAAAGAATACATCATTTGTATTGTTAAGTTCGTGCTTCAATAGGTTTTCATTTGGTACCTAACACGATTGAATATTTTTTATTGTCCTATTTACGCCATAAAATCAAACTCCAGCATCAAAATTGAACTTTCTGTTCTTCAGGTCTCTAGTTGGGCAACTATACTCTATTTCTATGGTAAATTTCAAGTTTCTATGTAGAATAGTCTTGGAAAAAATCGCCTGTGACAGATAGAAGGCGGACACCGAAGTGATTCCATAAGTCTCCCGCTCTGAACACTAAAAGTCTATAAAGCATAGACAATTAGGAATTATGTCACACGTGGTGTATCACTTGAATTTTCCAAGAAAATTATTTTCGTCACGTGACAATTTTAGTTTAGATTGAAATATCTATGGAATGTATTGCAAACGTATACCATTCGCTCGGCTTCATGCGAATTTAGAGTGATATCTTTGCTATTTAAAATTTTAAAATAAAGGAAATCTACGGTTATAAGCTCCCATTTCTGAAATAATTCCCTATTGCAGGTATTTCATATTGAAATAGAAAACTCGGCTTTTCATTCGAATTTGACCGATTTTGTTAACTTATATAACTATGGCAGTCCACGAATATCGAACTAAATAATTTAAACGAAGTTTAAACTACTTCTATAAAATTTAACAGAAATTTATCTTGTATAGAAGTAGTTTAAAATAAGTTTGCGCTAGCTCTCTAAAACGATGTAATTGCCTGGTGTTTTATTACAGAATAAAACTGTTGTAATATTGTAATTGATGCAAATAAAGCTTCAATTTATTTTAATCTATAAATCAGTAGTTCAAAGTTTGAATATTGAGTTTTTTTCATCTAGATTCAAAGTGACTAGAAAAAATAATAAAAAACGTCACAAAAATGTCGCTTATTATTATCAAGAATGCAAGATATCATGAGTATAAAGTAAAAATTAAAGTACACGTGGTAGATGAATTTATGTCTCAACTGTCATTTTAATGTTGAATTAACTTTATTTAAAATTGTCATTGAGAATATCCTATTTCTGGTTTGGAAGTATATTTTCGACTTACTGGGGTATTGTACTAACTTTTTTCATAAAACCCTTGATTCAGTTTCATCTTAATCTATCTTCTATTCAATTTTTGTTGTAATTTTTAGGCTTACGTAATTTAATGATCTGTCCGCATGTCACAGCCATTTTAGTTGGAGACTGTTGGCACTATATAGATGAAATTTGAATGTTATGTTATTTAAATGTACCGATGTAAAATTAAATATATGTTCTTAAACAAATAATATTATGGATGGCTCTCTACACAAGTAACAGAGGGATGAAAAATTATATAATAATTGTTCTTAAAAATATATATAGGTTCAAAAATAATCCCCTCTAACTTTTAAATTAACGTACGCAAAATTTATCAGGCCAATATATCCAGTATCTCATCCAAATATATCCCGTATCTCAATCAAAAATATCATGTATCTCAAAAACGAACTATTTTTGTAACGATTGCGGTAATAACTTTGTTTTTTACATTATCTTTGAGAATCACCTATTGATAGCTTTAATATTTATTGGTACTGTGGAACCCTTCGAGCGTGAATCTAATTCACACATAGCTGTTTTTTATTATTATATGGCATTTCGAGTATTTGTAATAATAAGATAATTTTAATTTCATTCTCTCCCATATTTACGGAAGGAAGTCCAAATATAATTACGTAAAAACGAAAAAGATTCGTATTAAAATATTCCCAGAAATAAATTGCAATAATAGAAAAAAAAATTAAAGTCGCAAATAAGTGCGAAATTGTAACGACGATAAGAAAAGTTTTCTTTACTTTTAAAATATTTTTAAGAGCCGAGTAGCTCTCCAACTTCCCGGTTCAGCCAAATGAGGGTTTTGTTTACCGGCGAAGAAACTACGCCCCGATTTGTAGACATTTTTAATAAACTCTCTTTAAACGAAGGCTGCGATAGACCCGTCTTAATTATCTTCACTTGAATCTGGTAAAACTTGACGAAAGGAATAAATGTTCTTTTAATGGACCCATGTTTTCCTTCCTGCTGCGGATTGTTATATTGATTTTATTTCACTTCTGCGAATATTTGTTACAAACTAAATATTCACTTCATTTCGTTTGTTTTGCGATTGAAATTTTGCAAGTCTATTGGGAAATTGGTAATTATTTTGATGTAGCCGGAAATCGCCAATTATACTCGCGAATTGGCGATAATTAAATTTTATTGAAAATGCGAAAAACTTTGACAGTTAAATTTAGAAGCGGACTGTGTCTTTGAGGAAATATTCTTCATCCACGAATTGATGGAAAATATGAGTTACACGAAGAGTATTGTAATGCAGATATCTATATATATTTGTCTGTTAAAGATATTAAATGAAATGGTTGTGAAATTTTTAATTTTCTGCATGTGGTCATGCTTAAAACAAAATCTGCTATTGATACTCTAACTAGCTACGATATTCTTTATTATTGATACCCTAGTCTTGGTTTGTACCTGCTAACGTTTCCTCAGAACTTTTTATATCGAAACGATACATGTTTTCGAGCACGTCCCACTGTTACTCATTGTGCGAAGTTATTTAGTTACAATGTAAGAGATTCTTATACGAGTTCAGTGAGTGAAGTGAACGAAATAATTACCAAAAGACTGCGTTGGGTAAGAGTTTATATTTTATATGCATCTAAAGTTCAAAAGTGATCATTTACAAGATACAAAGTCTCAATATCTTTAAAACTCGTCTCACTGTTATCACACGACGCACCAACATCAACAGAATGAGACGCAATCGAAAACTTCCCCCGTATCCTGCTCAACCTAATTCCCATCGTTAAGCTATACATACTTCTTTAGCTTTGTAAATAATGTATAAGTATATACATCCATGCACACACACACACACACACACATATATATATATATATATATATATATATATATATTTCTGTACATGTACCCTTATGTTTTACTCCCAATTTCTTTTTCATTTTGGTTATTTTTATAATTAATTTGACTACTTCTCACCGTTTTTACCTCACATTGTACTACTATCTATATATCATGTAATTTTCTCACAGATATTTTAGTCACTTTATTCTGACAAAATAATATTCAGACTTCTTATGTAAGAAATGGGTAATGTCTTTCAGTATTATTGGCCTTTGTTTTTATGTCATTATAAATAAGTATAAACCTTTGAAATATTTCGTAAATGTTAGTACCGGAAATTTTATCAGGAGTAAACCTGTGGGATTTATATAATCAGGAACAGATAGATTAACTTTGACAGAAGTCAGTATGTCATATGTGACAGTTGACTGTAACATCCCCTTTATATAGATAGATGTTATAGTATATACTGAAAAGTATATTGAAAATGTACGTCATTAATAAAATTTTAATGGCAATTACATAGACAAAATGAATGAGCGTTTAGAAAACAAACTTCGTCAGCGGTAAAGTAGGAACGAGCACAATACAAATCTCCAGTAAATTTTCCCCATTGTTACTGTATTTGTTTTCTTAAAATCAAAAATATATCGCATTTAACTAATTGGCGTAGCGCCCCGCTCCATCGGCCAAGTTGATCAGCTTAGAGCCTTAACTCGCAACAAATTAACATAAAGCAAATTCTTTTTCGATAATGCCGCTAGCCGCGTGCCGAATAAAGCGACATAATTATGACAGGATACCGGGAGACCCTCTAATATTTCTATTTTAAATTATTATTATCATAAAAGATTAATGTAATGCTTTTCATGGACTTTCGTGGTTAACAGACGAACTCATGATTTCTGTAAATAGCAATATCAACAGTTTGTGTAGAATTTGTTGAGTTTGATAAGGGAAAATAGTGTTCTTGCATTATTTTACATATCTTGTTCATTTTACTATATTAAAACGTTAGCGAGATTGTGCGAAAGCAAAAGTTAGCGAGATTGAGAATGGTCTAGAAAGGTGACTGAAAGTGGCCTTTGAGAAGATACAATCGGATTATTTGCCGAAAATATACGCATTCGTGGGTCGCTGAACTCAAAGGAGTGAAAAATGCAAGGTCCTGATACATGATTTGTAATTATACACTATGCACGTTTTTATGCATAAATACACTCATTATTAGAGATCAGTAAAAATATATCATATTGTAAACACATACCTGCATACTGTATTTTGTCATTATATTAATTCATAAATAATAATGTTATTTAGGTTTAGGTAAGTTTATTACGTTTCAGACAAGTTAATTTTTATGTATTTTGGCAATGCTATGTAATTTTTTCTTAACATAAAAAACAAAAAAAAAAGAAAGTCGTATTAAACTTTTGTAAACTAGTTTATGTACATAATTATCTGCTGAATTTTTAATGCAAGTATTTTTTATTTAAATAGCTACTACAATAACTCCAGGTATTCAAATAAAAAATACTCCCATAAAAATGCAAATAACTTGTTGGAGATATCACGTCTCATAACCTTGTCCCATAGTTTTCACATTTTTGCATCTGTTGAGACATAAAAAAAACCTTTGTTAGATGCACTTCTAATAGTATTTTTGTACCTAGGCCCATATAGCACTTATAAATTAGCTTTCGAGCTTCTTCCATGGTTTAAACGGTTATTAAAATTAAAATGTGTTTAACGTGACGAGAACACCTATGTAGGAAACAAACGCTGGGCATAACTTGTGACGTCAACCAAGGCTCGTAAAAATGGTTAAAACATTTTAAATTTATTGACTGTTTTATATATATTTTTAAATTTTGTTGAAACATTTCTAATAGTATTAATATTTTTTACCATGTTATAACGACATACACATTGAAATAAAAATATTTAAAAAATTACATGCACATTCTCTATTGAAAATGAGCAATATGGTAGCTTAAAAATGTAATTACATAATTATTGAGGAACAAAAGTAAGTACGAACATTTTATTATGCAAGCGATGTGTAAGATTTGTATTTATTGAATGGATAAATATATATTTTTTTCATGTTTAAGCTTCAAAATTTTAGTCAAAGTTTTGTTTAATCATAACACAATTTTACATATAACCATATAATTAGTTTCTACTGAATTTACCTTTTATTAATGTACATTTCCCTGTATACCAATCTATTATATTAGTATATTAGTATATATGATGTAGATGTAATAAAGAGGGAGAACGCATAAGAATCAGCCTCATGTGGGTGGTGAGGATAGTATCTCGCCTAAAATGACAATGGGCAGTAAGATATAGTCTAGTATAGTCGTTGATGTCTCGAAATATTAGTCGAATTAACCAAATATCAATAACATAGTTTTATAATAAATGTAGTCATAGGTTACTCTGACTCTCACTAGGCCATCTTTTTATATCACACGATTAATTAACGAATGATAAGTTGATTTTCATGTACTGCACTTAAATATCACTTTTCCTTGTTAATCATTGATTTTAACACAAGTAAAATGTTGATATAAGTTAGTTTCTACAATACGGTTTTAGTAAAGGTAAATAGGAGAGTTACAATAGTAACTTTAAAATACAGCTTTAGAGACATAATGTGGAACTGGCAATTATTTTTTGGAGCCAATCAACCACATAAAGCAATGACAAATAAAACCGTTATAATTTAATTGAGAGGTAATACGAGAAAACTGAGTATCCACATTATGACGTAAATAGGAGTTAGAAGAATACATTTAATAAATATATCTTTGGATATACAATAGAGTACTGGCAATTATAATTTGGACCACATCATCATATAAAGCGAGCATAAATTAAACCGTTATAAGCGAATTGAGAGGTAAAAGGCGAAAAAGTCGTCGGGAAATCAAAAGGAGTCGAATATCCACACTATGGGGGTTCGGTATATACGAGTATTTAGGTTCTTATAAACATTTAAGTTCTTAAGATATTTCTATTAAACTTATTTTAACAAATATTATACAATTTTAACAAATATTAATTTTTTGCTATGTAAATAAATTGCTTACTACATCTTGCAAAGGTGTAAAACATCACCACATTTAAAATAAAGAAATTGCAGGCATTTTTTCTGAAAAGCGTTCTCATAATTTTTCAGATGTTTCGATTTAGGAGATTCTATATACTTCACTTTTTGCCACGAATATCTCGATGAATGGTTCAGAGTGAGAAAGCAACTGTAAAATTTGATCGAATTTCTAATCAAATATCTTCATTGGAAATAGGTTATCAGATAGAATTAGCTTATAAAAGTATATACATACGTACATTTATATATATATATATATATATATATATATAAACAAATGTATATATATATTTTTGTATGTGTGTGTGTGTGTTTGTAAACAAGTGAAGAACCTGAATACCAAAGACCTAAGAATTTAAGGTGAAGAACTTGAATTTTTTTTAAAAACTTTTTTGGAAAAAACATTTAAAATTGTTTTTCTTCGCTCTTTTTAATAAAATACTCACTCAGAAACATGTGGAAAAATTCATGAATAATAAGTTTTTGATATACTTTGAACGAAAATTACGAGTATTGAAACATTTTCACGCGATCAATTTTTATAAACAATTCAGTTGTATATTTCCTTATATCTGCTCAACCACTGTTTTTACAGAAAAAAAATTATTCTACAAAAGATAATAACCCACGATATAATATCTAAATAAATATCCCACGATATAAGGAACAACTTTTGCCTGACACGTTTTTCAAAATTGTTTATTTGGCTCATTCGAAACACCCCTACGAATACGCGGTGTGATATGGAAGCAGGTAGTGTAGTGGATGGGCCCCTTTTAAGCAGAGTCGGATTGTATTACTAAAAATTTTTAGGGGGGGGGGGTTGATGGCAGGGAACCCTAATTGTGCAAGTATAGTTAGGCGCAGGTAGTTTTTAATAGTAATGCATGCCGCCCGTCCGCCACGCTACTTGCTCCCGACGGTACCAATGTCTTATCACATCGCGTGTGTACATAAAAGAATACATCGCATGTATCGTCGAATTCGTACTTCAAAAAATTTCATTTGGCACCTGATACGATTGAATTTTTTGTTTGTCATCAGCATCAAAATTGAACCTTCTGTACTTCAGGTCTCTATTTCTATGGTAAATTTCAAGTTTTTACGTAGAATAGCCTTAGAAACAATTGCCTGTGTTGGATAGAAGGACGGACACCAAAGTGCTTCCTTAAGTCTCACGTTGTGAACACCAAAAAGTTAGAAAGAAACGTTAGCTCTAAGACCCTAAAGCATAGATATGTAAGAATTATGTCACACACATTACAATTTTACCTTAGATCACGAAAGTTAATTTGGTCACGTGACAATTTTAATTTACATTGAAATATCTATGGAATATAATGCTAGCGTATACCATTCGCTCGGCTCTGTGCGAATTTAGAATGATATATTTAAAGGAAATCCATTAGGTTATAAGATCCCCATTCTGAATTAATTCGATATTGTAGGTATTTCATGTTGAAATAGGAAAGTCGGCATGTCATTCGCATTTGACTGATTTTTTTAACTATGGCAGTTCACATATATTGTACTGAAAAATATAAAACTCATACCATTAGACTAATTTTGAACTATTCCTATAAAATTTAACAGAAAGTTATGTTTTATAAAAGTTGTTTAAATTTAGTCTCTGAAACGATGTAACTGTTGTAATATTGTAATTGATGTAAATAAAACTTCAATTGATAGTCTATAAATCAGTAAGTTCAAAGTTTAAATATTGAGTTATATTCATCTAGGTTCAAAGTGACTAGAAAAATAATATAACGAAATTAATCTCTTTTTAGGATTCCATCCTCAAAAGGAAGAGAAGGAACCTATCTCTAACCAATTCGTCGGTCTGTCTGTCAAGACCCTTTTTCCCAGGAACGTATGAAGGTATCAAGTTTACATTAATATCAAGTAATTAGGTCTAATAGGAATTTTATGTACCATTACACATTTATACATGCCTAAGTATGTACGGAATCCTAGTAGTGCGAGTTCCACTCGTACTAGACAAGTTTTTTTTAATTTCATAACTGCACTTAGTCATAAGTGTAGTTATGAAATTAAAAAAAAATTATACGTTTGACTTTATACACGAATCTTATAACGGGAACACATCGACCACATTTACATTCGTTAGTGAAACACGAGTATGTAATGTATGCCTTTGTATTTATATATGTATGTTTATTTATTTGTGTTGTAAAGCAGCAGAGTTAAAAAAATCGAAGTTATTAACGGTAAACAAAATACGAAAACATGAATTCGGCCAATTGTTGTTATATTTTTGATTATCTGTACGCGTATAAGGAACAAAATTGTAAGAAGATTTTAACGTACTTCACAATATTATAAAGCTTTGGGTTTCAAAAGTAAAACGAGATGATATCTCGATACCATGTTATAAAATTGAAATACGTGGAAAAAAATATTAATCCACGGACAAAATTTGTTTATTCAAAATTTCTACGAAACGTTACTGCCTTGTTCTTAAGAGAAATTTAATATTTGACATCGCTTTTTCGTTTTCTTTTTTGTTTCTAAGTAAGATGAAGAAATATTAAAACAATGTCAACAAATGTCAGAGTAATGCTCCTTGAACACTGCCCCCGACTATCTCAAATATATAGGGTTAGATGTAAATTAACTCACGCCATTAAAGTAGGTCAATAACTAAAAATAATAAAAAACGTTATAAAAATGTCGGTTATGATTATTTGCTAATATCAAGAATGCAAGATATCATGAGTATAAAGTAAAAATTAAAGTACACATGGTAGTTGAATTTAAATCTCATCTATAATTTTAACGTTGAATTAGCTTTATTTAAAATTGTCATTGAGAATATCCTATTTCTGGTTTGGAAGTATATTTTCGTCTTACTAGGGTATTTTATTACATTTTTCATAAAACCCTTGATTCAGTTTCATCTTAATCTATCTTCTATACAATTTTTGTTGTAATTTTTAGGCTTACGTAGCTTAATGTCTGTATGTCCGTATGCCCCAACCATTTTAGTTGGAGACTGTCGGCACTATATAGATGAAATTTGAATATTAGGTGATTTATATGAACCGATATAAAATTTAATATATGTTATTAAACAAATAATATTATGGATGGCTCTCTACAAAAGTAACAGAGGGATGAAAAAACATCCAGTGCACATAGGCGCATGGGGTATAATTTGATTGCTCCAAAAAATGATGTAGAGGTTCAAAAATAACTTTTTATTTAAGTGAATAGTTGGAGAGATATGGCCTTCTAAAACCTTAAAAAGTGAGTTATCCCACCCCCTCTAACTTTTAAATTAACTTATGTAAATTTATCAGGCCAGTACACCCCGTATCTCAACCAAATATATCCCTTATATCAACCAAATATATCCCGTATCTCAATCAAAAATATCCCTTATCTCAAAAACTATACGACACATCTTAGCCAATGAAAATTGGTTAAGATGTGTTGTGTAGTTTTCGAGACACGAAGTATTTTTGGTAACAACTGCGGTAATAACTTTGTTTTTTTACAGTATCTTTGAGAAACACATATTTATAACTTTAATATATGTCGGTACTGTCGAACATTTCGAGCATGAATCTGACTCACACCTAGCTGGTTTTTATTATTATATGGCATTTCGAGTATATGTAATAATAACATAATTTTAATTTCATTCTCTCCCATATTTACGGAAGGAAGTCCAAATATAAATACGGAAAAACGAAAAAGATTCGTATTAAAATATTCTCAGAAATAAATTGCAATAATAGAAAAAAAAATTAAAGTCGCCAATATGCGGGAAATTGTAATGGAGATAAGAAAAGTTTTCTTTAGATTTAAAATATTTTTAAGAGCCGAATAGCTCTCAAACTTCCCGGTTTGGCCAAATGAGAGTTTTGTTTACCGGCGAAGAAACTTCGCCCCGATTTGTGGATATTTTCATGAACTCTCTTTAAACGAAGGCTGCTATAGACCCATCTTAATTACCTGCACTTGAATCTGGCAAAACTTGACGAAAGGAATAAATGTTCTTTTAATGGACCCATGTTTTTCTTCCTGCTGCGGGTTGTTATATTGATTTTATTTCACTTCTGCGAATATTTGTTACAAACTAAATATTCATTTCATTCCGTTCGTTTTACAATTGAAATTTTGCAAACCGATTGGCAAATTGTTAATTAATTTTGATGTCTTTTTGATATGTTTTTGATAGTCAGAAATCGCCAATTATACTTGCGAATTAGCGGTAATTAAATTTTATTGAAAATGAGAAAAACATTGGTGATAAAATTTGGAAGTGGACTGTGTTTTTGAGGAAACATTCTTCATCCACGATGTTAATCGCTGGAAAATATGAGTTACACGAAGAATATTGTGACGCAGTTCATGAAAAGAAACTTTAAATCTCTAAGTTATATTTAGAAATATTTTAATAATACGTCATCCAATTTTAATTTTGTCAACTACTGGTATTAGATAAACCAAGCGATCCAAACAACCATTCTGTTAGAGGAAGTACAGTTACAAACTGCATACGTTTTTTTGGCTACTTATTTTAAATCCAATACTTTTATAATAAATGTAATCTTATTACTTTAAATCCATCATAAATCACTCAACTTTTGTATCAATTTCTTTTATAGAATATATTACGTTTTATCGTACATTTTGATGGCTAAATTACCATCCGTTTATGTCGGTACGGGGGTGGCTATATGCTATTGATACTGTAACTAGCTACGATATTCTTTATTATTGACACCCTAGCCTAGGTTTGTATCTGCTAACGTTTCCTCGAAACTTTTTATATTGAAACGACATATGTTTTCGAGCACAACCCCCTGTTGCTGGTTGTGCGAAGTTATTTAGTTACAATGTAAGAGATTCTTATACGAGTTCAGTGAGTGAAGTGAACGAAATAATTACCAAAACACAGCATTGGGTTCTATTTCATATGCATCTAAATTTCAAAATTGATCATTTACAAGATACAAAGTCTCAATATATTTAGTATTAGTCTCACTGTTATCACACGATGCACCAACTCATAATACCCAAAAGAGTAGAAGGAGATGTACTAGAAAACTTCTCCAGTACCTTTCTCCATCTAATTCTCATAATTTAGCAATACCTACTTCTTTAGCTTTGTATTTTTATATATATATATATAATATATATATAATATATATATATATATATATATATATATATATATATATATATATATATGTATATATATTTCTGTATGTGTACACATATGTTTTACTCCCAATTTCTTTTTCATTTTGGTTATTTTTATATTTAATTTGACTGCTCCTAACCGTTTTTACTTCACATTGTATCTATATATCACGTAATTTTCTCTCAGATATTCTAGTAATTTTATTCTGATATAATATTCAGACTTCTCATGTCAGAAATAGATAATGTCTTTACCCCTTAGTGTCTAAGTACTGTGAATTTGATGAATTGCCTTCAGTATTATTGACCTTTGTTTTTATGTCATTATAAGTATAAACCTTAGACATATTTCGTAAATGTCAGTACCGGAAATTTTATCAGGAGTAAACCTGTGTGGTTTATATAATCAGGAACTATCTATTAGCTTTGACAGAAGTCAGTATGTCATATGTGACAGTTGACTGTAACATCCCCTTTTATATAGATAGATGTTATAGTATATACTGAAAAGTACATTAAAAATGTACGTCATTAATAAAATTTGAATGGCAATTACATAGACAAAATAAACGAGCTTTTAGAAAACAAACTTCGTCAACGGTAAAGCAGGAACGAGCACAATACAAATCTCCAGTAAATTTTCCTCATTCTTACTGTATTTGTTTTCTTCAAATCAAAAATATATTTAAGTAATTGGCACGGCGCCCCGCTTCATTGGCAAAGTTGATCCGCTTAGGGCCCTAACTCGCGACCAACAAATTAACATAAAGCAAATTCTTTCTCGATAATGCCGCTAGCCACGTGCCGAATAAAGCGACCTAATTATGAAATATTTAAGAAACTGTTCTTGGACTCCACCAAATTTGGGGTTAAATAATTGTCATGTTAATAATCACTTTAAATTTTTCCGGTATAATTGTTACTATTTTTTCTTTCAGTGTGCTTCATCATATTATAGAAATTAATCTGTGAAAATTTATGGTTTGATTTAACTTTCGACTTCGTGTGAAAAATCTTCGGTACCTTTAAAATATTAAGAGCGGACTACATTAAATTATTTCCTATATCCGTATGTAATAATTCTGTGATGGTAGAATAAAATCTCTGAGTGTAGAATAACGAATAAATTAGAACGATCTTACAATGTATTTTGCAAAATTATAAATATTAATTAGAAATATTAAGGGTTAGTTACTAAATAAAACTTGTTTCATTTAAAATTGCTAAATTTGTTAAGTTCCCATGCTTCAAAGCCTTCTAATGAAACTTATGTAGCTGTTAGAGCTGGTATTCTTAGAAGTTATACACAAAATTCATACACAAATTTGAAATGCATATTAAGCTACGGAGCTTAATAGTACGTAGGCTTAATAGTACTTAAAAATATTTAGAAGGAAATTTTTGTTTAATCATAACACAATTTTATATATAACTATATAATATTTTAATAGTTTCTACTGTATTTACGTTTCATTAATGTACACTTCCTGTATACTAATCTCTTATATGAGTATATCAGTATATGTGAAGTAGATGTAATAAACAAGGGAGTACGCATAAGAATCAACCTCTTGTGGGTAGTGAGGATAGTATCTAGTCTAAAATGGTAATGAGCAGTAAGGTATAGTCTAGTATAGTCGTTGAGGTCTCAAAATATTAGCCGAAATAGCCAATATCAAAAACATAGTTTTATAACAAATGTAGTCATAGATCACTCTGACTCTCATTAGGTCATCTTTTTATCTCAGACGATTAATTAACGAACGATAAGTTGTCTTTCATATACTGCCCTTAAATGTAAAATTTCCTTGTTAATTATTGATTTTAATACAATTAAAACTTTAACATAAGGTAGTCTCTACATTACGCTGTTAGTAAAAGTAAATAGGAGTTACAATAGTAACTTTAAAACACAGCTTTAGAGACGTAATGTGGAACAGGCAATTATCCTTTGGGACTAAACAACCACATAAAGCAATGACAAATAAAACCGTTATAAGTGAATTGAGAGGTATGACGAAAAAACTGAGTATCTCCACTGTGAGGTAAATAGGAGGGTTATAAGAGTAAGTTTAATAAATATGTCTTTAGATATACAATAGTGAACTGGCAATTATAATTTGGAGCACATCGTCATATAAAGCGAGCACAAATGAAACCGTTATAACCGAATTGGGAGATAAAAGGCGAAAAAACTATCGAGTCGAGTCACTATGAGGGTTCGGTATATATTTAGGTTTTTATAAACATTTAAGTTTTTAAGATATTTGTATTAAACTTATTTCAACAACTATTAATTTATTACAATGGAAAATAAATTGCTTGTCTTCTCATAATCGTCTTGTCTTCTCATAATTTTTCAGATGTTTCGATTTAGGAGATTCTATATACGTCACTTTTTGCCACGAATAACTCGATGAGTGGTTCAGAGTGAGAAAGGAACTGTAAAATTTGATCGAATTTCTAATCAAATATCTTCATTGGAAATAGGTTATCAGATAGAATTAGCTTATAAAAGTATATACATGTATGTATATACTTATATATATATATATATATATATATATATATATATACATATATATATATATATATATAATGTATGTGTGTGTAAACAAGTGTTACCAAAAACCTAAGATTTTAAGATGAAGAACCTGAATTTTTTTTCAAAACTTTTTGGAAAGACTCACTTAGAAAAATCTTAAAAAATTTAAGTATTTCCCACGATATAAGGAACAACTTTTGCCATACACGTTTTTTAAAACTTTTATTTGGCTCATTCGAAACGCTCCCCACACACCCCTACGAATACGCGGTGTGATATGGAAGCGGGTAGTGTACTGGATAGGCCCCTTTTAAGCAGAGTCGAAGTGTATTACTATTAATATTTAAGGGGGGGGGGGGTGGATTAATGGCAGGGATGAAAATATTTTTGTAAATATTTTAATGTGAAATTAAAAAAAGCCGCATGCATCATTTGGTGAAGTGAAACTTTTTTGGTGGTCTACACCTCGATTTGTAAGTGTATACTAAGGAGTGCAACGACAGAGATAAAGAGAAAGAGAGACCGATGGAAAGACAGGGAGAGAGAATGTATTAAGTGTAAGTCCATAGATTGTATTAAATTCGCATAAGTCGATTTTATTACCATATATTCAAAAAATTAGTTTCCTATTAAAATTCCCTACTGAAATACTTCCGTTAGATTTTATTATAACGTCATGCATTGGTAAACAATCTATATAATTTTGAAGATATTTTGAGACACATCAGATATAAAATTATTAAAAACGAAGAATTATGTATTTTAAATTTTATAAATGTTGTGTGGTGTTTATGTATCAAAATACTTCTATTAAAATCACCTTGCAAGATGTTCATATAATGCCTGCCTAATAAAGAACAAATAATATAATACTGGTCACAAATTGCTGGAAAAGATTCAGCAGCCCCATATCAATAAATTGTTCAGGTTAAGCATCAGTAGATAATTTCAATGTGTTTATTGTAAATTTTTGTTCAAATAAATTTGTATAAAACGTATCAAACGTTAAGGTATATGCAATGTCTTCATTTATTGATTTTTCGATTAACTACACATGGCTGATTATTATTTTGACCCAAAAGTGAAACATTCTACTATTGCTTTCAATTCGTTACCAATCGGAATTTTTGGCCTATCTACCAATACTTAGAACATGTTAAGAATATATCTGAGAATTTACGCACACGATTTGAAAGGAAACTCACAAAAATAGCAACTATGTCTTACATAAACTCTTTGCATAATTTAAAATTAATAGTAAACAAATGAATCCGGTACTGGACATCGATATATAATCAAACACACACACGCATGCTCGCATACATGCACGCAAGAAAGAAACGCTCGCACGCATGCGTGCGCCCATGCACGCACGCACTCACGCACGCAACGCTCGCACGCACGCACGTACGCAAACACGCCCGCACACGCAAGCGCACGCACGCACGGACGCACCCATTAACACTCGCACGCAAGCTCCCGCGCACGCACGCACACACATACTCACAAACACACACACATACACACACACACACACACCCACATGTGTATATAGACGTATATATACATATATATATATATATATATATATATATATATATATATATATATATATACATATATATATTAAAATTGAAATGTAAATGTACATAAATATTCGAAAAAAAAATTACCGTAAAGACTTTCTGTGTATTCCTACACATTATCCGTCGTGATAACATGTCATTATTTTCGACCAAGTTTCGTAATGCTATGATCAAGAAACCGGAATTATCCCATAAAGTTTATGATGTTTAGCTTTTGAGATAAGGGCTCATAATAAATATACATACACATGTATTGTTCTTCTCATATATGAATTGTAAAAAGTTGAATTCACCTCAAAAATCCAAATCTCAAAACTGTGTAAAATTGAAGGTCTCATGTCCATAAATTAACAAGAGTATTTAAACTCAAACTTATAGTACACAGAACGGATATTAATCTCAATTTAATATGACCCCATTTATAGAATTGTTTTTTCGGTCACGACCTTTTAATATTTAAAAATCTCAAATTGCCATATAGACCATTATTTTAATTAAGTATGCATTGTTGGACGTATTAAAATTCATGATCTTAGCTAAGCACACTATTCATTGTCTGCGTGATCGCACTGATATGGGGTTGGTTAATATAGCGTGCCAGGTTAAACCATGCGAGGCTTCGCTGATAAGCCTAAAACAATGGACAATGTCATTGGTAACAATAGATATTTGCATCCTTATCCATGTTATAGTGCCGTGGTTCATCCTTATTCACGTTATAAAGCAAAACTTTGTGTGAAATGAGATTTTTGGGAGTGGGGTCTTCTTTAAAAAAGCACTAAAGTTTCTTGAAACATGAATTTTCATTCAGTGGAAATCACAACAAAGACCTAGCTTAATCACTATATTTAATTGAATATTATTACAAATCAACCTTTTTTTTGGTTTCCGTAACCAATATAGCTTTATATTTTCACCAGGTCCATTCCATATAATTTTTGGTAATTTTTTTTATTCCTACACCCCATTGTGTAGGGTATATAATTGAAGTAGTGTAGGGTTGAATAGTTCTTTCAAAAATATTAGGAGTATTTAATTTCATTTCCTCTTAGTTAAACTACTATTCTTGAATATCTGCGAATTGTTCTCTATAGTAGTGAATGTAACGAAATTAAAAAGAAAATTTTCATAGCTAAGTAGGTTTCATTAGTTTACGAGTAACAGTCGTCCAACTTACGATATGTTGCTGGGTCTTTCAAAAGTTCTTAGGGACTGCATATGTATATTTATTTATAGTTATTTTAACTTTTAGAAATATGAGTCGTCCGGAGTGAAGTCTTTTATCCAGGTGTGATAATTTAGACAAATGTTAATTTTTGTGAAACAGATAATTTTACCGGAATAGTAGAAATTATATCGACGAAGTGGAGTTTAAGATGATCAATGAAGATTATATTGTGAAAAATAAATTAATAATTATTTTAATTTATTGGAGCAATTAATAATTAATTCGTATGGAGTCGTGAGCTCTTCGATGAGAAACGTATGCAGTTTCCGAGAATTTTTCTAAATATTTGAATAGAATATTCTAAGTCGTATACATGTTTATACATGATCAAGTGTATACGGAACCCTTGTAGTGTAAGTTCTACTCATATTTATTATATTTTTCTGGTTCCATCGATAAATACTGAAGAATAATTGAAAATTCCAAGTTGTTTTAATTTATTCAACTGAACCTATCTGCAATGTATTTTTGCATCACTAGGACATGACTGAAATGGTAAACTAATATAAATATGTACTCCCAACGGGACTAGAACGTAATAAACATAAACCACAAATCAGTCGGAGTTTTCGCACTGAGAATACAGCTAGATTTAATAAAGCAATACTTCTTCAAAAGCAATTCTCCTGCACAAAAACATTATAATGTATAAATAATTTCAAACTTCAAGCGGGAGCTCTGAAAATATACCGCCCTAGGTGGCTTAAATAAATCAGGCATTTTGACACCGTGACATTTATCTTAAGGATTATAAATAAATATCTAATAAAATTGATTACATCCCAATCTCTTAACAAGTAAAGATCAGAGACGTGTGATACGTAGAGTACTGTTTTAAGTAATGCGTAGGTATAATTTTAACTTGGGTAAATAACTACACATGTATTGAAAAACATAAATAATAACGTACTTATAAACGATTATATTTAATCCATAGCCAAAAGAATTATGTATACCTGGTACTCTACTAGGTTGGGCGGTAGTATTTCAATGAGTGGATTGTTGAGTTAATAGCCTGTACATGACTATACCTGATTATACTTATTTAATGGTAAACTGATAAACTGAGAATAGAGCTAAAAGCATCTTTGCCAAAAGCCCACCCCAAGTTATTGTAATAAAACGAAATCTAGGTCGTGGTAAAGAATTTAAATCAAGTGGAAATAATACTACATCACGTAGTTTAATTTAATTGTGAATAACGAATTCCCACAAAATTAACGCCAAATATATTCAACATACTCAATTAAATTAATTTATAATATAAATAAATAGGTAACTTTACAGGTAATAAAGTCAAAGAACTCTGAAGTCTTGTTAATAATATTTGGTAAATTTAAGTAAGATAGAGGTCAGTAATAAATTTTAATAATATGTATATATTTCAAAGAACATTTCTAACATTTAAGCTTACATGATTTAATTCAGTAATATTTTGTTTTGCAAAACTTATTGTCTTAATTATGTTATAATTTTATTTTGTATTAAGTTAAATGCTAAAATTTGTGGAAAATTTTATAATTTGGATTGTGAAATAGTTTCAAAAGTACCGTAAAGGAGATAAATAAGATTACTTGGCATTATTAAGTTCTTGGCTACCATTTTACTCCTATTTCTCATTGACTTGTCACATCTGGGCGGACATAACGTGGTAAGGATTGTATTGCAAGCTGATGGTAAAAACTAAATATGTGAAACGAAGTGAACCTAGTTATTTTCATAACTAAAGCTAAAGGAGCCTAAAGTTCACGAAAAAAATGTTTAAAATAACATTGTCGAGAAAAAGGGGATCGATAACTCGGTACGATACGATAACCACCAACTTTTACTGGATATTTTGATCATCTGATACAGAAGATCGACACAATTTAAAAATGTATCGTTTGAACTCTTAAATACAATAAATATATTTACGAAGAGTACAAGCCCAAAATATATAAACTTCTTTTGAAAAAAAATTAAATTATTTGATATTTTAAATTATTTAATTTAATAATTTTTTTAAAGCAATAAAAAATAAACTTGAATTTATTTCGTACTTAGTTTATTTTGTCGATCATAGCTTATCACAAAAATTATAAACATCGCAATATGTTTATCATAAGCAATAATTACTTTTCAAGTTCAAAATCAATTAAAATTCCATAATTTCCATTATGAATTATAAACCTCAGGAATGTTCGATAATTCTTTAGTCATTATATTGTTTACATATATTTTTACGCCTTCAAATATTTCAAAAAAGGAAATAATCAATTAATAAAATTAAAATATTATTAAAAGTTGTTTTTGAAGGCGATTTTTGATTTTTTTAAATATAGAAAATTAGAAGATAAATACCTTTATCAGCATGTTTGACGGCTACATATTTCAAATAATCACACTCTCTTCCAATCATCTATTTCCAATTTCATATGAAATAAAATTTGCCCTTTATTTTGTCAATGTTATCCCTGTATGATGTATTTTGAAAAAGATTATGTATTAAAAATATGCCGGATAAAGTTACTCCCTAATCATTTTATGTATTTAATTAAACTTAAAAATAAACGAGTGTGCTTTAGACCACACTACTGAAGTAAAACTTCAAATTCACAAAATATGAACTTTAAAATGAATTTACAATTTTATTCACTTTAAACGTAGAATATTTAATGTATTGAACAAAATAATAATTTATAAAATTGTTCAAGAACGAAATGAAATTACAAAATAATAAAAAAATCACCGTTCGCGTAACGCTAGGAAACTTGCATATATATATATACATATATATATATATATATATATATATATATACATATATATATATATATATATATATATATATATATATATATATTTCATGCACTGGCTACGAGAGGAAGAGAGAAAGAAAATGTGCGCGCGCACTCTCTTGCTTCTACAGTGTGATACAGACAATAGGCTTGCACTGTGTCTTAGATATACGAAACATAACTGCCTATGAGAGAAAGAGAGAAAGAAAATGTGTGCTCGCACCTTTCTCTCTTGTCCCTACAGTAATATACGAAACGTAACTCTCTCTCTTTCTGTCTTCACTAACTTATATCTTCCTCTCAACTTCCGTTCGCCTCGCCCGATCACACCGTTCGTAATGCTCTCGTCACGCATTCACCAGCTTACTCCCCAAGTCAAGCGTGCGTAAAGAAGTTTTATTTCAAATATTATCAAACGATTTCAAAAAACTTTTCCTATAATATTCCTATTAAACAAAAGGAAAAATACGTAATATGTGGTGTTGGTGATTTTCTTTTTCGTCAAATTTCTTACGAAATTCCTAAAAAGACTTTAAATATTCATATGAATTCATTTAGAAAAGTCTAATTTATGCGTATACAGACAGACATTTAAAACGATCTTCATCATTAATTAAGGTCAAGTAACATTTAAATCCGTCCACACTCGATTTTTTCGCCTTGAAAAAACTTACTTCGTCCCTGTATTCGCTAAAACGTAAAAAAATAAACGTCTTACTCGTTCACGTACTTTGAGAAATCAATTCAATTCAAATTTCCCTTGATTCCGTCCAACAGCGAATACGAAGGTTCTTAAAGAGATGAATGTGGTGCATGGACGCATACGTGCGAGTATCTTGCGACAGGCTGCATCCAAGGTCGGTCGCACAGCATGTCTGGGGAAAATTTGTAACACGTAAAAGAGATTAATTTTTATTGACCATCATATTACATTTGAGATAAGAAATGATTTAATATTCGATATTTAATTCTGAAACTTCTTGTGTTATTTAGATAAGTTGTCATAAAAATATTCTTTTTCTTCATTAGTAATACTATTGCAACTTTTAAATATACATTTACCTATGTGGACCTGTCAGAGCTCATAAAAGAATTATTTTTTCAAAACTGTTATAGCGAAGTTATTAAAATAATCAGGGATAGGTTTGGTTTAAAAAAATTTCAGGCCAGTACAAAACATATAATAAAAGAGGCGCTTTTGGAAAAATACAGTGAAGAAAGCAAAATAAACAGAATAGGAGTCGAAGACGTATCTGACAATATTCGAATTTGACTGCTGTAATATAAATACAACATGCAAACAGTTTATGAGTCCAAATATTAAGTTACGAGTAATTCTAAGATATATTTGGAACTGGTTAAATCAATTGTTAATAGATATTTGGATCAATTTGGATTTATACATATCCCGAAGGCTAGGCTCACGGTAAGTAATTTTTTCAATAAATTCTTTTGAGGTAACAAAATATTTGTATTCAAACTTCTTATTATATCTTTATGCTAATTAATTCAAAGTCTTCTAATAGATATTAGAGCGCTTCTATTAAATGTCTTTAAACATGTTTTAGTTCATACTTCACTACATGATGCAAGAAATGAATGTTTATTTTTCATTAAAATTTGGTTGACACGTCCGCTCACTAGACTCTCTCGAAGTGAACTGAATGTCCGGAATCGAACACTAGAGAACAAGCAATGACAACTTTTATGTCAATTACTTTAATATACAAAGAATGCATTTTACCGACGCATGTGCGGACTCTGCGGTATTTATTTATACACACACACAACACATATATGTATATATATATATATATATATATATATATATATATATATATATATATATATATATATATATGTGTGCCTATAATTCATGTAATTTACATATACAAAGTTCTAAAATTTTCCCTACTTTCAGCCAGCTTCATTTTTGTAATGGACATATTTATATTATTAATCAGAAAAAAATATGTGTGTGATTATTTAATTTTACAGTTTTTTTATATTTAATGATTGTGGAGAGAAATTACGCCCAAAATATGGAACGCGTTCAAGATGCATGTACGTTGAACGCGCTCTTTGAAAATGTATTTTAATTTGTTTATATTTATCAAATTTATAAAAGAAGTAGTGGGGGATATATTCTATTCAACATTGTGACTAATTAATTACGATTCGGTATTTATCACGGTCAAATATCTTAATACAACGGTAGGTATTAAAACTCGTTCGAATGTTCGTGTCAAAGTTAAAAGAGAAGTATGGCTCACATTAAAATTATGAAACTGGCAGATGTTAAACGCTGCTAATTTAGAATAATTAAAGCATTATAACAATAGAAGTGTTTAAATCGTAAGACTGACTTGAATTGAGTACTAAAAATTTTAAAATAAAGTACTGAGAATTACAGTCAAGGGAAGTCGGCATAGTGGAGTAAGTAATAAAGAAATTTGAGGATAATCATGAAAATATCAACATCGTCACATGAATATCGGAACTATCTAATTTCTAAGCGACATAAATTTATTTTGACTGCTTAAAAAACTTTTATTCTTTATACGACGGTTAAATTAAGAAAGAACTCTGAATGAACAAAGAAATAAAAAAATAACATACTAAATACTCACTATTATATTCTTTGTTCATTACCGCAGTCGTAAACAGCACTAGACCTGCCTTTTATTCCGCTGATGTCAACGAATGCTTTCGAAATATGACGCTACTGCAAAATCTTTTTTAAAGACGATCGATTCTGTTATGTCCTTCCGTCGACATGAATAACCAAACAATTAAAGAAAGTTTGATTAAACATGTTTACAGCAACTGTAAACATTAAACATTATAAAATTTATGTTTACATTTGCTACTAGTTAATACATTTTCCCAGTTACTAGCGAGAGTTAAATATTTTTTTATGTGTTATATACTTGAACTCTGAATAAACTGACGATATTTCTGAAATTGTTCGATGTGGTGTCTTAATATTTTATGTAGTTGTGTATAAAATTATTGGTTATGCTGTCTCTTATGAAAACATTATCATTTAATTTTTTTAATTAAAAAATATTTACCAGCAAAGATGACAAGTGGTTATAAATTAATTTTAAGAATTTTTTCGTAATAACATTTTTAAAATTCTGTAGTCATACATATCCTTACAGATTGTTATTATTTCGTGTTGTCCGTTGATTCGCCTTTCTGTTCATCACAGCTTTAAATTTTTTATAAGTTTATACCCACATCTGTGATATTTTGTAGGTAAAATAATCAGTTCCTTCCAATGTTGCGAAGTGTCGTATTTGTAGATTCGATTTTTTTCACGCTTATTGTTTAATTGGGTGTCATTAGACAGAATTTTTGAATCACATGGTTCAATTCAAATTGATTTTTGAGCGATCTTTATAAAGTGTTTGACCGAATTCTCCTTACTTTCTTCTTAATTTTGCCTAATATTTTCAGCAGAATTTTAGAATGAAAATTTAAAATAACCTAGATTTTTATACTCTCCTACAGTATTTTAAAAGCGATTTCTAGTTTTTAAAGAAAAAACTTCTTCCTGTACAGAAGCACGTTTTAATTATTTTTTTTATATATTACGTTAAAATGCATCGTTTCCTTTCAATCGCCTTTCTTATACTTTTAACTACATTTTACATAATATTTTAAGTTCTAGCACAAATTTGCAATTCCTCACTTAATTTCCTGGAAAAGTAAACATAACGATACTTATCTTTTATCCACGATGTAGACGTTACTCCGAATTGACTTTATCACGATTTGGGTGGGAAAATTACTACATCAAATGCGCGTAGTCGTTTTTCTGTGCTATTTCTGTGAATTGGCTTTCGCAGTGTGTTTTTTTGTATAAGTGGTAAATTCATGGTACATTTTAGTACTTTTGTATTTATTTCCATGGTTTGGTAATAAGCAAACAGCGATACTTTGATGAGCTTCTCGGCTAACGCTACCACCAACGTAACCAGCGAAATGAATTAACGATTTTTACGAATGATAGAGTGAATTAACGGATATTAACAACTGATGAAATGAATTAGCGGGTGTTTACAAATTATGAAGTGAATTAATGGGATTTTGCAACTAAAATGAATTAACTGGTTTTTATAAGTAATGAAATGAATTGACGGATACTAAAAACTTACAAAATGAATTAACCGGTTTTTACAGATGATGCGGCTCTTTGCAAATGATGAAATTAATTAACGAAAATTTCATTAATAATTACATTTTTAGTATTTTTGATTGATTTTGTTGGACGAGTCAAAACAAAAACGGATACAAGGTTTCTGCATTCGTCATTGGTACGACTTTTTGGTATTTTACTTATGGGTATTAGCCCTAAACGACATTTTTGTAATTTAAATACGATGACATCCAAGTTTATCGCAAGAATCTTATTATTGTAGAGCGTAGTTAAAAAGTTTCGAAAATTATGAAATATTTGCAAGATAAAATGTTAAACAATTATATATTTCAATAATACATGTCATTAACCCTTTCTGCCAAAATATGTGTAATATATTTAAAAATGCAATGTTATTTCAATATATTCTTTTAGCAGTGAATAACAGTTTGAGAAGGCTCAAAATTTGTGTCGAAAATTCTGTTCAGTGACAAAAAATTATTTGAATAATATTTTTGCATAAATTTTTTTATAACTTCAGTGTACAAGCTGATAAGAAGTGAAATAAATTATCACCACTTAAAATGGATTGTGTATACCACAAACGAAAAAATAAATTACTTGTTTGACATTTTATATACGACCATTTCATATATGAGAGTATGCTTTGTAGTGTGATGTATTCAAGTAAACATTTTTACCATATTTCAGATCAACAGTATAACCAAAGCATTGCACCACCTTGTTCTAATTAGCCATTAGCAATAACAGTACTAGAGAAAAATGCCGCCAATTTGTTTCAAATTTAGGGAAGAAAGGTTGCTTGTAAATATTTTTAAAATATAAGTAAGTCAAAATGAATTAAAGTGAATCATAATTACCTTATTTGCTAGTTTCTAAGGAAAATAATTTTTCAATAAAAGTTTCAGTAAAAATTAAATAGGTTTTCCCTTTTCTTATATTGTCCACACTGCAAGTAAAATTTATCATAATGAAAAGCACTATGTCAGCTGTGACACACACATTTTATGTTAATATATATAGAGAAAAATTGAGTAAACTTTGGTTTAAACTTAATTATTAGACAAGGACGACAATACTGAATTATGACGAATGAGACAGAAAGATATATATATATATATATATATATATATATATATGTATATATATATATATATATATATATATATATATATATATATATATATATATATATATATATATACGCACTATTAAATTTAAAAACTATTATCCGCATATTTTTTATTGAAATTTTGTAATTTTTCCACTACAGGTTTTTAATTTTCCTACATTTTAATGATATTTTATTAAAAAGAGCAAAACAGAGTAGTTAATTATACTTTAGGTCGAATAATTACTGGCTGCTTTGCACCAAAATATTACATAAAACAATCCAAGTATTATAGAAATGGCTGTTTTAAGTAAGTGTTCGGATTTATTTTTATCGAGTTTTTGTGACCTATATTTTGTAAAAAATAAATAGCTTTCTTCTTCAATATTCAACTCTCATTATATACGATGATATTAATCTTGTCACATTCATCGCTAAGAAAAATTCTTTTCTTCCTATTTTCATGTTCCTAATAATAAATTATCTAGTGTTTATGAGGAAGCTTGATATTCTTAAACCATTTATGAAATTACATAAATTATGCAAATAATAATTATAAACTTTGTTTTCCAACGCGGTATCGAATCAATCAAGACGAACAGGTACCATATCCACATCCGAGAAGATTCAACTCAAATTTATTCATCAATGAATATTAAAAAGTGGGCTGTGATAGGCTTTTAAATTTTGTTTCTACTCTCACTTTTGAGGTCTTGATTAATCAATTATAACTTGGGCTCCCAACTCTGCGGCAAAAATCGTTTGATTCTACACAAACACGACGCGATGCGAGGCACCAATTTTAACGAACCTGTTTAATTATAAAATATTCCTCCCGTCAGACAGATTATTTTGTTTTGCACAGCCGAGAATTAAAAAAATAGAATAAACAATTTGGGCATTATGCTTAAATCAAATTATGATGATAATAAATTAATCAAAATGTATTCCTTAAATTATGATTAAATATGCATAAAAATTGGACAATTACAAGTCTCCGACTTTAATTATTAACTCCCTTCATCTGTTACGTTGACGACGGCACTAATGCTATATCATATGGCGTATGCACGGAACTAAGCGAGGAGCATTTTAGTTCAGCCAAATTAAAAGTTGAATAACATGTAAGGACGAAAGGTGTTACGTAATTCGTAAGAAATATTTTTGTCAAGAAACTTTTTTTTTAGAACCATTGGTTTAGAATCAGGTATAAGCAAATAAATAGTTTGGTTGTTTACAGCATATATTTTCCAATTCTGATAATTTTGCTTCAATTTATATCTAATTTTCAATATTCATGATTTTTTTCACATTTTTTAAAGCTATTCATTTGGACGTGAGGGTGGAGGACAGTTATTTTTATTCATTTAATCCGAAAGATATTTAAATATATTTATAAAATAAAACATCATGTTTATTGTTGAATTCTTACTTCAACAAGTTTTCATTTGACATACCACATGATTGAATTGTTTTATTGTACAATTCTATAATACAATATCTCTGTGGTAAATTTAAAATGTTTAGTTCGAATAGTTTCCGAAAGAATCTGCAACAAACAAAATGATGGACAACGAAGTGATTCCATAATTGTATATGCCCCAACGTTAGTCCATCCCATAACGGCGATACGGGTGCTTGTTCCAAAGTTTTTGAGCCAACCTGGTACGTGAGACCGACGTCACCCACTATGTACGAAAAATGGTAATAGTAAGTTTTTTTTATGTTACACATTTTAATAAGACTTTATTCTTACTTTAGCTGCTATTTTAATTGAGTGATTGGTTAATTTTGATCTGTCAGCGTTTTGCATGATTTTATGAATATTTCACAAACATATGTATGCTTTGGTTTTTCGAATTATAAATTTTGTTTCAAAGTCAACAGTGCCGTCAACGTCAACAGTGCTGTCTCGAGGCTCTTCCACAAGACACATTAGTCTCTGATGACGATAGGTTACAAACGTCATCGAACAATGAAGCTGGAAGTCATGGCGAACCGGAAAATCCCGCATCAGATCCAATACAAAATTCGGAGAGCGGAGACTATTTGAGTGCTATCGGTACTCCTTGGAATGGTTCTTTTTATTGCTTGTTTTATCAGTAACTAGTAATTGACAATATTAAAATTGTACGATACTTTATTATAAAGATTCTAAATATAACCCAGAGATAAAAAGTAACTTTTTATGAACTGCGTCACAATATTCTTCATGTAACTCATATTTTTCACCAACTAACATCTTTAATAGCAAATGTTTCTTAAAATATATAGTTAACTTACAAATTTTACTTCCAAATTTTGTATTTTGTCTCGTTTCTAATAAAATTAAGTTATCGCCAATTCGCAAGTCATTTTATATGAGACATGATAAATCCACAAAATTGGATAAAGGACTTCATCGGCCATCTGTCGGTACTAAGAGAACTTCATGGGATTCGGAGACACTTTTTGACGACACCATAATTAATGTTATTTTCATGTATACCAACCATTACATCGATAACGTCAAACTAGAGAAATCTATACTAGAGAAACGTATGCCAGACAGATTAAGCAAAAATTACTCAAATTTATCCTGTGGTACGTCAATTGAAGGTGTGAGTTCCGAAAATTACAAAACTCTTCTTTTTAGACTTTGATATGACATAGAGATATATTGTTTAAAATGTCCCCAAGAAAGTTTTTCCCCGAAATTGCTAAAGTCAAAAGTAAGAAAAACAGTCTCACTGGAAGTTGAAGATCGAAGTACAAAAATAAAGAAGTTTTAAAAATATCAATATAACAATTAAAATGGGAGTAAATAAAGGTCTTCATTTCTTTTTTCCTTCATTTTATATGTCTTGTGCAGAATCATTTAAAAGGATTATTCCAAAAATTTACAAAAATATAGCATTCCCATTGCCCCAATTTACGAAATTATTAAATCAGAAATCATGAAAAAATAGAGTTAGCAAAATCTGGTCAAAGATTTAAAAAAATTGAAGCGATTATATTAGATCTTATAACTTTTGAAATATGCACCACGTGTGTTAACGCCTGATAACAATATGGTAGGCAATATATTTGTATTGTGAAAGACTGACATTTATGAATGCTTTAATAGAAATACTAAATATTACTATTGAATATTACAGTAACAATATTTCACATCCAACAAAAGTATGGAAAATAATTGGGTGTGGCTGTGTCATGGATACGGCCGTGTGTTGTACGTGAATACATCGATATAACGGGTTCTATTTTTTAAATAAAATATTTTTATTTATGTATTTAGGATAAAAGCAAGGAAACAAATAATTATTGTGTTACAATGGCGTATAGGCTAACATTATATATTTTTGATAATATTTTTTTATTCTAACACATTATATTCATTGTCACTACTTTAAAGTAATGTTTTTATATATATATATATATATATATATATATATATATATATATATATATATATATATTATACATTCGATAGATTTTGATGACAGCTGACGATTAAAACTTAAACGAACATCGTAGTTTTTCCGAATCAAAAGGTATACTAATTGCAAATCTCGATACACAACAATATAACCTCAAAATCTCAAAATGGCGGCGCTTCTCCTCCACCGCGCGGGATGCGTCACTGTTCTCGCTTATTGTAATGAATTCTTTGATCCTTTAGCTATCCATTGGTATAATTTAATTTTTGATGTAGACGATAAATTCGAAACTGCAACGCCAAACTTTATCCCCCGATTTCGTTATCATTAAGTTTTTTGGATTGCCCCCGTATGGTAGCAAATTTAAAGACGTATTCACGTCCAAAGAAATAAATGTTATTATTGTAGATGGCAAATGATAATTGTGGGAAATAAAAGACCGACGTCATAGACATAAGTCTCTGACTACCAATAACGCGACGCTTACTAGAATGATTAACAGATCCATTACATGAGAGAAGTCCACAGCAAGTTTGATATTCATTTGCGTATAAATGATGCATAGTTTAAGTATGTATGGCTATAGAGACAAAACTGAGATAGTCCAAAACCCTTTAAGTCAGTTCACTCAGAATAAGTATCAGAAGTTTTAATGTATTATCTATGACTAAATAAGTTTTATATATGTAATTCGCACCAGAAGAATTCTAGTTTGTTGCTTACGTCCAGTTTCACTGCCATTTAGCTTCATTTATCTTCAGCCCTTACGTTAAATTTATACGAAATTAATTTACCTACTTTACAAATAAATGGAGGATGAAAATTTCCGAATAATTGCAGCCAATATGGTAATTGCAGCTATGTTACCAATTTAAATGGATTATTTGTTCAAATTTTAGTCTAAATTAACGATTGAACTTGAATTTTGAGACAGAAGGTAGGAAAAATTTGGAAGAAGATATTTATTTGTTTATTTCGCTTGTGTATAACAGCGCCTTTGATTATTCCATTCTTATTGTTATAAATAAATATTTTCTACCTATGAAAATATTTGTATATTCTACTCAAGTAAAAATTAATTAATGTGTTGTGACGATATTTTACATTAATCAAAAGCCATCAAAGTAGCGACGATGGTTTTATTCCGCATTGCTCGGAACCTCTTGTTATGCATACTTCGTCATATTTGTTTTTAGACAACTTTTTTATTTGAAATTTTATCCTATTACAATTTTAAATCAAGTAAAAGTTGTATTGTGATTAGAATGGCAAAATAATCGAAGAGAGAATAATGAAATCTTTATTCATTTCGTTTAAATGTAACAATCAATTGAACTAAATCGTTATAATTATTCTTAATATGAGTATATTAATCTGCTTAAATCTTTATACTATTCTTGATAGAGATCGAAAAGATAAATATATCCCATGTTTGAGCTTCAAAATTTGATCAAAGTTTTGTTCAAATATAACACAATTTTGCATATAAAATATAGTTACTTCTTTCAGATTTTAAATTATATTAATTTACAATTTTCTGTAGACTAATCTTTTATATCAGTACACTGGGTAGTAGTATGTAAAGTAGATGTAAAAAATGAGGAGTACGAATAAGAATTCACATAATAGGCATAAGAATAATTTAGAGATTCGGGACAGTAGTGTTGTCATCTTGAAATATTAGTTGAATTCGTTAAATATCGATAGCATAGCAAATACAATCATATATAACTCTGATTTTCATTAGACCTACTTTTTATCTCTTAAATTAATTAATGAAAAATAAATCGTTTTTTAATTTACACCAACTAAATATCATTTTTCCTTTGTTAAAAATTGAAATTTTTATAAAAGTTTGTTTCTAAATTAATAGTGTAGGTAAATAAGTGAGTTGTGATAAAACCTTTAATAAATATAGCTTTAAATATACGGTAACAAAATAGTGATTATCTTGAAAGTATATCTATTAAGGTATTAACAAATATTAATTTTTCACAATATCAATTTATTCGCCACCATATCTTTCATAGACGTAAAATAACGTATATTTAAAAAAAAATAACATTTAGAATCATCACGTCTTTGTTCACATTTTCTTAGTATAAATGAATAAGTTAGTATAAGATTAAGAAATACATGCATTTTTTCTGTTAACCTTCAGATACTTCGATTTAGGATATTCGATTAAATTTCCTTTGTGCTACAAATAACTCAATGAGTGGTTAAGAGTGAGAAAGTGCCGGTAAAAGCCGATAGAATTTCCAACAAAATATCTTCTTTGGAAAACAGGGAGATATAAGTAATCACAGTGGATTAATTTAATAAATTTGTTTAATTATTCAGAATATTTGAAATATTAGATAAGACCTATATGATATCACTATCAATAAGAAATATTAAAAATTATAACAGTTGCTTTTTAACCCTTTGTTTAAAGTGCGTAATAATCCTTTACATATAAAACAAGTTTGTGTATACACAGCTTAACACACTGCAATGTGAAAACGATAGCTGGGTACATGTAATTTTTTTAAACTAAAATTGTGAAAACTTCTGAGTTTCCTTGAGAAGTTGAGCCTGCGCAGTTCTTATAAACTTTAATATCTTTATAATAGTTAATAAAACAAAAACATTTAAATATATTTAAACAGATGTTATTATAGACCGAAGTTACTAAGGTGAAGGACTAGAATTTTAATTCCAAAAGTTGTGATAGCTGCTTTTCGGTAACGCAGCTATTCAGTTGCCGAAATATATACTTTGATGTTTAGTATTTATGTTTTTGTAACTAAAAAGAAAAAAAATCGGAACCCTTAGAATATTACTCATATGTCTGTCCGCCTATTACACTGCTTTCTCAGAGTTGTGTGACGTGGGCACTTGAAAATATTGATAAATCATACTAATCCGTGACACTAAAAATTATGCATTTGGAACCTTTACAGGAGGCAAATAGACTGCATTTTTTGCTGATTTCCCGTATCATTTGATTGAAACCTATACTCGTAAATACCTAGAAATTTAAAAATATTTTGTAATACAGAAATCAATGTGACTTCTTTTTCCATTTCCCAATTTTTTTTATTAATATTTTTCATAACTAAATGAAACTAAGTAATGTAACATTTTTTCTACTTTATTTAAATTCTTTATCACGACCTAGGTTTCATTGTACGACAATATCTTCAAGTGGGTAATTGGCAAATATTAAGAATCTTTGCTAATTAAAAAAATTAGTATCTTTTCTAATTGCCCACCTGAAGATGTTTTTCTACAACGAAACCTAGGTCGTGGTAAAGAATTTACATAAAGTAGAAATAATACTACTTCAAGTAGTTTCATTTAGTTGTGAATAAATAATTTCTACAAAATTAACGCCAAATATATTCAATATTATTATTTTTTTCTACTGTACTTACGGCATCTATTACCGGACCCGGAAAGACACTAATGCTAACAGGTAGATTTCGACAGCTATCACAAATTACGTCTACAGTTCAGTGCCTTATTAGTATGTACTGGCAATAGCTGTTTAGTAACTTGTTAATATATATTAACATTTTGTATTAACTTGTTAATATATATTAACATGGTGCTTTATGGCCAATTTGGAGCCGTATATGTTATTGCATAATGTATATGTTCGTACAAGATATTTTTTTTAAAAGTTATATTACCATGACCAAATTATTGTAAAAGAACAAGCTTTCTCAGTAATTCCTTCTTTCCATTTCCATTTAAAGAACAAATTATCTTTAACACAGGAAATATCATCGTTTTCTAAGGTGCCTTAGGGTGATTAAACGATAATCCTACTTATTCGCGCAGTATTTTCGCGCTGTACACCCGCACGTCCCCACCTACGTAAACTTGCACAGAACTACAAAGTTCTGAGAATCTTCATTATCTCGGAATATTGGATGCGGGAAATAAGTTTGCGCAATCTGTACCGATACCTACACATTTTGAAAAGTTTTATGACACTTTTGTCAACTTAGACGTGACTGTTGAATAGCTTTGTGTTTTGGTGTCGCTTGCGTCGTTCCAGAATTCCCCTTTAATTTCTCTTAAAGTAAGAACCTGGGTCTATTAAACGTGTAGTCTCAGGTGGGTTCTATTAGATGTGTAGGAAGTCTGATCGAGTGACTTGTGAGAAAGAATAGATCTGTCTGAAGGGCTGAAACTTCTGCTTCTGTAAAATTTTGCTTTCAGCCTTGTTTTTACCTTCAACTTCTTTCCAGTGGCAACGAAATAAGTAAAGTGAAAATGTTCCTTAATTTAGTAGAATATCACCATAAACAGTAATGTATAAAAAACATTGTTCCAAATTGTTTCTCCACAGATCAGTAGTGATATTAGATATTTTTCACAAGTAGAAACTAGAATATAAAAAAATTATCAGACATTTTGACACATTCCGTCACTTCCGGATATATGCGGTGGAAAATATTCTAATAGAGTTCTTCGGTAAAAATGTTATATATTTAACGTTGCCAAAAAGAAAATTCAACAGTTGCCTTCAAAACTTTTTTCGATAACATTTCAATTATCAATCATCATGAGATATTTTATGTGTTTCCTAAAAAAATTAAGCAATTATACCAATTTCATTTAGGTAAATAAAATATTTACTTATACAGACTAATATTTAAAACTCACTTAATCTTTATTTAAATTCGTTCAAAATTTTAATTGTTCTTGTAGTCGTTTAAACGTAAAAAAATAAAATCCTCCCTTCAGTCTGCGTTCTTTGCGAAGTCACTTTGAATCAAATTTTTATTGAATTATCCAACACCGAATACGATGATCTTTAAAGAGATGACCGCGATTCGTGGACGTATGTAGGCGATCACCTTGGGACAGGCTTCATCCAACAGTCGAGTGCCACGTCTGGGAAAACTCTAAAACGTTTAAGGGATTTATTTTTATTCACCATCGTATCATAAACCAGGTTTGAACTGATTTCAATATTTGTATTTGATATTTACTGCTAAGTCTTCCTGTATTCTTACGGTAAGTTTTTTTTATAAACAAAATTATTTCATTTTATTTGTACTGCTAGAATTTTAGTATATCCGTTCACCAGTGCGGATAAGTCAGAGTTTACTAATGCATTATATTTGAACGAATTATAAAAAAGAAATAATATAAAATTGTAGAAATGACTCTTCAAAAAAAAATACTGCAAACATTTTCAGGATAATGAAACAAAGAACGAAAGAAGCAATTTTGGAAAAGGAAAGTGGGGAAAGCAAAATACACAGAATAGGAGTAGAAGATAGCATGATATATCTGTTAATATTATAATTTGACTGCTGTAAATTTAAATGTAATAACTATTCACGAGTTCATATATTAAGCTACAAGTAATTATGGGATATATTTGGTACTGACAAAACCAGTTTTTGATAGATATTTGTTGTCATTTGAACCAATTTGAATTTAGTAATTTTTACTAATGATCTTATGGCTAGTTTTCATGATAAGTAATTTTTTCTAGGTAACTTATTGATGATTACTACTTATTGATGATTATCAATAAGTCGCAAATTTTGGTAAGATAACAGAATTTTTGTTCAAATTTCTTTAAGCCAACAAATTTATATGTAGCATACATACAATTGTTTCGAACTTTCTCATAGATATTACAGGGTGTCTGTTGAATCTCTTTCTACATGGTTTAGTTCATAGTTCATTTGCACAGCTTGTTTGTTCACTTCATTAACAATTGGTTTACACGTCCGCTCACTAGACTCTTCCGAAGTGAACTGAACATCCGAAATCGAACACTTTAGAGAAGGGGCAATTACCGATATTGTCGTTAATACATAAATAGTCCATCTTATGGGCGTATGTATGGACTCTTACCGTATATGTTTTATGTATGTGTGTAACTCTTGCAATTTATATTTAACAATGTTCTAAAATTTTTCTTATTTTCGTTCAGCTCCATTTTTATAATAGACTTATTTTTATTAATAATAAGGAAATAATTTGGTTGGTTCTCTCCATTTAAGTAACTAAACATTTCTTACATCCATCATGGGGGTGATTATTTTACTTTACATATTTTGAATTTTATTTTTGTAGAGATAAATAACGTAGAAAATATGGAACCTCTTGCACCTTTAATGCGCTATATACAAATATATTTTATTTATCTTCAGTTATCAAACTTATAAAAGAAAAACGGTAGAAAGATTCTATTCAACATAATCAATAATTAGGCACAATCATGTATTTATCAGAAACCTATGAATAGCATAGGTAAGCACTGTCAAATATCTTCTATCCTGAAAAAAAATATTAGAATTTGTTGTTTTAGGTAAATAGGCAGACGTTCACGTCTGCTATTATGAAATAATTAAACCTTTACAATAATAGAATTTGCTTTATCAGCAAATCCTAAAAAAAATGTGCCAAAACAAAAAATTTGAAAAATACTGTCATTGAGTCCTATTAACAGGGCTCAATGACTGTATTTAATCAAATATTGTAATCTCGATCAGGATATTAAAATCGGCTGAGTAGGTAGTAAAGATAATATCACAGAACAGAGAGTAAATACAAATGGCATGTGGGCGTGACGAACGCGCCACGCATGAGCAGCACTCCGCTTATTTCGAAGTAAGTGCATCTTGCCCTACATTGATTTGTTGTTTGCCGAGACGCCACAAAGAGGTCCGTTATTTCTGCACAAAGAAACGAAAATAAGCCTTATTGTGCAATAGCATCGTGAAAAAATGAAAGCCGTAAACAAAACCTTACTAAAGGAGGTATTTTTTACCATATATATGGCGATTTTTTAAATTTATTTCGGTGTATGAAAATTAACCTGACATTTATTCTGATTCCGTCGATGTTCAACGACGATGCATTGTAGGGCTGCACCATGTCATCTTAGATGCGACTATCGATGTTTTTGCAACTAGATTAATGTATATCGGTGTAAAAACTGTATATTTCCTAGAGATTATCACTATGTAGTGTTAAAATGTAAGAAATTTTTAGCAGTTTAAAAATGTATACGCTGTTTTATAAATTCTTTAGATGAGATCTAGTCACTTTTTTACCTTAGTAATGATTTAATTGTGCTTACTCGAATTAAAGGATATTATTATTTTTATTTCATGAAATATTTCTTTTTAGATACAAAATAAAATGACGTTAAAGAAAAATGGGTTGAAGCTACACGTCGCAAAAATTGATTTCTTGCAGAGGTAATCACAATTTGTTCGGAATATTTAAAAAAAAGTAGGACAAGTTTCTATATCCCGAAGCAATGCCAAAAATAAATATTTGGACATGTATTAAGGTGTGAGTTCTGAAAGTGGATGTTAAACCAAAAGGAGTGAGAATATTTATGAAATGAAACACATTTTGTTTGAGAATATTTTTTTGTAATTGAAAGTCCTAGAAAAATGATTTTTTTTTGGTTTTAGAGGTTGTATTCATGTACTGACACATTTTTATTCACAATTTACAGCAAGTAAGTTATTTATGTATTTACCATTTTACAAACGCAGTCAAAATTACCTCAAATTGTTATTTTATAACATACTTTCACATGGTGGCTCATATAATAATTCTATTTTATACTTCTATTTATACTGACAAAATTTAAGTTTTTGCATTATTTTCCAGACACTGTATCGTAAAATATTGCTTTTTTGTTTCCTTTATAAAGTTATTATATTCTGTTTTAATAAATTCAATCCATTGGGTACTTACAACTAAATAAAATAGAATACTTTTGAATACATAAAGAAGTCGTTTATTGAAAAATAATGAATGAATGTTTGTATGTATGTCTATGAAGACGCAATATTTATAAATAATGTAAAATTTTATGTTTATTATTAAATATAATTTAGGAAAAGATCCAAGAATAATTATAATATATAAATATGTACTGGTATTTTGAAAAAAAGAGATTTATATAAAATTACTTTCTTAATCTTGTTCGAAACGGATCATTTACAGTCATTATAAATTGAAATTGTGGTAATACATTTGTTTTTTAGACTTTGGCTATTGAAATTATAATAACACCTTTTAATTTAGACATTTGGCACTTTCGATAAATTATGTTAGTAAACTTTTATGTCATTTATTTTATCTTTGTTGCTAAATTCAGAATTTAGATCATGGGACATGTCTCTTTAGATCATCCCTATCATTTCATTAAACTAAATGGCTTCAAGGTTTACGCGAACCTTAGCGCATTTTATTGTTTAATTTCCATTAATAAAACTCAATATGTGGTTGTTTGTACATTACAAAATGTAGACCAAATGTCCAAAATTAAAAGAAAGCGCAAACATTTTTTTAAATAAATAGCGAAAATTTTAATGTAATCCTCTAATTTTTTTGGCTAAACTTTATTAGCTAGTTATTGTGTTTCCATTAGTCAGTTTGGTGCGTCGCATGTAGATAATAATTTAATAAATATTTTAGGACATACCTACACATCACGGCTTTTTAAAATTTAAGCTTCCTCAAAAAATACTTAAAAATAATGACTAATTTGTACTGTTGCTTTATGTCGATATCGTGGTGAGCGGTCGTTAAATGTGTGAACAACACTAACATTTTAGAATTTTTGTCGGGAGCAGGATAAAAATATACGACAAAGCGTGCGGAAACGAGAACGAATTTAATCCATGATGTTTATGAACACATCTGGGGGAGTGCCTCGTGTTGTAATTGGCGCGTTTAAAATTCACGTATTTCGAACTGGCGACACGTGTTTTCACACAGTTTGGAGAATGTGTCACTTCTATTTATTTTATGTTCTGTGGATAATATAATACTGAACAAAATAAACATAGAGAACATCGTTATTATCTTATATCTAAATGAAATAAATTTATTTAGTCACCTTAAGAGAACTGAAAGATTCGAACTAGTGACACAATGAATCTTGTCGTAAATGGTCATACATAACAAAAAAAATTGTGAAAAACCTTTGGAAAAAATTGGCGTAAATATTTGAAATACAAATCTAGCACATGATAAAATTATTTCATATTGTTTAGCTAGATTGCGTTGATGTAAATTAAAAAAAAACTTTCGAACTACTGAAAGTATCAAATCCAGAAGTTGGTATAAAAAAATTGAGAAATATATTTATCCTTATTCAAGTTCTATACAGTTGTAACAGAACCAAACGATACGCCTTTACCTATATTTTTCCTTAAGTAAAGAGTAATATAAGATGAACTAGAAATGATCAAACAGATTAAAAAAATACGCAGGAAGTGACTTAACTCAGTAAAAGTTTCCTTAAAATTTTAACTTTAGCTAGCTGTACAAATAAATCGACTTGCAACAAATGAACAAGACACTTTAGCCAATATTTAGCTTTACATTTTGTCAAAAAATATAAATGTAAAATTGTTCAAATTTTATTAAGGCAAGGTTTAAAAAAATGGTTAACCTGAAGATCACAGAACATTTCATTGTCCACTGCTAACGTTTCGTTTTTATATCATAGCGCACTCCATAAGGTGAACTTACTTCAGTATCAACTACCTGTGCAAATATGTTTAAAACTGTTAATAACATTAAATATAATACGTTCAAGTGGGGACAATAAAGCTTACAATATATTGAGACCAAAATATAGTCTATTAAAAACTTCCTAGAGGCGAACGCGAGTAAATATTGCAAGTTGCATTCTATAATGAAAGTAAGATACAGTTTAGATTACGGAAATTTAATTGAGTGGGCTATTCGCAGCGGGAGTGTGTTTATTCTGGCCGATAATCTTGGTTTGAAAATAACTACTATTTAATTACGATCCTATGGGTGAGTTAATTAACCTATGTATTTCTTTATTTGCACAAAGCGTTTGAGCAATTTAATTGATTTAGGTAAAGGAAATTTGTTAGACCAAGATAATCTTCTGATTCAATTAGGTTTGTCATACGACAACAATTGATAGTAGTTTTTTGTTATATTCGGAGGATATTAGAAGAAAGTTCGCCTAAATTTGAGGGTTTTCTTGCTAATATTATTTCACTTCGTAGGCTATAATTCATGTGCTGCAGATGGAGCCAACGTAAGACGAAATTAGACTAGATATCCATTATTATATCCTTCGTTTGTTATTATAGTCGTAAACTAAAGTGCTCGACTTATACTAGACCTCCCTTTATTCTGTTGCTATCAACGATTGCTTCTGTCATGAGATTTTATTGCAAAGTATTTTTTAAAGACAATTGAATCTAATTTATCTTAGTGTCGATATGGATAATCAAATAAATAAGAAAAAAATTGATGGATTTTTTTTATTATTACCGTTGCACATACGTACTAGTTTCCTTTATAAGTCAAATGTTTTCTTAATTTCTAATTTTAGTTTAACAGAAACCCAATCTAAAACTATAAAATACATCTCTACTAAATTAAGAAATAGGATTTTCCACCAAAATTTGAAATCTCCAAAAAGTCGAGAACCCGATGGTTGGAACACAAATGACGGAATAAAACCTTGTAGAGCAATATTAACCATCTGATACTGAATATATTTGGCGTTAATTTTGTAAATATTCATTATTCAAAATTAAATGAAACTACGTGATGTAGTATTATTTCTACTTTCTTTAAGCAAAGATCAACTTTGCAATTTTTTTTTAATATTTTTTTTTACTAATAGCCCATCTGAAGATGTTGGAATACAACGAAACCTAGGTCGTGGTAAAGAACTTAAAGAAAGTAGAAATAATACTACATCATATAGTTTCATTTAATTGTGAGAAATGATACTCTTATATAAAAAAAGGAAATGTGAAATTAATATCAAATTTTAGACCGATCAACCTGACATCGAGTATACATAAAGTCCTCGCTTCTAGCTTGCTGAAACCTATTACGAAGTCTATTGACAAAAATAAACAAGTATAGCAGGCAGGTCTCATGAAGATTTTTTCTACAGTAGACCACATGCACACACTGAAAATGATAATAAAAAGGTACAAGGAATATGACTTACCTCTGTATTTCGCTTTCATAGTTTACTTTAAAGTTTTTGATTATTTATCTCATAACTCGATATGGCAAGTATTAAATGAGCAGGGAAATAAACTATGACTGCGTAGAGCTAAATAAGATAATATATAATAACAGTGCATCATGAGTACGTTTAGAGATAAAGTCACCATAATTCCCTATAGAGTAAGGCATAAAGCAGGGAGACCATCTCTCACCAAAATTGTTTTAATAGTTTTGGAATCAATTTTCAGGAAAATAAACTGGCAAGGAATGGTGAATATCTCTCTCACTTAGTTAGTTTCCAAAATACCTGAAAACCTGTTATATATGCTGCAATTTCTCAATGCACGGAGTAGACAAGTGGGGCTACAAATAAAAGAGGATAAGACAAAAGTTGTCATAAATACACATAAAACTTCTATACTTATATATGTATACTTATATTAACTATGTCTACCATGGATATCTTATATTTTCGAACTCTGTATGGATAACGAAAAAGACCGAAACATGTGGAATATGTACTGATTAATGCAGGAAATATTTAAAGGCTCCGTACCGGTAAAGTTTAAAACAAAAGTAATGAATATATGCTTGATATATATTTAATATAAACTTGCTAAACCTGGTTTCTCACAAAGTTCCATCTGAGCAAGATAAGATCGTGCCAAAGAGCAAAATAAGATCGTGCCAAACTAAAAGATTATTTTAATAGTACGTTGATCAGGAAAAATACAAAAGCAAAAGACGTAATAAAAAAGACACTGAATGTAAAATAAAAATAGATAGGTATACCAATGACTAAAAAACTAAAGATGGTCACAAATTGCAATAATCTGGTTCACTATCTATAAAAAAAACGAAGACGAGACAGACCTATATAAAGCGATGACGTAGTAGAAATAGCTGGAAAGCATTATAGAAGACTTATACCGGTTTAGAAGGTCCTTGTACTGCATATAAGTAACACACATAATACTCTTAATTAATTTATTGTACCTAAATAATAACTGAAATATTTAGAAATAAATTACTCTAATATTAGGTGGAGTAAAAGGAAATAAAAAGCTTAATAATATTAATATGAATATCACGAATTAACTATGAGAAGACTTTAATGTAGTTTTCAATATTATACAGCTTTCGGTTTCTAATGTAAAACGAGGTAAATGTTATCTCGATACGACCTTACAAAGTTTAAATATGAAGAAAAAATATTAAATATTAAACAAAATTCAATTACCCAAAATTTTTATGAAAAAAATTGGCCCAATTATACCAACAATTTGAATATTTTTTATACCCTTTTTATGTTAGTGGAAAGGCACGGTATATCGGTATATCACTTTTAGAATAGTGACATTTATTATTTATTCCATATATTCTTTAACAATCGTAAGACAGCGCCACTGCAAAAAGTTTGACAGTCTAGCAACAAAAATGGCGGAAAAGTGTGCCGACACGATTTTTATCGTACCTGAAAAAAATATTATATTGAAAAAAAGTGTTGTTTTATTACAGTAAGAACAATTAATTTTTGTTATTGCTATTTTTGATTCAGAGTAGCTTTTATTTTGTGTTATAAATCTGTTTTATTTTAGGAAATAGCAATATTGAATATCTTTGGCGTTAATTTTGTAGAAATTCATTATTCACAATTAAATGAAACTACGTGATGTAGTATTACTTCTACTTTCTTTAATTTCTTTACCATGACCTAGGTTTCGTTGTATTACAACATCTTCAAGTGGGATATTAGCAAAGAATTTCTTTACTAATATCACACCTGAAGATGTTGTAATACAACGAAACCTAGGTCCTGGTAAATAAATTAAAGAAAGTAGAAATAATACCACATCACGTAGTTTCATTTAATTGGAAATAGCAATATTTTAAAAGTTGTTGTTTTTATTCGACTAAGTTAAATCCTAATGTCGGATACTTACGCGAGCCTAACATTGGATATCCAAAATAAGGAGAATTTTTTTGCATATTTAGAAATTTTTTATTTGTATGTCATTACAATGCTTTTCGAATATTTCTTTTGTTTTTTTTTCGTTTTTCTTTCAGTTTCATCATATTTTCGAGTTTAAGTGGAAAAATATGGGATGCGAATCTACGAAACTTGCTTATATTGCTGTGAAAATCAAGGAGATTGGATATTTTAACAACACAAAAACAAAAAAAAGAGATGAACCTCATAGGAAAGAAGTAATGGAACCAGTTAGAAAAATTAAGAATAAAAAGAAAAAGACAATGAAGGCTTTAAAAGTAAACAAAATAGATGATTCTGATTCAAAAGTTTCATACATATATATGATTTTAGAAAATGATAGCTGTGAAGTCAACGATAATGATACTGATAGCACTTATTGCAATATGGCCTTTTCTACCGACAGTCAAGGGGAACGATGGATAATATGTTTTGCTTGTTACCGTTAGTGTCACGAAGAATGCGCTGGTGGAAACTACATTGTTGGAGATTTTGTTTGTGATTAATGCCTCGCTTAAAATATTTTTTCAGAAGAGATTTGGTAAACATTTTCTTTTTGTTATTTTTTTTTAATATTTCAAGCTAATATTGACTTAAAAATCACCTACATTTAATGTTAAGACTATTTGTTAATATTTTTAAGTATATTTTTAGCGTATATATGAAGTAACATGTTTCTATTTAATCGATATAAACGTATTATGGCTGATTTTTAATAATTAATAAGACTGATAATTATAAATTAATACGATGCTAAACATTAAGCAATTAGTTTTATCTTAAAAACAAGTCGCCTAATATCAGGTATGGTAATTGGACACTATTATCAGATCCGAATAAGGGCAATCTTTTCGAAAACACACAATTATAATGTAATTAACAAAAAAAAGAGTTATATTAAATAGTTACTTGTTTCTTATAGAACATAGAGTAGAGATAGTAAAAATGTAAAGTCTCAAGGTGTGTAACATTGTTTACGATTGTTCTTACTTTTAAACAAACGTATCCGGTGATAGGTGCGTCTCCCCTAAAATAATGTTAACAAATGTTAGTGTAATTATGCTTCAACACTACCTCTAACTAGATCAAAAAATTACGTTAGATTTAAGTTAACTCACCTTCTTCAAGTCGGTCAATAGCTAGTAAACAATATAAGTTATTAAAACGTTACAAAAATGTCGCTTATAATTATTGGCTAACTGCAACAATATCTATTATTAATCTCTACATAAATACCTACTAATCTCTATATAAGTATGATAAGTACAAAGTGAAAATTATAATGTATGTGAAAGTTAAATTAATATCTCTAATTTTAATGTTTAATTATTTCTTTTCGAAATTAATTGTCAGTGCAGTAATTACCATTCGTGTTTACGTTAATTAATGCACTGTATTTAAATGTCGTAATTAGAGTATATGCACATTCCAAACATATTTTTAATTACATTCTCGCCCGTATTTATGGAATAAATTCCAAAGTTAATTGCGACTAACTTAAATCTATTATCTGAAAAAGTTTCATATTGAAATATTCTCACAAATAAATTGCAGCATAAACAGAAAAAATTAAACTCGCAAATAAGCGTGAAATTATAATGGTGATAAGAAAGGTTTTCATCACTTTCAAAATATTTTTCAGTGCTGAGTAGCTCCTGAACTTACCAATTCGGCCAAATGAGAGTTTTGTTTACCGGCGAAGAAACTTCGCCGTGATTTGCAAACATTTTTAATATACTCCCATTTAAACGAAGGCAGCGATAGACCCGTCTTAATTACTTTCGCTTGAATCCTGTAAAATTTGACAAAGTGAATATATTCTCTTTTATCGAGTTCATGTTTTCCTTCCTTCTGCGGATAGTTATATTGATTTTATTCCACTTTTCTTGAATATTTGCTACAAAACTAAATATTCATCTCAATGCGTTTGTTTTGCTATTGAAATTTTGCAAGTCGATTCGAAAAATATTGATTAATATTAACGTAGCCGAGAATCGCACATCGTACTTGCGAATTGACTATAATTTAATTTTATCGGAGACGAGACAAAATTTGGAAGTGGACTGTGTATTTGAAGAAAGATTCGCAATCCACGATGTTAATTGACGGAAAGTGTGAGTTACTCGTACATAAAGAATATTGTGTGGCAGTTTATGAAATTAAACTTTTTTAAAAATATCCGTGTTATATTTAGAAGCCCTTTAATAATGTATTATTTATTATATTCTGTGTTTTAATATAGCCAACTACTGGTGCTAGATAAACCAAGCAACCCAAAAAATCAAGTCATTGGAAAAAACACGTTTATTAACTGTTCAAGGTTTTTGGCTTATCATAAAACCTCCCTGCTTAAATATCCATCATATAATACCAAACTTGTTTGTCAATTTATTTTAGTAACTCTTATTTTATAATTTCGGTACATACTTAACTGTTAAATTTTTTGAATGAAATGACACAGTTGTCGACTTTTTGGCAGTCTGCGTACCATACATAAAGTCAAACTGGTCGTGGCTCTTTCTTATCGACGCAACCTAGATTTGTAACTGACAACCGTTCTTCGGATCTCCTTATATTGGCCCGACACATGTTTTAAGCGCACATCAGTTCACTGTTGGTCGTCATGTATGTTTGTGCAAAGGTGGTTACAAAGTGACTATATTTAATCTGATCTCAGTGCATAAAATAGTTGAAATAAACACCAAATGGCAGCACTAATGGCACCAAATGACGGCAATGAAAACCGATTATTTAAAAACTATAAAATACCATTTTCTTTGGAACTAATCTCCTGTAATCACACGATGCACTAACACAGGACGAGCAACAGTGAAATGAGATACGCTCGAAAACATCACTAATGACTTCCTTACATCCGGCTCTCTGTGTAGTACGACGAAGGACACTCGAGGCCTTGACCCGATTTATGGAATGTTTTTGTCTCGCTCGGTCGGCTATAGAGTATATAACACCTATACAGCTGTAGCCTCAGTTTCATACCCGTAAATTGCCTAGCCCATTGTGTGTTATAAGACGTTTGTATATTGTATATTCATTAAAATACTGTTTTATTAGATTAATTTGAAATTAACAAAAAGTTTATGGTATAAGTCATGTACTGTGACTATCAATAAGTAATATACTCTTTAGCTTTGTTGTTAATATTTCTTTGTATCACTTTTGATTTCTTGTTTATTTAATATCAAAAAAAGAAAACAAGTTTGAAAAAAGTTTAGTTATTTCTATAATTACTTTGACTTCTTTTCATATTCTTTTCAAAATTTCCCCCTTGTTGCTGTATTTGTTTTCTTCAAATCAATAATATATTTAAGTAATTGGCGCGGCGCCCCACTTCATCGTCAAAGTTGTTCCGTTTAGGGCGCCAACTCGCGACAAACAAATTAATATAAATCAACTTTCTCCTCGATAATAGCGCGAGCCGAGCGCTAAACGCCCAGAGATTCAAATACTCATATTTATAATTATTATTAATTTTTAAAAATATTAATGTAATGCTTTTTATAAACTTTCGTGGATAACAAACTAACACGTGATTTCTGTAAATAGACGTCCTTAAACGACGAACTTTAAAAAAATTAACTTGTAGCCCACAAAATCTGTTGAAGGTAATTAGGACTATTGTTACGTCAATAATTACTTTAAGTCTTTCCAGTAAAATGGTCAATATTTTTCATTAGATTATAGAAATTAATATTTTACTATTTATGACCGGATTTAGCCTTCGAATCGTGAAAAATTTTTGGTGCTTTTAAAAGTTTAACAGCGTAATATATTAAACTATTTCAATATTTCCTTATGCAATAATTCTGTGAAAATAGATAACAATTCTGAGTACCCAGAAATAAATTAAAATGATCTCAAAAAATGCGTTACAAAATTAGAAATGTTAATGGTAAATTATTAAAAAGAACTTAGTTCAGTTGAAAAATGCTCACATTTTTAGGGTCCCGTGCCTCAAACGGAACCCTGATAATAATATTCATGTATCTATCAGAACCGTTTTCCTCAGAAATCGTTTTATTTACCAACTTGATATGCATATTAACCTGCATACATAGTTAATATTCAAAAATGTTTGTGTGGTAATTTTTGAGGGAGCAAAAATAGAGCATTCCTATTACCCTTACTTCAGAAATTAAGTCAGAAATTATAAAAAAAAGGGTTGACAAAATCTGATTTTCTAATCAGATTTTGTCAACCCTTTTTTTTATTTTTTTTATTTATTAATTATAGAAAAACTATTATGTTAGATCTTATAATTCTTGAAATGTGCACCACGTGTTTACGATTGAGAAAAATATGATAAGCAATATGTTGACGTTGTAAGGAATTATATTTGTATATAGTTAAAGAAAAAAAATTAGCACCCTTCAATATTTATAAGTGCACGGAGTAATGTGCACTGAATCCTCGTAGTGCGAGTTCTACTCATGCTTGAACAGTTTTTTGTAGTTCGGTTAAACCAAAATAGCTTATTTTCTATGGATTATTTATGGAATCTATGTCACTTTTATTATTGATTATATTATTATTTATTTTCGAGATGGCTTATTTTATTACTGCGTTGCAAAAGGAAGCGTGACATGGTGCGTTTATGTGACATTTTTGGATAGGTATTTCCAAAATATTTCTTTATATATATATAATACAAAAACTATACGACATGTGGTATGTACGAATAAAGATGAGCAATATGCTAGCACGAACATATAATTCAATTATAGTTAATGATCAAAAGCCAACAAGAGAGCTTTATAATGCAAGCAATGCTTAAGAATTTTATTTATTTATTAATAATTTGTAATATATACAAATGACATATAAAGGAATATTATTGCTACAATAGCAATACGTACAATAATAATGCAGCCAAAAAACACGGGCAAAAGAATAAGTGTTGTGATGGTATATGACAATTGATTATAATTATGATGAACCCAACGTACAAATCATATAATTATGTCTGTTGGTAGTCAGCAACAATGCAAAACTTGCTACGGAAAACTTGCCAGTTCTCTGGCTGATCAAAGCGAAAATTACATTAATATCATTCATTAATTTCAATCGGAGTCGAAGATTGAATGTAAGCAAGTTTCAAAGTTTCTGATTGGCATGCAAATGATGTATACTCTAAAAATGTTTGTTCATAGAGACGAAACTAAATCAGTTTAACGCTACTTAAGTTAATTCACTCAGAACGAGTGTCAGAAGTTTTGATATATTATCTGTGACTATGTAAGTTTTACATATGTAATATACACAAAGAAGAACTCTAGTTTGTTATTTGCGTCCAGACTCATTACCAATTTACTTATTTTATTTACTTATTGTTTTGTCCGTAAGATACATTTTTGCAAAATTAATTTACCTAATTTATAAGTAAATGGAGGATGGAAATCTCGGAATAAACGGAGCCAATCTTAAACTATAGTATCGATTGAAATGTTTAATTTTTTTCGAATTTTTATCTAAATTAAGTGAAATTTCGGGAAGTATGCGAAGTAAAATTTCGTGAAGTATGCGAAGTGAAATTTTGGGAAGTATGCGAAGGAAAATTTCGTGAAGTATGCGAAGTGAAATTTTGGGAAGTATGCGAAGTGAAATTTTGGGAAGTATGCGAAGTGAAATTTTGGGAAGTATGCGAAGTGAAATTTTGGGAAGTATGCGAAGGAAAAACTTTGAGGATGTAGTCTACCTGTGTAAATATTTATTTATTCTAGTTAGGTAAACATTAATAAAATTATTGCTAGATTATTTTACATTAATCAAAAACTGTCAAATCAATTTAGCGACGAAACCATCCTATCCTGCGCGTTGTTTGGAATCTCCTTATATAAAATAACTTTAATATATTTATAGTGGTTAATTTATATATATATATATATATATATATATATATATATATATATATATATCAACGAATGTTTTTACAGATCTAAGTTATTAAGGCTTGAATTTTAATTCCAAAAAATTGTTATCCACACGTCGTCATATATGTTTCTAGGCATTTTTTTAATCAAATGGCTTATCTTATTAAAAGTTTAAATTAACCTTCCGTAACCCTAGTGAAGTAATACGACGTTATAAAACTGAATTATAAAAAATAAATATTAATCATTAAACAAAAATTTATTCATTCAAAATTTCTATAAACGAAGCTGTCACATTTTTAGGATAAATTTAATATGTGCTATTGCTTTCTTATATTATTTTTTTAGTTCTACGGAAAAATAAGAAATATTAAAATAATATTAACATAGTTAGCGTAATGATGCTACAATACTGCCTCCGTCTAGCTCAAATATGTGGCGTTAGATGTAAGGTAACTCACGCCATTGAAATAGGTCAAAAGCTAGTAAACAGTATAAATAATAAAAATGTCACAAAAATGTCACTTATGATTATTGGCTTTCGTATTATATATAAAGTATGATAAGTATAAAGTTAAAATTAAAATATGCGTTGCAGTTGAATTTACATATCTAACTATTATTTATTTTTTAAATTTTCATTGAGAATATTCTATTTCTGGTGAAAACTCATATTTCTGACTTATCGGAGTATTGTATTTTATTAGGAAGTATTATAGTTCGGAGTATTATATTTCTGACTTATCGGAGTATTGTGTTTTATTAGAAAGTATTATATTTCAGAGTATTATATTTCTGACTTTTGGGAGTATTGTATTTTATTAGGAAGTATTATATTTCGGAGTATTATATTTCTGACTTATCGGAGTATTGCATTTTTTCATAAAAATCTTGATCATTTTCAGTTTCAACTTAAATTATTTTCCTTACAATTTTTTGTTGTGACTTTTACTCCTGCCCACGTTAATTAAGATTTCGTATTTCGAGTATATATCCGTAATATATTTTTAATTATTTTCTTTCCCATATTTACGGAATAACATTCAAACTTAATGGCAAATGAAAATGATTCGTATTAAAATATCCCGAGAAATAAATTGTAATGATAAAAAATAAATATTCATTAAAGTCGTATATAAACGCGAAATTTTAATGGCAATAAGAAAAGTTTTCTTTACGTTTAAAATATTTTAAGAGCTGAGTAGCTCCTAAGCTTCCCGGTTCGGCCAAATGAGAGTTTTGTTTACCGGCGAAGAAACTTCGCCGGGACTTGTAAATATTTTTAATAAACTCTCCTTTAAACGAAGGCAGCAATAGACTCGTCTTAATTACTTTCCCTCGAATCTCGTCAAATTGGATGAAGGGAATAAATTCTTTTTTTAAGGAGTCCTTTTCCTTACCGCTGTACGTATTTATATTGATTTTATTTCATTTTTACTGAATATTTGTTAAAATAAATATTGCATATTACATTTATTTTGCAGTTCGATTCGAAAATTATTAATTAATTTTAACCTCGTCAGATATTGCCAATGATGACGCCAATGGGAGTTGGCGAAAATGTAACTTTATTGGAGACGAGAAACACTTAGGAAGTGAAATTTGTAAGTGGACTCTGCCTAAAGAAATATTCACAATCCACGATGTTAGTTGTTGGAAAATATGAGTTACATGAAGAATATTGTGACGCAATTTATAAAAATAAATTTTATATCTCTGGGTTTTATTTAGAAGTACTTAAATAATACATCATAAAATTTAATTTGGTTCACACTAGTACCAGATAAACCAGGCAACCTAAACAACCATCCTTTAGAAGGAGTACAGTTACTAACTGAATAGCGTTTTTTCGGTTTATACCACAACTTCATCATTTTAAATCCATCAGAAAGTACTCAACTTTTTGTATCATTTACGTTTATATAATATATTAAGTTTTATTGTAAATTTATATAGCTTAATTACTATTCGTTCATGGTAGGGTCAATCCAAAAAAATATTGCTTGAAACCCCGTTTTAAATAATAAATTATATACATATATATATATATATATATATATATATATATATATATATATTTATATATATATATTTCTGTAACATAACTTTTGAAAATGAAAATTGAAAAAAACGAAAAATTATTGCATGGTGCATGGAGCATGGTGAAGGCATCCTAGAACAGTTTAAAAATATGCTTTTGAAAATAAATCATGTCCACAAAACTGATACAGATATTGCAATCGACAAGAACAATCTGGTACGTACTTTTCTGTTAAATATATAAATGAAACCTTTGTGAACAATTTAGCAGCCTGCATATGGCGATGCTTAAAACGAAGTTGGGCGTGGCTGTTTGTTATTGACACGGCCTAGATTTGTACCTACTAACGTCTCCTCAAACCTTTTTACTTCCTAAAAACGACCCATTTTTCGGAGCGCATCCTAGTTGCTCGTTGTGTGAGTTGGTGCCTAGTTATGTGGCTACAATGGTTTAACACGAGTGAAGTTCAGTGAGTAAAGTGAACGAAGTAAATACCATTGGGTAAGCGCTTTTTTTAATTCTAAATTTGGATACCGATCATTGAAAACCTATATAAAGTACGTATATATCTTTGTATGCACTCGAAAACATCCGTCCGCTCCCCTGCCTGTCTATTGCTCTCACTAAGCAAAATATACAATATATTTGAAATTTATATATATATATATATATATATATATATATATACATAAATATATATGTATGTATAGATATACATATATATATATATATATATATATATATAAATATATATATATATATCTTTCACTCCTAATTTTTTTTTATATTAACTGACAAGTTAATGAATTTAACAAGTTTTTGGTTATTGTTATAATTAATTTGACTTTTTTATCTCACATTACTCACGTCTATATAATGTATTTTTCTTATATATATTCTGAATCCTATTATTTGAGGTAAAATGTTTCTAATTACTTTATTCTGATGTATCATTCAGATTTTTATGCCAGAAATGAGTAGTATCCTTATCCATAGATGCTTGAGTATCATAAATATGATGAGCTGATTTGCCCTCGGTATTGTTTGCGCTTGTTCTGTCAATGTAAATGAGTTTAGATATTAGAAAAAAATTGTAAATATCAGTACCGGAAATTTCATCAGGTGTAAATCTATGGAGTTTATATAAAAATGAATAATATTATCTAATAGTTTTTATGGAAGGCAGTGTATCATATGTGATAATTGATTATAACAGACCCTTTTATTATAGATTGATGTTATAGTAAATACTTAAAAGTCTATTGAAAATGCAAGCCATTAACAAAATTTTAGTGACAATTACATAGCTAAAATAAAAGAGCTTTTAAAAAAGCATCTTCGTCAGCGGAAAAGTACGAAAGAGTACATTATAAATCTCCAGTAAATTTTTCACATTGTTACTGTATTTGTTTTCTTCAAATAAAAGTATATCGCATTTAAGTAATTGGTGCGGTGCCTCGCTCAATCGGCAAAGTTACTTCACTCAGGGCCCTGGGTGCCTTTTCATTCATCCCAGTTGCCGGGTAGCCGGTAGCCGGGAATTGGGTGTCCAGTTGTGTGTCCTGCGTTCATACGGCAGCCGGGTGCCAGATAAAAAGATCCGGTGTCTATGGAAGGTCTCACAAAGTGCCCATATACTTCACCGACATATAAAAAGGCACTAACTCGATACCAACAAATTAACATATATCAAATTCTTCCTCGATAATGCCGCGAGCCAAGTCCCGAGTAAAACGACGTAATTATGAAAGGATACCGGGAGACCCTCTAATACTTTTATTTGACATTATTATTATCTTAAGATAGTTTTTACTAATTTTCGTAGATAACAAATGAAATAGACGTGAACTTTAAGAAACTAATCTTGAAGCCCACTAAATTTGAGGGAGACAATTAGAACTATTATAATGTTAATAACCATTTTAAATTTTCCGGAATTGATGTCTGCTAATTTATAACTAAATTTAGTTTTCGCCTTTCTGTGAAAAATCTTCAGTTCACTTAACAGCGGGGTACATTAGTACATATGTAATAACTCTGTGAAAATAGAATGAAATCTCTGAGTACAGGGAAATGAATTAAATCATTCTTACAATACGTATTGCAAAATTAGAAATATTAAATGGTAGTTATTAAAAATAACTGGTTTATTTGAAAAATGCTCACATTTTCGGGTCCCATGTCTCAAACAGAACCCCCATAATAGTACGCGTATCTGTCACAGCCGCTTTCTTCTGAAATCACTTTATACATAAACCTGAAATGCATATTAACCCGTATACATAGTTAACACTCAAAAGTATTTCTATTGACTTTTTCAGGGGGCAAAAAGTGACTCAAAATTTCACGTTTAGTATGTCAATTTACGGAGAAAGTTATGGGGATCCCAAAACTGTTCTTTTTTTACGTTGTTGTAAGATAGAGATATATTGTTGAATTTGTCCACAATAAGTATTCCACAGAAATTTATCGTGTTGACTTTTCTTGACATATAAGCAACTTTCATAACAAATTAATTGATTCGAGTTTCCTAAATTTTCTTTGACGCGAATATTGAATGCTTTCTTGTTTCATTTATTTTTTCCAAAATGATGTGTTTCTTTATTCTTAAGCCAACTTGCAGAGAAAACAGCGTGAATTCACAATACAACACTTTTCTCGAAGATTCTAAAAGAGAAAAACTCTATTTAGTTTACATAAGGTCGGATTGGAGCAAAACGGTTCTCTTAACGAGGAATCAGCTATTATTTTAACAGGAAGAGACAAAAACTAGAATACAACAGTGTTACCAACATTATGATTAAATTACATTGCCGTATTTTTAACATTTTATGATGAGAGCAGGGGAAAATTATATTTATTGATTAACAATTTGTGATGAATGCATGCTGATATGTATAAGAGTATTATTACTACAGTAACAATATTTCAGTCAATAAAAGCAGAATAAATGTTATTATGGTAGATGACTTTTATAATTGTGGTAAATACAATATCCACGTCATAGAAATAAGTCTTTGAATACCAATAACGAGAAACTTGCTAATTTTCTTAACAAGTCCATCATTTGAATTCTCTGGCCTATCGTAGCGAGAATTCCATTACTATCATTAATTGGATTTCAAATAGAGTTGGTTATTTAACGTAAGCAAGTTTGAAATTCATTTGGGTACAAATAGTGCATGCTCTAAATATTTATGGCGTTAGAGACTAAATTAAATCAGTCAAAACTTCTTTTTGTCAGTTCACACAGAATAACTATTAGACGTTTTGATATATTGTTTATAACCCTATAAATTTTACATAAATAATATGCGCAAAGAAGAACTCAAGTTATTTGCTTGTATCTATGTAGTTTCATTGTTATTTTACTTCTCTTATTTTATGTCCGTACTTTAAATTTCTGCGAAATAAATTTGGGTAAATACTTTACTCATAAATGGAGAATGAAAATTACTGATGAAGTGGAACCAATCTTAAATTATATTCCCAATTCGAACGGTTCATTTTTATCAAACTTTTATCTAATCTAAGGATGGAAATTACATTTTGGAACTTTGAGAAGTATACAAAAAAAACTTCTAAGTGGATATTTATTTTTTTTATTTCTTTTTTATACGATTATAAAAGCGCCTTTGATTATTTCGTTATAATCGTTTTAAATAAATATGTCCTACGTATATGAACATTTATATATATTATACTACTTAAGTAACAATGAGTAAAAGTAGTTCATCTCAATCAATAAAATCTTATATATATCACAAACTGTGAAATTAGCGACGATGGTTTTACCCTGGATTGCTTGGAACCTCTTGTTATCCGTACGTCGTCATATCTGTTTCTAGGCAACTTTTTGTTTCAAAGAGGTTATCTTAATAAAATTTTAAATTCTATAAAGTACCGAAGCTGTATTATGATTAGAATGGTGAAAAAATTGAAAAGAGAACAATGAAATCATTTATTTATTTCGCTTATAGGTAATAAAAAATTGGATCGAATCGTTATTATTATTATTAAATTAATCTGCCTACATATTTAAATCATGTCCGACAGAGATGGAATGGATTGATTTATATTTTTCCCATTAGATTGACTTTTAATTAATGAAATATTAATTGTTTTTGTTTACTATAATTTTTCCTTGTTAATTATTTATTTACATAGAATTTAAATTGTAATATAATTTAGTAAAATTATAGAGAATATTACTAGTGAAGAAAAATAGGAACTGGCAATTATCCTTTGGGTCACATTATCGTATAAAGCACAAATGAAACAGTTATAAACGAAACGAGATGTAAAATAACTATCAAGTCGGGTATCCGCGATACGATGGTTACGTAAATATATAGGTTCATATAAACATTTAAGGTTTCATAGTATTTCTATCAACAAATATTAATTTTTCACTACGTATTTATCATCTACTGTATCTTACACAGGAGTAAACATAGTGCATTTAAAAAAAATATGACATCTACAATCATCACGTCATCATTTACATTTTATTGGTTAAAATTAGTAAATCTAAGGTTTATGGTTTTAAGGACCTGGAGGAATTTTTTCCGAAAAATCTTCAAATAAGTGATTCGATATACTTTCCTTTGTACTGCGAATAATTCAATGAGTGATATGAAATTTGCTGAAATTGTGATTTGGTGAAAATTTGATGGAATTTCCAGCAAAATGTTTACATTAGAAACCAGAGAGACGTTGTTACCTAGATATAACTAGTTTAGTAAGTTTGTTAAATTATTTAGGATATTTGAAAAAACCAATAAGACTGGTACGACATTACTTTAATAAATTCAAACCAATGAAAATTCTAGAAAGTTTATTCATAAATAGTTTAACATAGCATAATTCGTATACAATAGGCAGGTACGTGTAGTTTTTTTGACTAAAATTGTGAAAACTTCTGAACTTTCTTGAGAAGTTGAGCCGACCCAGTTTTATAACTTTAATATCTTTTGAAATATATCTACACACACACATATACACACGTGTGTGTGTATATATATATATATATATATATATATATATATATATATATATATATATAACAAAATTTACTATAGACTATGGACTTAAGTTATTAAAGTGAAGTATTTGAATTTTAATCCCAAAATTGTAATGGCGGCTCTCTGGAAAGACAGTCGTTTAATTGCTGTGACATATATTTTTATATTTAATATTCATGTTTCCGTACCTCAACGAGAATAGAATAAAAACTTTAGATCACTCACGTGTTCCTTCGTCCTTTCGTCTGTTAGAGCTATTTTCATAGAAATCGTTTGATGTGGGCAATTTAAATTTTGCATAGTGATAAAGTATATTCACCCGCATGTATCTCTATAGCAAAATTTAAAAAATGGTTATTTAGAAATTTTAGAGGGGTAAATAGACTACATTTTTTTCTGATTTCTCCATCAAGTAGGAATTCATTGAAAGATAATGAGTATCATAGAATCATTAAACTTCAAGTATTTTATAAACGAAGGTTAGTTGGAAATTGTAGGTTAAACAATTATTTAACTCTTTAAAAATATAAGAACTTCGATGTTGTATAAATTTGGAAACTGCACGAAAAGTCAATGAGTGATGGACAATATTTTTATTTTTTTAATTAGCCTTAATAATACATTTTGAAATATTAGATTGAAAAGTGAATTTAAATATGTTGCATTTGGTTCTCTCATTTCATTCGAATTTCCATAATTCCTTTCGTAGCCGTTGCAAGTTCCTTTATTTATCAGTTTGAGCCGTGCGTTGATAAACGCGTCAGTCACCCTATGTATCCTTTTAAATATGTACATATAGATTCTTTTTAGTGTTGAGTGACAAAATTGCCAATATTAAACACTTATGGAATCATTTCTATGTCCATCCATCTGTCTGTCACAGGCGATTTTCTTGGAATCCATTGGATGAACAAATTTGAATTCACTTTTCACGACGATAGAATATGATAGCCCAATAATAAATGTTAAGGTGAATTTTAATTCTGTGGTTTAATCTCGAGGGTAAATAGGGAAATTAAAAAATATTCAAGGTTTTCATCTGGGTTATCAAGTTAAAGCTTATTGAAGCACGAATTCAACCATATATATATATATATATATATATATATATATATATACATAATATATTTTTTATGAGTTTTTAAAAAAAAAGTTTTAAAATCTTGTCTCCGGCCATTTTTATCCGAATTATTACTTCGAAAATCATGAACGTTTGAAATTCAATGTAGGTTGATCGAAAATATTTGGTATTAAAAAATTTCAGTACTACAAATTTATTTCTTTATTTCCTTATACTGTTGAACCATTTTTTTTTACAGAAAATTTTATTTCACATGAAGTGTTTTGCCATGGGGTAAGGAACAACTCGCCAGCGCCGTGGTATGTTGGGTTAATCACAAGGCATACGGCCTTTGGAGGCGCGGCGCACCGCGGGGACCCGGGTTCGATGTTAAAGATTTATAAGGGGATTAAGCCTTAAACGTTTTTTTAAATTTTAAATTTTGCTCAATCGAAACACTCTCCACACACTCATGCGAATATGGAATATGATATGGTCGGCAGCGAGTAGCCTGGTACTTATAATAGGCCACTTTTAATCACAAAATCGGAGTGTATTACTCTTAATGTTTAAGTGGGGGTATAACGACATGGAATGCTAATTGTCCATGTATAGCTTGCAATTGACCGAATTTTTTTAATCAACCATCTCTAGAATATCTACATTCTAAAAATTTCCTTTCATTCAGTACATTTATTCCTTTATGATATTCCGTTTTTGTTGGTCAAATCCGAGTACATGAGAAATATTTATTAGTCTTTTTTATTTAGTACTTTTTACAATATTTATTTAATTTGTTAAAACATACAATTGATGTTGACAAATATTTCGTAGTAAAGGATTCTTGTGATATTTTATAAAGTTGCGCCTTTTTAAAAAAAAAATATATATATATATATATATATATATATATATATATATATATATATAATGTGGTAACAAAATATTCATGCAGTGCTTGCCAAATAAGAAACAAATGAAATAATAGTTGTTCCAAATTGCTGGAAAGATCCAGCAGTCATATGGACTGTCCAGTTGTTGATCACTTCCTGTCCAGTTGTTGATCCATTCATTAATTGATCACTTCGATGTATTGTTAGTTTTTGTATAACTAAATTTCTATGCTATTGATAACCATTGATGCGTAAAGATAATTTTTGAGTTTATGTTTACAGCGTAATTTTCCCTATGACCAATATATTTACGTAAGATTAATCTATAATTTTAGTGGCTAAATGATGTGAAAAACTTTATAGCGTATAATTAAAATTCGGACGAGATTTGATTATTTACCGACAAGATTTTATTATCAATTCGAATATATTTAAATAACACTTCCTATTAAAAAAAATCGAAAAAGAAATTCAAGACCGATTTTTTTCCAAATATCTTCCAAATGTACCCACTTATAAATTTTGCAATTCTTTATCTTTTTATAGAAATTCTGGAACAGGACAATCATAGAATCATTCAGATATCCGGTAATTAAATGGCACTGTGCTGAAATTAGTTAAAAATTGAATATTTTGAAGGTATTTTTCCCCACGTCATCGAAAACTGAATTGAAATTTTGTTTGTTTGATAAGTTGCTTAAATTTCTATAAAAATAACTTTGCTGAAGTTCCATTGAATACGGCGATTGATGGAAAACTTCCTGATACAGCTGGATTTACTGTAGCTGTAACTCAGACTCTTGTGGCTTAATAAGCATAGTTACTGGAATTACTCGTAGTTTGCCATGGAAGTGAACATTAACAGAATCTGGATTGATTTTGGTTTTCGCCATCATAATTTGCAATTAACAATTACAGTAGTGCAACGGAAGTGAAAATTAACTGAATCTGGATTGATTTTGGATTTCACCACCATAACTTGCGATCCTCGATAGTCGTACACATTTACCGTAATGATTTAGATTCTTTGGAATACTACTATATAATACTGGCATGGCACCATTATTTATTTTTGGCTCATCTTCTATTTATGAAGCTGAATGATTTGAATGCCGGGATCTTATCCTTACAATGAATGTTCTGTGTTTATTTTACAAGTTCAACTGTTTGTCACACGTAATAATTCATGAAAACATGCCAACGTCTCTTAATAATGTTCATTCAGCTCACGAGGCGCCAAATTCTTAATTTCTTGATTTTTCGGTTTACCACAAATGGCTCATTATTGTTTTGAATTAAACGTCAAACAACATACATCGCTTTCAGTTCGTTATCCTGCTTGTCATAATTATTAAGCTTGATCAACCAACCCTAAGAACATATCTTAGAAGTGACACCTATATTTTTTGGCTAAAATTAGTAAAGCAATTATTGCTTCCTTCTTGCATATGCTTTGAAAGAAAACTCAAAAAAATAAATTTTCTATTTTCGATAAAGTGTTTCATTTAAAATTAAACGTAAAGAGCGTTCCGGTGCAAGATACCGGTATATATGTATATGTATATGTATATGTATATGTATATGTATATGTATATGTATATGTATATGTATATGTATATGTATATGTATATGTATATGTATATGTATATGTATATGTATATGTATATGTATATGTATATGTATATGTATATGTATATGTATATGTATATGTATATGTATATGTATATGTATATGTATATGTATATGTATATGTATATGTATATGTATATGTATATGTATATGTATATGTATATGTATATGTATATGTATATGTATATGTATATGTATATGTATATGTATATGTATATGTATATGTATATGTATATGTATATGTATATGTATATGTATATGTATATGTATATGTATATGTATATGTATATGTATATGTATATGTATATGTATATGTACATGTACATGTACATGTACATGTACATGTACATGTACATGTACATGTACATGTACATGTACATGTACATGTACATGTACATGTACATGTACATGTACATGTACATGTACATGTACATGTATATGTATATGTATATGTATATGTATATGTATATGTATATGTATATGTATATGTATATGTATATGTATATGTATATGTATATGTATATGTATATGTATATGTATATGTATATGTATATGTATATGTATATGTATATGTATATGTATATGTATATGTATATGTATATGTATATGTATATGTATATGTATATGTATATGTATATGTATATGTATATGTATATGTATATGTATATGTATATGTATATGTATATGTATATGTATATGTATATGTATATATATATAATATATATATATATATATATATATATATATATATATATATATATATATCTTGAAAAATAATTACCGAAAAGGAAATTTTGGACATTCCTAGACGTCATCTTTCGTAGTCTTCCTATAGCTAACTAAGCTTTGTCCAATTGCTTCTTAAATATTATGTTGTATTTTGCGAGAGTTACGGTTATCAAATATTATGTGGAGGAAATATTGTAATCATCCCGCACCAGTATTGTTTTAAAGGCTAGGCTATTAAAGGATGGTAGAACACAGTAAAACCGGGTATTACCCGCACGTCCGCACTTATATAAACTTGCCCAGAAGTACGAAGTTCTGGGCATCTATATTACCTCGGAATATTGGATGCAAGGAACAAGTTTGCGTAACCCGTCTCGACCCGACCGATACTCAGATTGACTTGAAAAGTTTTATGATGTTTTTTATTAACTTAGACATAAGTGTTGAATAGCTTAGTGTTTTGATGTCGTATGTGTCTTTCCAGATTGCACCTTTAATTTTTCTTGAACTCAGAACGTGGGTTCTATTATACGTGTCGAGAGGTGAGATCGTGGACTTGTGAGAAAAGATAGATCTGGTCGAATGGTTGAAACTTCTAGTTCTGTGAACTTATGCGTTCCGCCTCAAGACGACACTATATATATATATATATATATATATATATATATATATATATATTATATATATATATATATGCACATATGAATTGTAAAAAGTTGTGATCGCGTCAAAAATCCAAATCTTAAAATTATATAAATTTTAATATCTCGTGACCATAAATTGATACGAGTATTTAAATGATCTGCGCAAATCCAACACATGATGGGCAAATTTATTAAATCGTGTGAGATTACTATGCTGAACGTAATTGAATTTGATAAAACTTGAAGTAAACCCACCGGTTATTGATGCAAATTTAATCTGACCCCATTTATATATTTGTTTTCTTGTTGATGGTCTTTTAATATTCAGAAGTTTTAAATGTCCCATCCATGTTGACCATTATTTTAATTAAGATTTTCACATAAAAATGCATAATCTTGGCCAACCATACTATTCATTGTCGGCGTGGTCGCACTTATATGGGGTTGAATAATGTAGCATACAGAATTAAACCATTCGTTACTTCGCTGATAAGCCTAAAACAATGGATAACGTTATAGGTAACAATATATATTTCCATCCTTATCCACGTTAAAGTGCTATAACCTATGTATTAAAACCGTTTGTGTAACAGAAGATTTACATTTAATTTATTGAAAAGTATGGTCTTATAAGAAAACCAGATAAAATATTTACCATAAAGATTCAATAGAAATTAAAACTAGAAAGGTGTTACTACATTTACTTTAAAATTAATTTACTACATTTATTTTAAAATTATTTTAGATTAAACCTTTTTTTAGGGTTCCGTAGCTCAGTTAGGAAGACCTACAGTTTCGCAACGTCCGCTTCAGAGGCGGTGAATTTTCTTTTGTTCCTATATCCCATTGTGTAGAGTATCATTGGAAAGGTCTTTAAAAAACATTTGGAGTATTTCAGGAACACTTTTCGATACATGTATCCGTTTGGATTTTTATGATGGACATTTGTGGGAGAGTTACGTATCCCCACCCCATTCCGATTAAATTATATAACTAAAAATTATTCACATGCAGCTGTGTCTATAAACAGTTCATAGAAATCCCATACAAGTGACTTAAATCAAACGCAAAAATAACTGCATTTAAAAATATTTATGTATATATTTATTTATTCGTAACTTTAAAAGTATAGGTAATTCAGAGTAAACTTGTCGACATAATTCAAATTGCAGACTAACGAAATGAAGTTTTAAACGTTAACATTTTTTCTTGCCTGTGAGATCTATTTATTAATACTTTAATTTATTAATTACTCGTACCATCGTTTAATAGCTTATATACCTTATATACCTTTCTATCCGTTGTTAATAAAATCATTCTAAACTTAATTATACAATAAGAAAGAACGACATCAAAATCTAGGACTTTGTAAATTAATATATATGTATATATTATATCTGTTTTTATGTTCATTTGTATATACTCGTATATAATTCCTTATGTTTTACTCCTCTAGGTATTGTCGTTACATTAGTATTATCTATAAATATATTTTCTTTATTTACATTTTTGCTCCATTTATTTAATTGTAGTGAACCTCCATTTGCTTTTTGTTTTTCTGTAGGGTTTATTTTTTATTACCGAGCAACTTGGCATATATCCGAAGTATGATCTATTTAGCCAGTGTTGCTTAGGCACCTCTTCTAAACTTGACATTGACAAACACTTTCTGTGGCAAGAATGATTGTCATAACATAAAATATAAAATATAAAGCTACATTATAGATCTAAAGATTTTCTTTCACAAGGTCTTCATTATCTTTTAGATAGAGAAACTTTGCCAATATCAACTTAAGAAGATGAGGCTAGACGATACTGACTAAATAATTTCCGGAGTACCTGTCATTGTTGCTGGCTTACGCTAATAGAAAATACAAAGCAAAACATAAATTAAATTTAAAGCATAATAAAACAATGTTTATATATTATATATAGATATTCGAAGCAAATTTTGAGTGACGATATTACAATTGGTTATTGAGTTTTTTATTAGATTTAAATGAATTTATAAAAATTATAGGAAAAATAGTGAATACATGTAATTTTATGGTAAAGGCATGATTTCTTTATCATTTCACCACTTACGCACAAAACATATATTTATCATTATGATTGTAACATTTATAAAATGAATGAAAATAAATTAGATAAATCAATAATATATTTATAGAAAATACAGTCGTAACAACAAAAAATAGGCTAAAAAATGAGTGTAAATATATAGAAATATATATATATATATATATATATATATATATATATATATAAAATCAAAAATATAAGCAGTCTAAAACACGTACATGATTTGCAAGGTCCTAGATTTTGACGTATTTCTTTCTTATATATCGAATGATTAAATCTAGAATGGTTTTATAAGAAATTGATTAAAAGATACCTAAAGGTAATATAAAGTTTGATTTTTTGTTTTCATAATTTATAAATAAATGAAGTACATTTATTGTTTAGTGAAAATGTACACGTGAGATGATTTAAATAATTTTCCTTTACCCCGTAATCGCAGATTGGAGACTCCCAGATAAAAGGTTTATCCTTCAAGAAAAAAATGTATTTTGAAAAACTAATGTTTTAAAGAAATAATGGAATGGTTTGAAAATACCCCGCATGTCCAGGCAGTGCCCTTGTATGGTTTTTGCTAAGCTTTCTGTCAGTCAGAGATCATTCAAGAAAGAGTCAGAAGAGGATCTTCTGAATCATGCTTTTGCGTCGCCTATTTTATTATCAATTATACTTCAGAGACTACAAAATTAGGAAGCTACAATTTGTGGAAAAAGCAATAGCGAGTAGAAACTTTAAAGAATTTAAGGTGTTCTAGAAAACATTTTCTAGAAATTCTATGTGATTGATGTTCTAGAAGGAATTTCCAATTTTTTTTAAGCCGAGCATACATCAAGTGCTCCAAAATAGATACAATTATATAACCGTCTTTCAGGATTTTTGCTGTGCCTGTATATAGTGAATTGGCATTGGTGAACTCTTTACCAATTACAAGATACACATTTATATTTGACCTATGTATTACAGGGTCAAATATAAAGTAATCTGTGAATTATATCCATGGTCAAAATTAAACAAATTACAAATACACTCCCAGCTGCTTATGAAAGAGAAATCGATAGTCATAAAAAATGTTATCTCTCTGATTTTTAGACTTTCTAACTGACTGTATTTGTACCAATAGGTCCATCTGCACTTAACTCGATTGGTTAGCAACGGAAAGTAGTGAGATGTTGCGTGCAAAGTCATTCGTGTAGAAAAGTGTATCTTAATCTTGCTAAGTACCACCACCCCTTTGGCGATAATAATATATAGTTATAAGATTGTTCTATAAATAAAATATGTATAAAATTATTCAATACTATTGAGACTATTATATTATTTCAAAATGTTACATTAATTATGTTATTTTAGTGCGTTGTTATATCAGAAGAGTTTGCTGTGTTAGAAGACTTATTTATTGCTAGCATAGCATTTCCACACAGGGATATATACAAGTATACTTGGCGACCACTTGATGGCTTAACTCTCAACCAAATAGATCACATCCTCGTGGATAGGAGATATCGTAGGAACGTGACAGATGTAAGAAGCTACAGAGGTAACGTGCATACCGACCATATAAACATTCTATCTCAAATAAGAGAACCCGCATTTTAAGCCTGACGTTTAAATTAAAAAGTAGTACTTGGGGTACTATAAAAAAGTACAAGCTCAAGATGTCTAAGGACGTAGAGCTATAAAACATAAACGAAAATAGCGATATTAGCTGGCACTCCATAAGAGAAATAATAGCAAGATCTGCACAATATAAACTCCCAGAATGGAAACTTGGTTCTAGAAATGATTGGTTTGATGAGATTATTAAAACGTATGAAATAAAGCATAAAGAAACAAGGAAGGTGGAAAGGAAAATACATAAACAGAACAAGAAAGCATTCCTTGAAAAAATGCTAGAAAATATGGCAAACCTGAATAAGTAGCAAATATCCAGGATATGCTATTAATGTGTCAACCGCACAAGAAGGGAATCAAAGCCAAGAACCATTAAATGTAGCAATGAGAAAGGAGAATTTATGAGTAAAGTCTATGAGGTATTAGATGTAGAGAAAAAATATTTCTAAGATCTACTTGAAGGAAGAGATGACACTGATGATTCACCTGATCCCACCCAAAATACAAGTACTTTCTTGGATGATCGATACCACCCCACATCATCGTTAAACTAAGTAAGGGTGGTATCAAAACGTTCAAAAATAACAAATTGGCTGGTTCTGACTGTAAACCGTCAGAACTACTGAAAGTAGATGAACCCAACCTATGAAATTTCATTCATAAAATTATGGTAAAAATACGGATTACAGAGAAGATACTCATTGAATGGGAAGAAGGCTCAATTTGCCCTATTTTTAAACAAGGAGGCCAACTTGGATGACGTAATTATAGGGGCATTATACTGTTTAATACAGCATACAAAATATTCTACAACCTACTATTTACTAGACTCTTATCCTTTGCTGATAAGGAAATTAAAAAAATATCAATGTGGTTTTAGAACTCAAAGGTCCACTATTGATCAAATTCAAGCTTTAAGACATATCTTGGAAAAATTTAAAAATATAATATTAAAACCTACCATTTATTTATAGATCTTAAGGCGGTATTTGATAGCACACGGATGGATAAATTATTCAAAGCTGAATTTGAAATCCTCAATCAACTTATAGCTTTAACTAAAGCGACACTTCATAGAGTGAGATGTAGGATTAAGATCCAAAACTGGCTATCACAACCTTTTAAAACAGAAAGAGACCTACGCCAGGTGATTCCCTTGTCTGTCTATTATTCAATTTAGCTCTGGACACGTGCATTAGAGATAGTGGTATAGACCGAAAAGGTACTCTGTGGAATAAATGCTATAAATATTAGTTTATGCTGATGACATAGATATTATTAAAAGGTCAAAAAGGCAGTTAAAGAAGTCTTTTCAGCCCTTCAATTCTCTGCAAGAAATGTGAGCCTAACTGTCAACCCGGATAGAACTAAATTCATGGAAAGCTCACATTCCATTGTAAACTGTAATACTTCTTTGTGCATAAACGGCTACACCTTTGAAAAAGTTGATGAATTTAAATACTTTGGCACAGTTATTAGTGACAAAAATAAACTAAGAGCATAAATTGATAACAGAATTAAAATGGGAAATAAATGCTTTTTTGGACTGAAAAGATAACTAAGTCTAAACTCATCAGTTGAAAGACCAAATTAAAAATTTATAAAACACTAACTCTACCAGTCCTACTTTATGCAAGCGTGTTTCGCTAAACGTAGACACACAGCGATAACTGGACACGTTTATGTGAAAGGTCCTCAGACCTATCTTTGGCCCAGTGCAAGAAAAAGGTAGATGGAGAAGCAGATATAATTTTGAACCGTATAAACTTTACGGACAACCATAATTACCCAAGGAATTCGTAGTAACATATTAAGATGGATTGGCCACATATGGAGAAGCTTAAAGGATAATCCTACTAAAATATTAACATTAAAAAATCCGAGGGTACTCGAACAAAACGTAGGCCACCCTCTAGATGGATGAAAAACATCGAAAAAGACATAGAAGCTATAAATATGTAATTGGAAACGAGTCGAAACTGATAGGAGACGCTGGAAGGAGCGCGTAATAGAAACAGCTAAGGCCTGCAAGGGGCTGTTGCGCTTGTAAATGAAAGAAAGGATAAGATTGTTCTATAAATTAAACACCTGTAAAATTATTCAATACCATTGAGACTATTATATTATTTCAAAATGTTACATTAATTATTTTAGAGCCATTTTTGTGACTGCATTCTATTTACTAACTGCTGAATCCTTAGTACGATGCTACTCAAAGCCAAACTCACGGAGGCACTGGCATCCAAACGATTTCGATATTTATTTTTAATTATTAAAAGCGCCAAAACCAAGCGATTTTCATGTTTATTTTTAATTTTAATATGCGGCATGTTTATTTTTAATTTTAAAATCGGGATTCTCTCTACTCGCATAATTACGTGGTTGAAAATGAAGTTAGGTAACGTTAAGCAATTTCTCGAATTTTAAGAAAAGAAATAATTCAAGTTATAGTTTGATTAAGTAGAAAAACACTTTCTTTTTTAAAAATTGTTAGATATTTTTCAGATATGGAAATTAATAATAAAATAAATGTTTAATAAATGTTGTGTGAAATTTAAACTAATATAAATCTTTTTCAAATTATGCAGTGGCAAATAGGAACATAAACTTACTTCTTTAATGATTTTGTATGTTTAATGACACAAAAAAAGTCAACAATCGCCTTCAAAATCCTTTTCTCATAATATTAAAATTATTATTTCTTTTTTTTTAAATTTCTTACGAGCTTCCTAAAATACAATAAATAATAATTAAAATTTCATCTAGATAAATAAAATTTCTACGTTTACAGACAAATATTTAAAACCACGTTTTCTATATTCGCAGTTAAAAATGATCACATTAACGTTTACCCCAAGAGTTTTGATAGAGCGCACATAAAAAGCAAATACATGATAAAATATTTGCAATTTAAAATGCTACGAAAATTACATATTTACGTAAAATGTATCATAAATCATTTCCAGCTTCCAGTGAGGATTCATGTGAGCGGACCCTATTCAGAAAGAAAAAATAAATATTTAAATTTCATTTAGATAAGTCAAATTTCCACGCGTTCCAAGAGTTTTAAAATATTAAATTGTATGAATATGTTAAAAACTCTTCATCTTTATTTAAGACCGTGAAACGTTTAAATCTCACCATGCCTTGAATTAGATTTTTTCGCCATTAAAAGACTTTCTTCGTCTCTCTAGTCGCTCACACGTAAAAAATAAACTCCACACTCGTCTGCGTACTTTATGAAGTCAGTTTAAATCGAATTATTATTGAATTCGCCCACGACGAATACGTCGGTCTTTAAAGAAATAAATGCTGTCTATGGACGAATACGGCGAGTCTTTTGCGACAGGTTACATCCAACAATCCTACGACACGTCTGGGAGACCCCTCACACGTTTAAGGGATTTATTTTTATTGGTAACTAGCTGTGCGCGCGACTTCGTTCGCGTGAGCTTTAGAAAATTGTGAACAAAAATTCTCTGTAAACAATGTTTTCTGTAGAACTGTCAGGGACATAAATAAATAAATTGTTAGCGTTGCTGATGCAGGAGAGTGCTACATACAGCTGTTCGTGCGAAAAGCAACTGATGCTTAGGTCCACGCCAGCTACGCGCAAGGTTTGTCCTGTTTTTGAAAACACAATGACACCACACTTTACGAAATTTACTTGCAACATCTTTCATTGAATAGCATGCAATAAACAATTAAAAAAACATATCGCATTATTTAATAGAAAACATTTAGCGTTGTATATCGTCGAGTAGAAATAAAAAATATATGAATTAATCAAAACAACTATAGCGCTGTACAAAGAGTCGTATTATGTTGTGTTGTTTATTTTAAATCCCTAATTGCATCATCTATTGTATAAAAGCAAAATAATAGTACAAACCTTATAACTTAATTTAAAATATTTAGAGAGCATGTATATGATGTGAATTATACTGCATTACATTATGTAATATGACACTATGCAATATAAAAAAGATCCAAATCCGTTCAGTGATAATTGACTTGAAGCGATAGAGGAAAATTACGTATTTTAAAAACCTTGTGATGACATCTATTAGTGATTTTTTAAACTGAACTTAGTTAAATATTATTGAGCCGTTGTACTTTTTATTTTAATTTTTTTAATTAAGGGTATTTATATTTATTTATTGCCTCATTTTGTAATTTTTTATATTTACAAATATGTATCGATATGTATAGATTAGAAAAAATATCTAGATTCGGAGTGATTTTTGCACAAACCAGTTTTTGTATTTTCGTTTGGGAATGAGACATTTTCCCAATATAAAAAGTATCCCAAATACTGATCCGGAAAGTCAGTTATCATGATACCAAATTTCATTAAAATCCGTCTAGTGGTTTTTGCGTGATGCGATAACAGAGAGACAGACAGACAGAAAAATTTTAAAAATGGTTAATTTGATCTTTGTATCGATAATAATGACTATTAGAATAAGATTTTCCTAAAAATATTCAATGTACAGACACGGCTTAGTTACAGTTTTATTATATGTATATGGATTTAGTAATTTTTACTAATATTCCTATGGCTAGTTCCCATGGTAAGCAATTTTTTCTATGAATCCACGATAGGTAACAATAATTAAGTCGCAAATTCTTGTGAGATAACAAAATATTTGTTTATAAATTTATTCATATTTTTATGCTAAGTGCTTCTAAATCATCTGACAAATATTATATCGCATCCGTTGAATATCTTCAAATATATTTTAATGCATAAGAAAAGGCAATTACGAATATTGGCTTGAATATACGTATATAAAGATCGATTTTATCTGGGCATGTTTGGATTCTTGCCACATTTACCATGTTTGTATTTATATCATTTCGTCTTATTTTCGCTCCGCTTCATTTTTTTATAATGACATGCTGATTTACTCGTTCAAGACGTGTTGTTATCCATGATCAGAAAATAATGTTTTCATTATACTATGTAGTAATTTAGAATTTTCTAAATCCATAACGTGCGTGATTATTTAATTTTACGTTTTTTTGTGTTTCATATTTGTTTCTCTAATAATGCTAAAACTCTTTGCGATTCTATTGTCTTTAGTTTCTGATTTATAAAGGAGAAACGGTAGAAAGATACAAACATTATTAATAGTTAAGTAGAATATCAAAAACCTGTGGACACTCTACGCAAGCACAGTCAAATATCTATGCGCGATGGTAAATACTGCAATTCGTTTGAATGTTCGTATCAAAATTAAAAGAGAAACATTTAGATTGTCTATATCATATACTGGAATATAATGTGTTGGTATATCAACAGATATTAATCTTTGCCAATATAGAATATTTTGGCCATCATAATAATATCATTTTATAGAAATTTTTGGCTATCATAAAAACAAGGAAGGGGAGGGGGAATCACGCACTATATATATATATATATATATATATATATATATATATATATATGCGCGCAATTGAAAATGATATTGTGAATAATGATTGTGAGTACTTGTATGTAAATTTTCATAAACTTTAAATTTGTGTGTATTCCATCATTTTCTGAATTAAAAAAAACATAGATGTGCAAAAAATATTCAAAAAGAGATTAATTTAATTTAATTATAAAATTAGATGTTATTAATTATAATTAATATATCATATTATTAATTATGAAAACTTTTCTAATTATTTTAGTTTTTAACAAAATTAAAAATTGATATTAAACTTAAAAATTAAAATTTTTGAAGGTTTCACTTCTACCACGTGTGAATTGCACACATGATTTTTTTTTATCCTCCTTTAAGTGAAAAGTAATATAGGATAAACTGGATATGAACAAAAATATTAAAAAATCACTTAGGAATTGAGGACCACTGCACTTACCGTTATAGTTTCCTTAAAAATTCTAAAAACTTCTCAGTTTAGCAGGCTGTTTAAATAAATCGTTTTGCAATAGACGAACAAGTCATCTTAGATAAATATGTCCTTATGGTTGGTCAATAAAATAGTAAATAAATATAAATTTACCATTAAACAATTTTTTTCAAGACAAGGTTATCTAAATGGTTTTTAAGTTCATAGAGCGGTTGATTTTTCACTGCGGCTTTCTATGTTAGATTACTCTAAAACACGAGATTGCTTCAATACCAATTATCCGTACAGGCATGCTGTTGCTGTGCTAAAAGATAAACATATTTAAAACTATATATAAAATCAAATACAATCCGCCCAAGTGGGGATAATGAGACTTACAATATATTCAGATCAAAGCATAATAACTTCTATATTACAATTTTATAGAGGCGAACGCGAGCAAATATTGCAAATTACATTCAGTAATAAAACAAAATATGTCTTACATTGCGGAAATTTAATACACCGGGCGGCATATTCGCGACGGGACTGTATTTATTCCGGTCACGGTGTCGTTTCGCCTCATATGCTTTATATTCCCAAAAATGAAATTCGTTTTGTAATAAGTACTATTTAATTAAGGGCCCTATGTGTGGACTAATTAAATAATGTGTTACTTATTTATTTGCACATTGATTATGCGATTTTATTGATTTCGATTAAGGCAATTTGTTAGACAAAGCTATCTTCTGATTCGATTCAATTTGTCATATGAAAACAATTTATAATACTCTTTTCATGGTATTCGGAATATTAGTTTATTTCCGCAAATGGCATCAAAGTAAAGGATTGTGTGGACTTGATATCCACTATTATATTCTCTCCTTATTATTGTAGTAGTAAACTACAGCACTAGACCTAGACCAGACCTGCCCTTTATTCTACTGATATCAGTGAATGTTTTCGTCCTGTGATGTTAATGAAAAATCTTTTTTAAAGTCAATCGATTCTTTTCTATCTGCCAATCGATATAAGTAAACAATTTAACAAATTTTTGAAGACTATTATTTTCCATTGTATATAAGTACTAATTTGTATCAATAGGCGAAAGCTTTGTTAATTTATAATTTAAGTTTATTGGAACTTGCTCTTATATTTTTCTTCAAAGCTGTTAAAATAAATTTATTATCCTGCTAATTAAGAATGCAATATGTATCAAATCAGAGAAATATTTTATATATATTGCTTAATTATTATTTGTAATTATAAAGAAATATTACGATTTTCATTTCAATCCTAAAGCTTTTTATAACACAGATATAATACAAAATTTTTAGTTGGTTATACAAATAAAAAAAGAACAGAACAAAATTCAATATACCAGGAAAATAATTTCCAAGTTTATTGAATTTTTTTTATTCTAAATGTAATCGCTGTAGAATTGATCGCAATCAAATTTTAAAGCCATTCTTCAAATTCAAGTGAGAGTTAAGTAGTTTTTTAAGAAGTGCTTGAACTAGAACTATGAATAAACAGACAATATTCCCGAAAGAATAAACAGACAAATTTCCCGAACTATGAATAAACAGACAATATTCCCTAAATGTAATCGCTGTAGAAATAGATCGCAATCAAATTTTAAAGCCATTCTTCAAATGCAAGTGAGAGTTAAGTAGTTTTTTAAGAAGTGCTTGAACTAGAACTATGAATAAACAGACAATATTCCCGAAAGAATAAACAGACAAATTTCCCGAACTATGAATAAACAGACAATATTCCCTAAATGTAATCGCTGTAGAAATAGATCGCAATCAAATTTTAAAGCCATTCTTCAAATGCAAGTGAGAGTTAAGTAGTTTTTTAAGGTGCTTGAACTAGAACTATGAATAAACAGACAATATTCCCGAAAGTGTCCTGTGTGACATCTTATTATTTTATGCAATCTTTTACAAAATAAGAGGTTATGTTTTCTTGTATGAAAACTTTATCTTTTAATTTGTAAAAGCATCAAATGTAACAAATGTGCTTAAATTAATTTTATAGCTTTTTACATTGTGATCATATTTTTAGGATCCTCTATACAAAGGTATCCTTAGTTTTTAAATTATTTCGTATTGTCCGTTCATTAGTTTTGTCAGTCTATTCGTTTGTCAGCTTTAAATTTTCTACAATTTTATACCTATGCCAATGAAATTTTGTAGGTAAAACATTTTTTTTTCATGCACCTCGTCTAATTAAATGTAATTAGACGTAATTTTTGATGATAAGGGTTAATTCTAGACGGTTTGTAATTGAGCTTTGAAATGTTTGAACTGATTGTAGAAAAATCTTGATAGTGAGCAGGTTCATTTAAAATGATTTCTGACATATTGCAATAATAACTTTATCCTGAAATGACCCTAAAATCTTACTTTGGAGCGATCGGATCGCTTGACAGAATTCCCCTTACTTGTGTCTTAATTTTGCCTACAAAATTTCAAGCAATTATACAATATCTATTTAAATGAGAACTGAGTGATCACTACTATTGTCACATCGGCCACATTGTGCTAGTATTTCTAATACTTTATAATATTTTTAGAATATTCATGTAACAGCAGAAATTTTAAATGATATTAAAAAAAAATCTATTTTGAAACAAGTTCTAGTTACTAGAAAAGACTTCCTTTTTAGGAAAAAACTACTATACTTTCTGTATAAACGTACATTTCAATTATTTTGTTATGTTTATAATATAATGAGTTAACTTTTTAAGTTCTAGCTAAATTGACAGTTTCCGAATGGGTTTCTTAGAAAAGTAAAGACAGGGATACTTAAATAATATACGTGCAGTAGATATTCTGCACGCAATTTAATTTTGTTGTGCATTTTTAGGGTGCAGGTAGAATATTTATGGCACATATTACTACTCTGTTTAATCTCAATTACGTGATAGGTAAACAATGATAAATGACGAACTCTTTAGCTAGCACTACGCCCAAATCAATGCAACTGGATTAAGGGATTTTTAGAATTGATGAAAGCGTTAACGTGAATTTTTCGTATAATTACATTTTCAGTATTTATAATTGAATTTGTTGAATAATTTAAAATAAAAACGGGTACATGCTTTCTATGCTCGTAATCGGTATGACTTGTATTTCATTTGTAAGCATTGGCCCCATATGGAATGCTCTAAGATTTTTTTTAATAAAGAGAGCACTTAAAAAGTCATATGCATGATAAAATATATTCAATTTATTACTAACCATTTCCAGTTTCCGCCAAAATGTATATAATTTATAAATAAAAATAATGTATAAGCGGCAGATACTCCTTTAGCGGTGAATGACAGTTTGAGAAGGTTCAAAAATTAAAATAGTTACAAAGGTTTAAACCAGTGATTCCCACAGTGGACTATATAGAAGCACAGGGATCTATTTCAACTTGTTGGGCTACAAGTCAGTAAGAGAAAGATATGGGAATCCACGAGATGTGGGTGAGTGTTCATGTGTTCTGACCCCATTTAAACAAGTCATCATCAGCCTTCCAAAAATGAATAACACACTTAACTCGGATTGTATGTACCATGGAGGTATATCAAAATTACTTATTTGACATCTCATAAACTTGTTTAAGTATCTATTTGTTGGTGTGCTCATTCTCTATACATAGATGGGTGATAAAAATTTAAGTACATAATATTGAGTTTTATTGGGCGCAAATTTTTTATAAACGAAAATAGGGTGGCTTTAGGTTTTAATATCCAACTTGCCTTATGCAGCGATATTAATCTTGTTTGAATGCATCGCTAAGATAATTTTTTTCTAATGTTATTTAGCATTTAGAAGGAAGTTTGACATTCTTAAATTTCTTATGAAATTCCATAATTTACTACTTAAAAACTATTATAGTAATATATGTTTTCGTCGAATATTTTTGCGTATTAATCCGTAGATATAGTTCGGTCAATATATATTATTCGATAACCTAGTCGATATATAAACTTGTGGCTAAGAAATACACCAAGGCGATCAGATAATTGCGATAAATATTAAGTGACTTTTTTTGTCAAATATATTTTGCTATATAAAGCAATGTTATTAACATTGTCTAGTTTATTTCTTTTCTAGCTTTTACTCGCGGTTTTGCTCGCGTGATCATAATTAAATACTTGAGAGAAATGAAAACATGCAACTTCGTTTAGAATGATTAAGGTAAATTAAACACTAATTAAAAGCTGTCTTTATTTTTGAGGCTTTTTAATACAAATGAAAAAGAAAATAAAAGTATTCTACCTTAATTTATGTATTAATGGGAGTGATTCTGTTGCTATTTTTTATTGAATCCTAAAAACCACACCGATTCGTTGCTCTGGTGCTTCCGTTTCCTTTTGTGTAATTTTTCAGTTTTAAATAAGGATTTTTCCAAAGGAATGAGATTTCCTGGAATATATTTATATTTCCTAATTCCAACTAACTCTCTGCAAAAGATCACTTCGATCCGCTGCAACGTGAAAGAATGAAAAACAAACACACTTTCGTGTATAACTGCGTAAAATATAATGTAAAGACTACGATTTATTTCGATGGATTACGATGATAAGTCAGATACACAAGTATGCAAGTGATAATTTAGTCTAATATTTGCAATAAAAATATTTAAAATTAATTTTCGAACGCGATACGGAAATATTCAAAACGAATTGGATTGTGATTTGAATACAAATCCGAGAACATTTAGTTCAAATTTATTCATCGATAAATATTAAATAATGGGCCGTGATAGGTTTTTAAATTTTACTTCTACTCTGTTTACAAATTTCTTTTCAGAACTAGTTTAATGAAGCATAACTTGCTCTGCGCTAATATCGTTTGGTTTTACACAAACATGACACGATGCGACGCCCAAATTTTAAGTTTGATATTAAAATAATCCTTTCTCCGTATAAATTATTTTGTTCATACTTAAGATTTCGAAAATAAATAACAGATTCGGTTATTATGGTTAAATAAAATAATAATAATACAAAAAAGTAAATCAATATTTATTCCTTAAAAAAGAACCAATGTACATTTTAAGCGGTGTACAGTCATAATCATACAACAATTGTTAGGTGAAAATATCAGAAGAAAACTTATATGTATTAAATTTTGAAATGTCTTAAGGTATTAATATCCAAGCGTGTTAACGTAAAGTTGAATGTAGTAGGAATATTTTTAATTTTCGAAAAACGGACATCTGAACATTTTTTTTACGAAATTAAATTTAAATATCCCGTGTATCAATGGAAATACTAATTCGAAAATGTAATTTGAATTCGGTTTCTATTTTTAACGAGTTTTTACCATTAAAACTAGTAGTTAGTTACTGAGTTATTCACTGAGGTGAAAAAAATCGGTCAAGAATAAGCCCACCTTTCAATTATTCGCCATCGTCAGCAGCAACGCCGTATTGCATTAAGTGCAGAGTTGATTGGAGAGTGTTTTGACTGAGCCAAATCAAATGATTTGAAAAAAAAACGTGTAACCACCAAGTTGTTCCTTAGATTGCGAGAAATGTTTTTTGTTGATTAAATTTTTCACTTAAATCATCGGTTCAGCAGTCACAAAGAAAATTGTTTATTACTAATGTTTGCGCTAGAATTTTTCTATCCTAATAATTTTGGCATAATATATGCCTAATAATCACTGTTTATGACTTTTCCTCAGATTTTTTTATCAATTATTTTGATAGCAAGGCAACAATTTTTATGCATTTTTCCTGCTATATGTTTATACAAATTCATAAAAAAGATATATAATTTATATTTATGAATCCGTGCTTCAATAATTTTTCACTTGAAGACCTGTCAGATCTTCTTGAATTTTTTTATAACTTAATTTACCCCAAAATAAAAATTGAGTTTTTTAAAATTTACCTTTCTATGGGTCGTAATGATGGCCCTAAAGAAACAAAAATTCAATTTATTCCATCTCTTGTACTAAATATGAAATTTTTGTGTCGAATGATTTTTTATTTTTAACAAGATTCAAAATAACTAGAAAACATTTAACAATATATCAGTAATCTTTTAGTTTTAATATTAAAAAAATCGACCCGATTTCATTTAACTCTAAACACTTTGTAATGGTGATATGTATGGAACAGATCATGGTAATATCATAATAAAACGGTTAGAATATCAATTGATACTATTACGCAGGAACTTAAGTACCCACAAGATGTACGTAGCAAATATATAAAATAATACACGTATTATGAGTAATGTCGTTATAGTAATAAAGTAGTAACATTTAATTAGTAACAATGAACATATATATGTATTTTACATAAAGTCACATTATAGTGAAGCATAACTATGAAATTGTTGATATATTTGTATTTATTTACATCCACGTATACATGTGATGTACACACAAACACACATACACATATGCACACGCACACGTACACGTATATCTTCATAACATTCATTTTAATTACTTCATTTTCTTCCACATTTATGGAATAAAGTTTAAAATTGAAAACGGAAAACATAAGGAACGAATTACACGAAAAAGATTCAATAATAGAATACAAAAAAAATTACTATGTCGCAAAATTGTTATGTCGACAAAAAAAGTTATCTTCACATTTAAAATATTTTTAAGAGCTGAGTAGCTCTCAAACTTCCCGGTTCGGTCAAATGAGAGTTTTGTTTACCGGCGAAGAAACTTCCCGCGACTTGTAAACATTTTTAACTCTCTTTGAAACGAAAGCAGCGATAGACCCGTCTTAATTGCTTTCCCTTGAATCCGATAAAATTTTGACGAAGGTAATAATTTTTCTTTCAGTGAGCCCATGGTTTTCTTCCAGCTGCGGGTGATTATATTGATTTTATTTCATTTCGGTCGAATATTTGTTACAAAATAAATAGTCATCTCATTCCGTTCGATTGAAATTTTTCAAGTCGATTTGAAAATTGTTAATTAATTTTGGCAAAGCCGAAAATCGACAACGATACTCGCCAAATGGTGGTAATTTAATTCTATCGAAGATGAGGTAAAATTAGTAAGTGGACTGTGTCTTTGAAGAAAGATTCGCAATCGTTGATTGATGGAAAATGTTAATTGATGGAAAATATGAATTACGTAAAAAAATAATGTGTTCAAATAGTGAAAATTTTTCTTTAAATCTCGATATTATATTTAGAAGTACTTTCTTAATATATAATCTCTATCTGTATATTAATATTGTCAAATATTGGTACTACATAAACCAAGCAATCGAAACAAGTAAGTTGTTAGAGGAGTACTGTTACTAACAGCGTGCAGTTTTTTGGCTCATCCTAAAACCTTATAACTATATATTCATTCTAAAACACAGATCTTTTTGTATTATTTTATTTCGCAGAATATATAAAGTTTCAGTATAAATTTAGATGGATAAATTCCTTTTTATTTACATCAGCATCAGCATAATAATAAAATTGCTTGAAAACCTGTTTCTAATTCTACTCATCCCAAAATTCAAAGACTGAAGCATTTTGTTGTTATTTCATTGTATGTTAATTTGTGTGACTGGTGTTTATAATTTTTAAATAATTCAGTCCATACATAAATAATATGCTATTAAATTACTTCTAAATGTACAAATTTAAAATCTTAACCGAAAATACATGTTTCTGTCACACACCTTTTTTTTTAATAAAAATTGCATTAACAAATAATGATTTTTATTAAATGGATGTTATGTATATCGTGAGAATACAATGCAGGCATGATATATATATATTTTTTCCTGCTTTCGAATATATACCGCTAACTACTCAGTTCAAACTTTTGCAAATAAATTAGTTCACAAAATTGATACGGATATCACCATTGGTAAGGACAATCTAGTACGTAGTTTACTATTAACTATGTTGAATGAAACGACAAGGTTTCTAGCGCGTCTCAGTTCACTGTTGCTTATCGTATGATATAGTGCGTCGTGTGTTTATAATGAGACTAGTTTTATCATGACTTCCATGAACTACTAAATTAATACATTGTATAAGTGCTTGTATTTGTTATGCATGTTCAAAGTCAAAATTTAACGATTTAGAAATTTTAAAATCTATGAATCATACGAATTATTTTAATCATACGAAATAATGTAATTGATATTGTACGAAGAGCAATAGTGAACTGAGACGCGTTCGAAAACATTCTCCAGGCCATCCCCTCCCCCGCCTAAAGCTCCTGGTGTAGCGCAACTTTAATGAAGTATATTGGAGACTTTGAAGCGATCTACTTAATTACACACTACATTGAGCATCAATAAATAATATAATTTTATCATAATTTTTTTTATGTTTCACTCTTAATTTTGTATTCATTTGAAATAAAAAAATAAGTTTACTCGTAGTTATTTCAATAATTACCTTGTCGCATACTCAACTTTTTTGTTTTACATTGTGTTATAACTATACCTCAAATTTTTGTCAAAGATACCTGACGCGAGGCAGTAGCGTTCCCACTCATTTGCGTGCTAGAATCTTATGAATGTGACGATCTAATTTACTTTGGACTTTGCGATCATCCACTTGTATAAATATTAATAAGTATAAATGACTGAATGATCCTTAGTGAGTACTAGGTTGAGGGCAACCTCAAACCTAGTATATAGTATGTATGTGTCGTTAGTTCACGACTCTATGACTTTTCCCTATTTCTACCGATCAGTAGCCGCTATTTTTTTGCAATTTTATTTTTGCATTTTGCTTTTTGCAATTTGCTGGTTTCTTAGGTCTATCTTGATTTGTTTTGAACATGTTATCTTATAGTCTAATAAGTATAGCATTGCTTAAACACATTCAATTCCACTCAACTCCAAAAATAAATTTGAAACATTTTTGGGTAACTTAATTACTACCTTAAATTCAATAAAATGCTGTACTTATACATATTATTAAGTATAGTCTCGATAAATAGTTAAGTATTGAAAATTTCATAAGACGTAAGTCTGTCAAGTAAGGGCCCATACAGTCAACTACTAATATAGAAGCTTCGCCTTATATCATATGCGCAAACGATTATTACAATCCGTTCTATTATAGTATTTATTCATTTATTTTCTATTTGCTATGAAAATGTACGTCTTTGATCTAATTTTTAATGGAAAATACATAGACAAAATAAATGAGCTTTTAACAAAGCAACTTCATTAGGGGTAAAGTACGAACGAGCACAATATAAATTTCTAGTAGATTTTCCCCATTGTTACTATATATTTTTTCTTCAAATCAAAAATATAACTCATTTAATTAATTGAAGCGGCATCCCGCTCTATTGGCAAAGTTGATCCGCTCAGAGTACCAACTTGCAACCAATAAATTATAAAGCAACTTCCTCGTCGATTGCCGAGTAAACCGACGTAATTATGAACGGACGCCGGGAGACCCTAATATTCCTATTTAAAATTATTGTCGTCTTAAAAGATTAACATAATCCTTTTTACAAACTTTCTGTAAATAGACGCGAACTTTTAGAAAATGAACTTGAAACTCGCATAATTTGAGGAGGGTTATGGAAGTATTGTTATATCAATAATCACTTCTACTAATCGTTTCGCCACTGAAATTGTTATTAATTTTCTTTGAGTGTACTTAATCATATGATGGAAATTAAAATTGGATGACTTATGACAAGATGTGGGTTTCAACTTTCACCGAAAAAAATTTTAATTTATTTATAAGTTTAGCTGCGGAGTACGTTAAAATTTTTATCATAACCATACGGTACTTTCCATTATATCCACGTGTAATGACACTGAGAGGCTAGAATAAAAATTTTGTATGCAGAGTAATAAATTAGATCGATCTTACAAAATATATTGCAAAAGCAGAAGTAGTGAGGATACAGAAGTAGTGAGTGAGGGTTTATTAAAAAAGTTATTGAATTTGCAAAACGATCACGTCTTTAGTGTCCCCTGCCTCAAAAGAAAAATGTGCAACTCTTATAATGACGTTGTCTGTTACAGTCTTTCTTCTTAGAAATCGATATCGCTTTCTAAGAAGAAATACTCTAACAGACTATATATATACACAAATTTTAAATGCATATTCACCTTCATACATAGTTAATGATCAAAAACGTGAATATGGGAAATTTTGAACTGGTAAAATTAACTCAAAATTTATCGCGTGGGACATTAATAGAATGAACAAGTTATAAGGAATCTAGATCAATTTTTTTACCCTTTGATGTAAAATAGAGATATGTTGTTGAAAATGCCCACCAAAACTATTCCGCTGAGATTGTAAGAAGTCAATAAAAGTCAGAAATTTATGCGAAAACTATAACGATAATTATAAATTTCATAGTTATTGAGATGTTCACAATAATTTTATCCTTGTGAATCCATATTTTAAAATAAACCTAATTTTTCCCTTCGAATTGCAAGTTCTGCTCCTTCTTATAATTAAATTTTCACTTAAATTAAAGGATTTATAGTAGAGATAAAGTTAGTTTTCTCAGATGATTTTTACTTGGAATAAATTTGTGACATAATGGGTTTTTAATTCTTATATTTAAATAATAACTTTATATAAAATACATTTTTATCTTTGTCATGTCATTTTTGATTTATTATTGTCTCACGCAATCTTGTTTTATATATTGTGCAATATAATCTATACACATACACACACACACATGCACACACCTTCGCATACGCACATGCGCACGGGCACGCGTTCTCATGCGCGCTGCCCCATGCACGCACGCTCGCACGCACGCACGCACGCACACATAAAACATATTTGTCTATTGAACAGAAAATCAAAATAATTAAAAGTTTTTTGTGAGGAGAAATAATTATAATCTAAAGTTATAAGAAAAGGTATTTTTTCCTGATAGTTCTTCAGAGACCGATACGAGAACGTCTCTCGGATAACCTACTTCGATTGATGAGATTTCGTATCCTTTTTTCAATGAGACGAATAAGTCGATGAGTCATTCTCATCGGAAAACAGGAAGATATGCGCAATGAGATAAAACTAATTTATTAATTTGTTGAATTGATTATACTATGGGTAAAATTTAATATGACCCATATAAGATGACTTTGGTTAATAATAATCAGTGTAGAATCTTGAAAATTTTAACAGTTGCGTCTTTAAAGGCGTGTTTACATTTACGATGAAAAAACATTCACTTCGCCAAGTATACTCTAAACTCAAGGATTATGTAGTATAATGATTTTGATATGGAGAACAGATCAAATCTTCATATATAATTCATACATGCATCATTTTCATTGGTTTTATGTTATTATTACATGAAAATACGTTTTTTGCAACTCATTTCTGGCCAAAATCGCCATATTCGTAAGTTTAGAGGATTTATTTCAAACAGTTGTACTTTAATATGCGCAGTAATATGTTCATATAAGTTGAATATAAGCGGTAAAATGCTCATTTTATCTTATTTCATTTATATAAATATGTATTCAGAGTGACGCAATAACAAGAGGGAAAAATAAAAATTTTATTAAAAAAAATTTGTTCTTGGTTACCCATACATTTTGCAATATCGGTTTGTCATACTGCGCCGAGATGTCCCCTAAGTTGGTCGTGGTGCGGCCACTCTGAATAAAATATAAGCGTTGTAAAATTACTTATTATAAAATTTTATCTAATTTAAATTTTTTATTTCACAGTTTCCATTACTTCAATTGTTATATTTAAGACTTGACTGATGCTTACTTTATAAATTATAAATATATATATATATATATATATATATATATAGTATTAGTGTAAACGCCTGAACATTGGTAAATATTAGGCTTTACTTTTTAATCATAAATGTTAGGTTTCAACAATTTTTCAGGATTTTACCACTATAGTTTTGTACATGCCAGGTTTTACCAAGGATAATTAGTAAATGTTGGTGTTGGAAATAAAATAATGTACTTTATGTAATTACAAAGTATTTATTAAACATAACACTAATGTTACGTATATAATTTTAAAATATTTTTTAAAAAAGATACTTTTTGAAAAGTAGAACATCGTAAAATAAAAAAAGATACATATTTTTCTCACATGAATAATACTTAACTTGGTTATGCTCATCATTGTTGAAGCATAAAATGTCTATATAACTTTAAAACATTTTCAAAATGTTTTTTGAGAGTATAGAAAAATTAGGTTCGAACTTTGCATTTATACGCAATATAATTTTTTTAAAGGTGAAATTTAACAATGCTCTTCTAATAATAAAAAAAAATTAAACATTTTTCAGAACTGCTTTAAGTAAAAAGAAACTTAAAAATATTTCATGAAATTGTAAGTAAAAATAACAGGAGGATTTTAATTTTATTATGCGAAATGTTTTTCCCTACTATGAGTAGTAAAATTAAAAAAAAATTCTTTTGACAAGTTGGCTATGCTAATCAATCATTAATTTTTCTTATCATTTGGTATAATTATTGTCTTTTATTAAAAGAAAAAAAATATTTCATTTGTTGCAACAGGGCAATATATGGTGGCATTTAGAATTACAAATTAATCCTGATGACTTGCAAGTGCACTACCTCGTCGAGCACTTTTTTATTTCAATTTTTTCAAATTTGGTAAAGTTAAAATAGTTTTTCCTAATATTTAATCTAAGTAGAATAATTATTTCCCGGTTATTTTTAGCTTCGCAACTTATAATGCTTTTAGCCTTATATTTTAGCCAATTTTCACGTTTGGATATTTATCGGCCAAAGTGACTTTAATTTTTTTTGCATGTTTCTCCAACTTCAATTTTGCTTTGTTTCATACTGTCAGTAAAGATTCAATATTTATCAGTACTAACTCTACAATTTCAAGAACTTCCTGCGATTGGCTCGTTACTTCCATCGGTATTGTATTCTCTAATGATATTACCCTTAGTTATCGCATTAGAAACATCAGTTTTTACTTATTAATTTTAGTTACCCTTAACCTTCTCAGTAATAATCTTTTCTTGTGTTTGATTCTTCACAATATTAATATTTTTTTTTTATTTCATAGAGAAATAGAAAAAAAAGTCGAAGTCTTCGAAGTTGGTGTGGCTTTAAATATATCATACTAGCGTCAACTTTTATATTTTTGTACCTGCCGTTACATTCCTTAAGCATTCTACTCCTGCCACTGTGACCAATAGTGAGATGCGTTGAATTCGAGAATGTTGAGTAAGTCGTTATGTCATACTAGTGTCGACTGTAATATTTTTTATACTTGCGATTACATTCCTTAAGTATTCTCGTCCAGCCACCGAAGCCAATAGCGAGATGCGTTGAATTTGAGAATGCTGAATAAGTAGTTGTAACAAACATAATACCTAATTTCTCCATTCTCCTCTTTCATTGTGCAATTAGTTTTTCTTCGCCAACTATGGTTAAAATATTACAAAGCTTTGTATATCTGTAATGAGTGACTTGCTTTTTGTTCATGTTCTTACCAGCTTTCACTTCCTCTGAACACTGTGTTTTTGTCCCTATCAAGATAAAATTATTGCCTTTCTCACTTGCCCCGAGCTCGTCCAATAATTTTTGCTTTACCGTTGTTTTGCGTCATAGATACTTTTAAACAAAAAAAATATAAAAGATAACGAAAATTATACATCCGATTGTGTTGGGCGATGGACTGTGGCGAGCGGAGAGAGGTGACACGGTTGTGGATGGCTGTACACTGCCCGCGAGGACGATAATGTACCGAACACGTTTAGATATGACTATTGTTCAACATTTACATTGACTCTAAAGTAAAATTTAGGATTTTCTGAGTAAATGCTAGTAAAAGTCTGAAATTAACGATAATCAACATTAATGATTAGAACAGTTCGGACTTTTACCATCAGGACTTGATAAATCCTAGGTTTTACTGGAAAATCTTAGAATTTACTGTAGTTTTAGCTTTTCCAGAAACGTATATATATATAAATATATATATACATATATATACATATATGTTTTATTATATTATCAGACACCGTTAATAATATTGAGAAAGGAAAAAACGGAAACCTTATTGGACCACTCACGTGTATGCCCGTTTGTTTGTTACAGCCGTTTTTACTCAGAAATCGCTTGATCTCAATTTGAATTTTGTCATGGTCGTAAAATTTATTATAGTATGTGCGGGTTGCACATATATCAATAGGTTAAACGTAAAAATATTCATACTGAAATTATCGGGGAAAAAGTATTCAAATTTTCTTAAAAGTTCCATTTATAATATGCAGTATTGTTTAAAAGGACTAGTCAAAAGGGTAAATTTTTTAAATAATTTTAATCATCATATCTTGGGAAAAATTATGAAAAATATGAAACAAATATACTCAAAATAAAGCGTCCTAAATAAGAGACTATTGAACCCAAGATTATTTAAAAATAGGGGCATTTAGAAGCCCACGCAAAAGCCGTAGGAAAACTGTAGCGATAATTTTAAATGTCATAATTTTTTAAATATATACCATCTTCTTACACCTATGAACGTACATAGGCAATATATTTACGTTTTTATTTTCAACTGATTTTCTGAGAAGATATGCAACTCCGAAGCTTGAAATTGGCATAGTAATGCATCTTATTATCCCATGTAATTTTTACTAACTTTTCTTGATTTTTACTTGTAAAATTTAAATCTCCAATATTTTTGCTTAAATTTAAATTTAAAGACTTTAATTTTTTATTATTATATAACTTGTGGGTATCATTTGCTTATGAAACCTACACAAATATTGTAAATTGTATTTTGAAAAAGATATTCCAAAAATATGCGAAAATTTAGAATTCTCCTTTATTTCAGAAACTGCTGAAAACACTTACGTTATAAAAAATAATATTTGCCCATAGTTTAATCGAAATACTATGTGCCTTTAAATGTTTATGACAGTTTAAATACCAAACTCTCATAGTACGGGCTCTACCCGTGCTTGACAGATTTTTATATATTTTATATCAATGCTTGTACATTTTATAATTTGAAAGTTTCTCTACAGTAGTTATTCTAGTGTTATATTCATTGCCAAGTTAATCATCTTTCAGCCTTATTATTATTAGTTTTGATTTCATTCCAATTATTAGACTATTAAATGCATTTCACTTATTCGTTCTCGTAAATTATTTTATTAATTAAACTTTTAATAATTATTTGTTAGTTTTGATGCAAATTTCGAATATTTTCAAACGAATTAAAACTCAAGTTTCCTGCTTTTTTATAAAGAGTTTAAATAAACATTCCAGAATAATATCAATTTATTCAAACTATGTATACATAACTTTTAAAATAAGAACTCCTTTTGGCTATAAATAATAACTTTGATCCGCAGCCTCGCTTACATATTTGTAGTAAAACTTATACGGAGAAATTATAACATGCGGCACCATCTAGAAAGATTAAAGGAAATTAAATTCTAAGCCTTTTTTCCTGACTTTATATTACAAATGACATAAAATAACAATATTTCTCTTTAAACTAAGGAATAAAAGGACATGAGTCTGCTGCTATTTTATATTGAGAATGAAGCGTTTAAAAAATCACGTCCATTTGTAACTCTATTGCGATGTTGCTTCGTTATTCCCATTGTGTACTTTTTTGTTTCAAGTAATAATTTTCCCGAAGGAATAAGATTTTTCAAAATAAAAAGTAGTCTATATAATATTCCAACTCGCTAACTATCTCTGAGAAAAAAATCAAGTCAATTCATTGTTCCGTTTTGACGAAAAAATACACTTTTGCATTTATAATGTTAGTTGCAATTGTAATATTAGTTAGAAAGATATTTATTGGATTGGAATGTAGTATAGTCATTTCCTGACCCACCTCACTCATGAGATGATTATCTCTGTGCATGAAATCATTCCGATACGTTGCTCCGTTATGAGGTGAAAGAAGAACTAATAAATACACTTTCTCATTTATAATATTAGATAAGTTTATGTTAGTTAGGATGTAATTTCCCAAGACGAAATATACAATATGCTGGTCCTCAAATTACTGGACCCTTAATTGTCTTATTTGCCATTAGTACTCAATTCAATTATTTATGTCAAATTGATTTTAAGTTGTTCACTTATAGACTTCATGCATTTTGCAAAGGACAGAGGAAGGAAGCATATCGGCAGCTTTAGAGAGATTTACATAAATCACTTTTTTGAATTTAATTCTTATTCTTGAAAAAATGACATTTAGTGGTTATACTTTTAAGTCGTGCTAATTTGAATTTTAATTTACAGGCATAAACCAATTGGACCAACAAAGTGAATGTTAAGGAAGAAAAGAAATAGTACAGACTAATCAATAATCACGAGTTATTGCAGCAAAAAACAAGACAATGTTTTTTTCAGCTCATGAAGTACCTCTTATTACTTTATTTTTCGACGTGGCTAATTATTGTTTTGACTCAAACGTCGAATATTCTACTATTGCTTTCAGTATGTTATTATCAACGTTAATTATATTTTCCCATCTACAGACCCTGAGATGAACAAAATAATTATGATTTTCCTTCTTTGTATTATTTTCTTTCTTTTCATTTTGCTTCTTTGTATTTCCTAGGACATTTGTCTAATGTAAAATTAACTGTTATCTGGATTCCGATACTAGACATCAATATATATTTTAATATATCGAGAAAAATAATTTCAGGCAAGAAATTTATGCATTTTTCTAAACGCTAACGTAATGACGCGTCGTATATCTATTCTTATTACAAACTAAGCTATGTCTCGTTCCTTCTTAAACGTTATGGTCTATTTTGCAAAAGTTGCTATGATAAAATATTATATGTAAGAAACACTGTATCTATCTTGCACCATATTCGTTTAACGGCTAGGAATTAAAATATGGTCGCGCATGAGTTCGCCGTGTAGCGGCGTGGAACCTCCTCATACTTCCCCACGTACTTAAACTTACACAGAGGTACGAAGTTCTGGAAATCTTCATTATTTCGGCGTATTTGATGTAAAGAATAATTTTATCCTTATCCGACCTACAGGTATTGACTTGAAAAGTTTTATGACATTTATATTAACTTAGACGTGAGTGTTGAACTGCTTTGTGTTTTGACGTTGTCTGCGTCGTTCCAGATTTCTCCTTCAACTAGTCTTAAACATAGAACTTGGGTTCCATTAGACGTGTAGTCTCGGGAAATGTGAACGAGTGAGTTGTGAGAAAGGACAGATCAAGCGGAATGGTTGAAACTTTTACTTCTGTAAACTTTTGGTTTTGTCCTTGTCTTTTACACGTCATCTTCTCTCTAGTGGCATTGAAATTAGTACAGTGAAAATGCTATTAGCAAAAATAATATGTAAAACATATTTTTCCAAATTTCTTCTCCCACATATTAACACATAGTATATTGATGTCAAAAAGTAATTAAATTGATTACAAACTTATACGAAAGTAACTATTACACACACACACACACACACACACACACACACACACATATATATATATATATATATATATATATATATATATATCTATGTAGTTAATTATAAGTATAAGATGTATTTTCCCTAAAAATGAAACTTAAAATTATATAAAATTGAGGGTCTCATGACAATAAATTAATACGGGTCTTTACACACTTGGCGCAAAGTCCGATACGCGATAGGCAAATTTATTGAGGTCGTGCGAGCTTACTATGCTGACTACCATCACGTAACGTAATTTAATTTAATAAAACTTAAAATAAACCGAACGGTTATTGATGCAAATTTAATCTTACCCCATTTATATATTTGTTTTCTCGTTTACGACCTTTTAATGTTCAAAAGTTTCAAATTGCCTATCCACATAGACTATTATTTTAATTAAGTTTGCGTAGTTGGACATATTAAAATTCATGATTTCAGCCGAGCACACTATTCATTGTCTACGTAATCGCATTGATATGGGATTGGGTAATATAGCTTGTGGGGTTAAACCATGCGCGATTTCGCTGATAACCCTAAAACAATGGATAACGTTATTGGTAAAAGGAGATATTTACATACTTACCCACGTTATAATGCGGTAGTGGATACGTTAAAGCAATAGTTTCCGTAAAATAGGATTTTCCGGAGTTTGGTTTAAAAAAAAGCATTTAAGATTTCTTAAAAATAAATTTTTATTCAGTGACAGACTTTCAAAATAAGTAACTTAGTTATTAATTGTAAATAAGTAGGTTAGATACCTATTTTGAGTTAATTACCTACCTTTTTAAGTAAATTTTTTATACTTTAGAATTTTTAGTCATCACAATTATGTTATTTCTTAGACCATTGGATAGTCATTAAAAGGCACGGACAAAAGTTAGTATATGGATAATTTCCTCTTTTTCTAAAGTTAATTATTTATCAAAGGCACATAGAAATTATATGATGGTAGTAGCCTCCAAAGGGTAGCTGTTAGCCGTTCAGGAGTTCAGTTCTCCATATGCGAGGTACAGTATCAGATTCTGCAAATTAAAAACTACCACTTGAGGAGTTCCGTTCTTCATATCCTATATCCAATATCAGATTTACCAAAAAAGTAACTAACCAGTAGCGTATATATATATATATATAATCACGATCGATTTATTATAATCCCTTAAGGAGTTACATTATTTATCTTCAGAACTTATCATAACACACTGACCTGGTCGATGGTGCAATTATTTTGCAAAGTAAAAACTACCAATTGCAAATATCTTGAATTACGTTTGATTTACAACCATACGATAATGAGTTCGTTTTTTCATCTCCGGAATGCATCATCAGACTCTGACATGATCGATAGTGTATTTATTTTGCAAAGTAACAACTACTAGTAGCAAACATTTTGATTACAACATTGTTGTATTACAACATCTTCAGGTTCATTTTTTAAAAGTTTTTTTTGCAAATATTTGCTAATATCCCACCTGAAGATGTTGTAATACAACGAAACCTAGGTCGTGGTAAAGAAATTAAAGAAAGTAGAAATAATACTACATCACGTAGTTTCATTTAATTGTGATGTTTAGAAGTTTTGGAAATAGGTCATAATAAAATTATAAATCTATTCTCCCAGTTGCTAGCGAGAGTTAAATCCTTTTTAAGGGCTACGTAATTGAAATCTGAATAAAGAGACGACATTCTCACAAAGTGGTTGAAGTGATATTTCATTATTTTATGGGGTTGTACATAAAATTAGAGATTATGTTGTCTTGTATGAAAAAAATATTATTTAAATTTTTTTAAATTATGAAACATTCAACACCAAAGATAATAAATGTCAGAAATGAATTTTATGGGATTTTGTAATTACATTTTTAGGATTTGGTAATCATTAGATTTTTATTATTTCATATTATCCGTTCAATCTTTTGTCCGTCTATCACAGCCTTAAATTTTCTACAATTTTATACTTATACCTATGTATGGCCTGTTTGTGTTACACTTGCAAGCACTGGCCCTGTATGATATTATTTTAATTTAGATACGTCGATATTGACGTTTATCTAAGAGTTTTCTTATTACAGAGCTTACTTAAAAACCACATTTATGAAACATTTTTGCAGTTTACCATTAACTATTTTAAGTTCCATAAAAATATAAATATAATTCAGATAAAAATAATGTCCAAGCGGAAGATTTATTTTTAGCGGTGAATGAGAGTTTGAGAACGTCGAAAATGTTTGTCGAAAATTCTAATCAGTAAAAATAAGGTATTTGACTAACTGTCCTTCATAATTTTTTTTCATAATTTGTATATTTAAGCTAATGTAAAGCAAAATAAAACTTTGACGAATCATAAAAATTGACCCTGTTACGAAGGTTTAAAACAATGTTTTACAAAGTGGAGGCTATGGATGCCCAGAATTGCTGGGGCTCCATGGCAGCGAAAAAATATATGGGATGGGAGTACACTCAATTTAGTGGTAAATTATACCATTTAGCTATCTATTTGACTGATTAAATGTATCTAATTTAGAATTATTTTACATGCGGTAACACCTAATTAACCAAATTATATTGGGTCTATTCCTTTGGTGTTATATAAAAAAAAATATATACATATTGTTTTTGTAATTTTGAAATTTTTACAATTTAAATTTCTGAATTTTAATTGTAAAAATTTCTTTGTATAAATATTAAGCCTAAAAATAATGAGCAGCAAGTAACATAGATCTTTGACTAAGAGCGTAATGCTTAAGTACGAATTATGTATAAAGTCATTATGTCATGTTATCATCCTTTCACTGACTTTTTGTATAATCACAGTTTTATAATCGACATTGATTTAAAATAAAAATCTATGGAAATATTTTGACTTTGTCTATTCCTCTTTAGTGATGTAGTGTACTCATAATTTTTTTATTTGTTTAGTATATGGATAACCATCTGGCACACTTATTAGTACTTATTGCTCTTATAATCAATCAGGATTACAGCGTATTTATAAAGCAAAGGGACCAGTAGGCTGCAAAAAGGTAATAATAACAAAATATGATAATTTTATTTTTGAGAAAAAAGGCAATTGAAAGTGAAAAGAGAAGTTAGGGAAAGTGTGATTTTTTCAGAGGACGATTGAATGCTTAAATGGGAGGTAAAAATCTGATAGCAGAATAGATTTTTTTCTCAATTTGGTAGCATAAAGGAATTTTCATAGAAAGAGGTAGTTTGCTTGGGAATTAGGAGTGTGGGAAATTTCTCAGAACGGACCAGACAATACATAGAAAGAGCAGCGGGTCTAACAATAGTAAAAGGGACCGTGATTATTTTTAAAATTTAACAAACCAGATAGAAAATGTGTAAAGTGCACCAATCACTAGTCTCCATCCACCTGAACCGCGTCTTAAACCCAGAGATGTGATTAAATTTTCCGAATGTGTAAATGTTGAAGGAGTTAATTCTATATTTAAAATAAATTCATTGTTTGATTATTTTGAATCTCCTATCAATTTTCTTACAATATGTATCAATTATGTATCAACAGGCATATTACCCTAAATATGAATAAACCAGTGGAAAAAATACGTTTCGTTAAATTGCCATAAACGTTAAGTAACATGCTTAAAAATAAAATTTGATAAATAAAATAAGGCTATAAATGCTGTCTATTTTATTTCTGTATCAGACTTTATCCAAAGCTTCGCTCTTATGGTTATAGGTACCAAATAATAAAGGAAAATTAAAATATGCAGGAACATTTAAATGATGAAAGGAAATTAAATATTAAGTCTTTATTTTTGACAAAAAAGACAAACATATTTTTCTCCATATTACGGATTAACGGGATTAATTCTGTTGCTCTTTTATATGGCATTTGTAATGTTTCAAATAATCAGATTATATATATTCTTTGTTAAGATGAATCATTTATTAATTTTCCCACAAGGAAAAAATTAACTATAAGTGGTATAAATTTATATGGTTCAAGAAGTGATCCAAATCTCGCTTTAACCCCTACACTATTTAATGACAATGAAAAAGAGACAGTGAATCAAACGCGTATTAAAATGTTAAGTGGCTTCTGAAAAAATGAGTAAAAGACTTGATTGTATTAAATTTTAATACTATTAAAAATGCCAATGTCCAAGTGTTTTAACGTGAAGTTGAATGTATTAGGAATAGTTTTAAATTTCCAAAAGGCAGAAATACGAACATTTTCTTCGATATGCCAATTCGAAAATGTAACTTGAATTCATTTAATATTCTTACACTGTCATATTTAGCTAAAAAGTATCACCGAAGTGAAAGGAATCGGTCAAGTGCAAGCTCCTCTTCCCACGCCCTTAAATTATTAATGGTAATGCACTCAGCCCATTCCCCGCGCTGCACACCGCCCACGGTTTCAAGGCTGTTTCATATCGAATACGCGGAGTTGAGTGGAGAGCGTTTCGATTGAACCCGAATATCTTGAGCAATATTTTTTGTGGGGAAATTTTTTCTCTAAAACCATTGGTTTAGCAACTGTAAAGAAATGAACAATCAGATTGTTTATAAAAATTAGTCGCGCTAGATTTTTCAATCTTGATAATCTTCTTTCAGATTTTTCTGAACGATTATTTTGGTATTATACGAGGAGGAACGCAAATTTTAAGCATCTTCCCCGAAGCATATTTTAACAAATTCATAAAAAAATACATCAAGTGTATTATTGAGTCCATGCTTCAATAAGTCTTCATTTGACACCCCATACAAACGCCTTAATCCTTTTTAATACCGAATTTACCCCATTAATTTAAACCCCAGTAAAAAAAATTACTTTCTATACTTCACATATATGCTTGGGTCACTATACTCTACATCTATAGCAAATTTAAGTTGTTAACATGGTATAGTATCCGAGAAAATCGCCGGTGACCAACGGAAGCACGTTCACGGGAGTGGTTCTTTAAGTGTTCTATTTTGACCATTTTGCCAGAGGAAAAGGAAGGAAAACACGTCAGTTCTAAGACTATGAAGCTTGGAGATTTAAATCTCTCATACGTGGTTAATAACTTGAATTTTCTAGGAAAATTATTTTCGTCACATGACAACTTTAATTTTGACTGAAATATCCATGAATATGTTGTGAGACGTCTTTATTTCATAAGCTCCCATAATGCACACACTTAATTTTGAAATAGCATGCTCGATGCGTCATTCTCATTTGACCGATTTTGTTGACTTAAGTCTGTCACATATACTAACAAATATAAAATATATGTTTAGTTTATATTTTATAGAGGTATTTTAAAATAACGCTGCGTCAATTCTCTAAACCGACGAAATGCTTAGAGCTTTATAATAATATAAAAATATTACAATATTTTATTTAATGTCAAATAAAACTTCAATTGATAATTCACAAATGTAAAAGTAAAAAAATTTAAATGTTGACTTACTTCCAATATTCATCAAATCGATTTTAAAAATTTCACAAAATTAAAATAATTTCTAAGTTTTCCTGACAAGTGTAGTTATCATATTAAAAAAAGAATTCTACTCGATATTGTTCGATCCTATACACGACATTTGTAACGGCATAATATCAATTGACACCATTATGGTAGATTTTAAATACCTACGTATGATGACATGTATTGATGTATTTTACGTAAATTAACATTAAATCATTAGGGAGCTATAAATATGACATTTATGTACTTTTATGTATATATATATATATATATGTATGTATATATATATATATATGTGTGTGTGTGTGTGTGTGTGTGTGTATGTGTGTGTGTGTGTGTGTGTGTGCATACACATGAGTATATCTATGTATGCTGAAAACTTCAAAGTTAAGAGGAATCAAAGATATTAAAGGTAAACAAAATTTCAAAAACAAGAATTCGGAAAATTTTCAATACATTTTTATTTATTGCTACGCATATAAAGAAGCAACTACAAAAAGATTTTAATGTAGTTTTTAAATTTTTTATAGCTTTGAGTTTGAAATATAAAATGAGGTAAATGTTATCTCGATACGACGTTACAAAGTTGATATATTAAGAAAAAATAATGACTTTTAGACAAAATTTATTTGCTAAAAATTTTTACAAAACAACCTGTCTTATTTTTATGACAAATTCAATATTTGGTATAGATTTTTTAGTTATTCTTTTTTAATAAGCAACGCGAAGAAATATAAAAATATTGTTAACAGATGTTAGCGTAATGATGTTTTAACACTGTCTCCGGCTAACGCAAATAGATGTCATTAAAGTTAAATTATCTAGCCTCGTTAAACACGGTCAATAGCTAGTAAACAATATTAATTATTAAAACGTCACAAAAATGTCCCTTACGATTAATGGCTAACATTAAGAATATTAAATATAATGAGCACAAAGTGAAAATTAGATTGTTTGTGGGAGATAAATGTAGGTCTCTTCATATAAATGTTGAATTTCTTTTCGAAATTCATTGTCATTGAAAATATTGTATTTCTGGTTTAGAAGTATATATACTTCAGACTCAGCAGGGTATTCTATTATATTTTTCCTAAAATTCTTAAACAGTTAAATTGTCTTTTATAAGTTTTTTATCATAACTTTTATTCCCACTCACTTTAATTAATGTATTGTATTAAGATGTCGTAATGGTAGTATATGTATATTTATACCATGTTTTTTATTTAATTATATTCTATATTTATAGAATAAAGTCCAAAGTTAATTATGAAAAACGTAACTCAGTTGCACGAAAAAAACAGGCAGTCACGGGGACTGTGGCAGAAGTGAAAATGTAAAACTATAAAATAATTATACTATAAGTTTGCGTTAATAACCATATTTTCAAAATTCAATTCACGAAGCTAAAATTACTATAAAATTTTTAATTTTAAAATCCGCAGCAAAAATATTATCGAACAACTAGAAATCTGTTTTACCACGCTAGTAAGATAATTTTTGAGCCACTATTAAAATACTCATGATGTAATGCAGAGGTCTAATAAAAAAAATAAGCAATATCTAGTTTTTAAATGCAAATATTGATACGGATATTAGAAATATTTCAAAATACATATTTCGTCATTGTTATCCAGTTTTCGATATATAAATATTAATATATCTAATACTCACTATTGTTCCTACAATTAAATAATTAAAATAATAATAAGACTAAAACAGAATTCAAACAATGTACAGTATATATATACGCATTGAATTTTTCACGTAGTCAATTTAAGTTTACTTCTATAGCTATACACAGCAGTAATGTTGCACAGTATGCCAACATTTTACTCATCCAAAAATCGTCCAAGGCGCACATTATACAGTCGTTTATATACAATATGTTTGTGGTAAATTTGTGTAGACGTGTACACAGGTAGGTGCCCGTGAGCCAGCTGGTGCCAGAGCAGTAGATATTGAAATATTCTTAGAAGTAAATTTAAATAACAGAAAAGAAATTAAAGTCATAAATATACGCGAAATTGTAATGGTGATAAGAAATGTTTTCTTCAATTTGAAAATATTTTTAACTCGGCTTTAGTACAGTGGAAAACTGTAACACCATTAGTCGGGTTGGGTAACAGACGCGCATAAAAAATCGTTGTAATTTCAATATTTTAAAGGATTTAAAAAAAAATTGTAATAGTTAAATAAAATGATTATAGTTGAAGGGGTTTTAGGTAAACACAAATACCTCTAATTGAAATTATTATTTTGTATGTTTACTAAAGTATTGACAGATAAGTAAGTAACACGTTTAAGTAAGTGACATGTTTATAAAAGTATTACAAAAAGTTAACAAAGGAGGCACTCTCTGTCTTATGATAAAAAAATTCAAACAAAATATAAACTTTTTTTCTAACTTGTTACCTAATATGGCACATACAAATAAGATCGTTAGTATTACTAAGAATATCATACCATGTCGGTTTTATAAATCGGTATTATGATGCTGACCATCTGCACAATACTGCAGTACAACATTGCGGTTCACGACATGTATATTTGTTACATCTCTGACAAATATAATTAGATTTCCTGTCTTTTTTGGTAGGTAAATCTTGATATCTTTTTCTTACATTAGATGTCTTTCCAGGTAGCTCCTGATAACATTCTCCTAAGAACTCTCTTATCTGTTTATGCGTCAATCTTGGCAATTGAATGACATTTTTAGCATTTTGAAAATGCTCAAGAAGACATTCAAGACCTAGGTTCTTAAGAAATTTGTGGCGTTTTATGCTTATTCCAGATACATTTTGTAAACTGTAAAAAATGGTCAAGGACCATTTTTTTAAATTACGGCTCACGTTACAAGTTGAATAAAGCTCGTTAGCAACCTTTGGTCGCATTGTAAAATGTGTTTACCTCAAGTTTCTTTTTATAACCCATGGATCTATTAATACTATTATCGTGATGTAAACTCGACATAAGTAAAACGACTCTGTTTTTTTTTGGAATGTGGAATATGATCGTGACGTGTTTCTGAAAACCAAACGTCGACGAATATAATCTTTTATTTTTGCGAACAGTACCCATAGATGCCAGGATGTGTTGTATGTGATTTACTGACTCATAATTGATGAACCAATTATCGCATGTCACGTTTCGATTTGTCTTAGACACTGGTTGTACGAGGCGGTTTACGACATCAAATGGCTTATTGCTAACATGATATGGTCCCTTAGTGTGCTTTCTTGCATAAATATCAAGGTGGACAAGAAAAGGCAGAAATTCAATGCGACTGTCTTCTTTTATAAATAATAAAGCTTTGCTTTGCCCCACAAAAGTCCGAGGCTGTCCTCTTTAAGGGCAGGCTGGCGAGGGAGCCGTCTGTGGTAATGGCTGGTGCTAGGATCGGTGTACGGGATCAGGTAACCTACCTGGGCATAGTCCTCGATGCACGGCGGCGTTTCCTACCGTAGGCGCGGTACATTGGTGAGAGGGCAAGAGTCGCCTTCCATGCCATGGCCCGGCTTGCCGGAGCTGGCTGGGGGCTAAACAACTCCACCCTTAAGCTGATGTATACGGCAATATACCTTGGTATATTGGCCTATGCGCCATCGGTGTGGGCTTAGTGGTGCGTTGGGGTCCAGCAAGTTAGACGGGTGATACTGAGATCGCAGCGTGCGCCGCTTCTGGCGCTGACCAAAGCTTATAGAACCTGCTCAACGGATGCGTTGCCTGTTTTGGCTGGTCTTCTGCCTGCTGACCTTGCGATCGTTGAACGGGCGGCAAATTTCATCTTGGCACGAGGTAAGAGTTTTGTTGCGGGTCCGTTGACTTTTGAGTTTTTGGCTAATGAATCCCTTTTTGTTAGAAAGAGACGTATTTTAGAGATCGTCGTTGCTTACTGGCAGTCCAGATGGTCTTCCCCTGATTCTAAAGGGGAAACGACCAGAATGTTTTTCCCCGAGGTGTCAGAGCGGCTAAATAAAAATTGGCTTGTCTCCGATTATTATACATCACAATTTCTAACGGGACATGGCGCATTTCGTGCCAGTTTGTATAGGTTTGCCCTTCGAGATAGCCCGGCGTGTACCTGCGGATTTGAGACGCAGGACATGACTCATGTTCTTTTCCACTGCAGTGAGCACGATGATGCGCGTAGAATTTTGTTTGAGAGCATACGTCGAAATACTAGAGTAGAATCACGCGGAGTCTTAGAGAGTGGTATCTTCAGTCACCGAGACTTGGTTGAGAATGGTCCAATCTTTGAGTCATTTAGAGCGTTCAATAAATGCGTTCTTGAAAAAATGGAGGTCCTAAATGACACATTGAGCAGGAGCAGACTATAACCCTGTTGGGTGGTAGCGCTGCGATTGTAGATACGGGACACTATTAGGGGACTTTCGAAGGTCCCCTTTTTGTATGAGGTGGGTCGTTACGGGTCCCAAGAGGGGCCCTGAGACTACCCGGGTGGAATGGCGGGAATAGTGTCTTCTTTAATGTAGCTATATTATAAAAGGTCTTGATAAGCTGCTAATTTGATTTATATTTGAGCATTTTCGTAGGTTAGAATTTGGTCGATATCTGTAAAAAATGTGCAAATATTCTTTTTCTAATTTGTGACGTCTAGCTTCTGGTTGAACATCTGGCATTTGTGTTAGAATATTTTCAGCTCTAGTTCGAATATTTTGGCGGAAAGGTGCCTTCTGCCAATTGGTCTAATCTTTTCCAAAAAATAAGACGCTCGTACTTGGCTTTCGGAAGTGGTTGTGGCATTCGAATTAGATTCTAAATCCTGCTGTAATTAAGATGTATATGAATGTTTGACGGCGTAATTAAATCAGGGGCTAATTGTTGCTATTGTCGTCCGATGCATCTTGGTTGGTGTCACTTTCTTGGCTGCGGACGCTCAGGTGATCTTCTTCTTTTTCACTTTCTGATGAAACGTTTTCATTTTCGGAGTCGGATGCCTGCAAATGGATGAAACCGGCTGCCGTTCACATTCTTCCCTACTCATAATTGTATGAAATCTGAAAATAACAAAATAAATCATTTAAAACTGTTTTTGAATAAAATACGACAGTAAATATATGGTTGGGTCATATTTACCTTTTTAGTGTTTGGCAGCGTCTATCTGCCGCTGTAGGTGCAACACGATTGGCTGGCTGTATGCAACGAGGGGGGGGGGATAATTAGATTTAGCTACTGAGAAGTATAGCAACGTTGTATATTAATTTTAATAAAAATATAAGTTTTAGAAATTTTGCAGGTCGATTCAAAAATTGTTAATTCATTTTGATGTAATCAAAAATCGCCAATGATACTTGCGAAATGGCGATAATTTAATTTTGTCCGAGGCGAGACATTTCAAAGTGGACTGTATTTTGAAGTAAGATTCACAATTGACGATATTAATTGATGGGAAATATTAATTGCGTAAACAATATTGCGACGTAGTGCATGAAATAAAACATTTTTCTTTTAATCTCTATTTTACGTTTAGAAGTATTTTAATAATATATGACCTAATTATAGGTATTTTAATATTTTAGTGTTGTGAATTATTGATACTAGATAAACTAAATAATCTGCTATGGTACTAGATAAAATGAAGCACATTTACTGCATACGGTGTTTTGGCTTATATTGCAATCTCATTACTTCCAATCCATCATAAAATACAATAATTTTTGAATTAACGTTTTTAAAATATATACTTTTAATTACAAATTGAAATGGATAAATTAATTTTAGTTTATATCAGTAAAATATAAAAAAAAATCAGTTTCTATATCCCCCTAATTCCAATAGTTAAACTTGGAACCCTTTTGGTGTTACTTCATTTTACGTTAATTAGTGTGATCAGAGTTTAAAATTTTTAAATAATTCCGCGCATAAACTCGCGATTTTGAATAGACGATATGCTATTGAATTACTTGTAAATGTACAGATTTAATTTTTTAACCAAATGTACATGTTTCTGTTATAAAACTTTTTGAAATAAAAATTGTATGAACGTATAGTGACTTTTATTGGCTGGGTGATGTTGTGTTTCAAGAGAGCGTAATGCAGGCAACATAGAATAGTAGTTTGCTGCTTTAAAATATATACCGCTAGTTTCATACCGTTTTTTATCTATATATACTGTTATATACAGTGCTCAATATATACTGCTACATTCACATCCTTTCTCATCATTTTCTTAAATTACTTACTTTAAACTTTTGAAAGTAAATGAAGCTCGCAAAACTAATATGGACTCTATCATTGATAAAGTTAGTTTGGTATATACTTTACTGTTAAATATACTGAATGAAACAGCACGATTGTGAACGTTTTAGCGGCATGTGTTTTTGAGCGCGTCTCAGTTCACTGTCGCTCGTCGTGTGAATTTGTGCGTAGTTATGTGGTTTCAGTGGCATTACTTTTAATACAACCTCAGCAAATGTGAGTTTTGCAAATGTGAGCCCCAGTGAAGTAAATGAAATAAGTACGAAATGGCGGCATTGAGTAAAATATTTTAATTTATGCGAATCCAAAGTTGAAAACCGACCATTTTAAACTTATTTAAACTAAAATCCCAATATCTTTAGAACTAGCTTCACTGTAACACACATTGCACTAACTCATAGCATAAACAACGTATTGGATGTAGGGAAATGTTTGCGCACCGGCCCGACCAACATTTATAGATATTTACTTGAAATTTTTGATGACATTTTCATTAACTTAGTCGTACTGTTGAATAGCTTTGTGTTTTGATGTCGCCTGCGTCTTTCCAGATTACCGTTTTAACTTTTCTTAAACTTGGAACGTAGGTTCTATTAGATTTGTAGTGTCGGCAAATATGATAGAGTGAGTTGTGAAAAGGTATAGATCGGGCCGATCGGGTAAAATTTAAGTTTATTTAATACAGTGCTATCACAAATGGTAATATATTAGACTGCTCAGGAGCAATACTGCTCCAAATTTCTTCTCCTACAGATCAGTATTGATCCTTAACTAAATAGTGTATCTATATCGAAATAAAACTTATTTTTTATATTTTTTCAAAAGAATTAGTGGAAATCGCGAAAAGTAGTTAGAAAACACTCTTGCTCCTTATGGCTATCTATAACTAAGTATATTTTGGGTAATTAGTGAAAAGTGATGTTAAAGTACCCAGAGAGCGTCATAAGCGTGTAGCGTGTTGGTACAACACTATGGAATAAGTCTTAGCATTGTTTATAAAAGTCGCTAAAAATTAAATTCTAACCAGTGTCTAAAATAGCTACCTTTCTACCTAATTTCGTAATCTTATGGCCAAGTAATCGGAAGTCGTGGTCACACAAAAAGGCAAATATTCAAATGCAAGGGATATATGAGTTACGCCATAAATTCTCCGATTTCCGTCGTCTGAGGTATGTAAAAATAACCTTACTACAAATATACATGGCATTGCTTTCCTCGTAATATACATGTATAAGTTGTAAAAAAATTTATTCGCGTCAAAAAATCTAATCTCAAATTGAAGGCGCTTCATGACAATAAATCAATATATATATTTAGGCATTTCGCGCAAAGTCCTATACGGTATAGGCAGAGTTGTCGAGGTGTTCTGAGCTTATTATGCTGACTGCCAACACGTAACATAATTGAATTTAATAGAACTTAAAATAAATCGAACGGTTAATGATAGAAATTTAATCTGACCCCGTTTATATGTTTGTTTTCTTGTTTACTACCTTTTAACATTCAAAATTTTCAGATTGCCCATCCATATGTGACATACCATTATTTTAATTAAGTTTACATAGTTGGGCATATTAAAATTCATGATCCTAACCGAACACATTATTTATTGTCTCCATGGTCGCATTGATATGGGGTTGGATAATATAATAGGCGAGTTTAAACCATACGCGACTTTGCTGATAAGCTTAAAGTAATGGATGACTTTGTTGGTAACATTAGAAATTTAAAATCTTATCCGCCTTGAAGCATTGTATAGTGTGTAAGTTGAAGCGAAAGTTTTTGTGGTAGGGGATTTTGAGTAATTTATCCAAAAGTGCGGTCTTAAAAATAAAAAAAACTTAAGGTTTCTCATAAAATTAATTTCTATTGGGTGAAAATTAAAACTATGAAGATACAGCTAAGTTATTATTATTTCAGAACAAACTTTTTTAGGGTTCCGCAGACAAACTAAGATATTTTCGTCATTTCCGTCCTATATCTAAAATTTTTTGTCTGCCCTACATCTATTTTTTTTATTCGTATACCCCATTGTGCAGGATATAGTTGAGAAGGTCTTTCAAAAATATTGGGTGTATATCGTGCATCCTTTCACTTACGTTTGCAAAACATTAAACTTAAAGTGTCATTTTTGTTAGAGTTACATGTCCCCAAACCCTTTCCATTAGATCATTTTTTTTTAATAGCAAACTTTAAAAGCCCGCGTCCTGAGAAGAGAATTTTTCTTTTCACTTTCCGGAATTCAGGCAAAAGGTCTTTTTTTTTAAAACAGGTCATTATGCCGAAATGGTTCAAAAAAATCCATTTTTTTTCAGTAGGGCTGTAAAATTTTGATTGAAATGGAAAACTGATAAAAATACTTACTTCAGTGAAACTAGACAAGAAAATATAATTAATATTTTCCACCTGTCAGTCAAAGTTTTAATGTTGAAAATGTAGACTAGACTTAATAAGGCAAGAATTTTCTCCATTTTTTCTACGAAAAGATAATAATGTGAAAATTAGGAGTGTTCGAAAATATAGGTAAATCAGGCATTTTGATACTGTGACCTTTCGCTTAAAGGTGATAAATATTTCTGCAAAAGAAATATCAGATCAAATTGGTTACATTGTATCCTCTTAATAAATACAGATCGGAGGCTGAAAGTTTGTTGTCACTTGCAGTATTGCTTAAAGTAACACGTAGGTGTAATTTTAATTCGAGTAAAACAACTTCACGTGTATAGAAAAATCTAAAGTATTGTTACTGTGTTAACATACTTTTATACGATGACTTAAAATCTATAGTCAAAAGTATTACATACGTATATGTGGAACCCACTATCACTGATTGCAAAAAGGAAATAGACATTGTCATTTACAATGTTTTTCGTCCGCATGTGACTCGAATAGTTACTTAGGGAAATGTCTCGTATTTTGACCCATTCAGACGGTTTTTGGGTTAGATAGTGGCAATCAAGCAGATAAAGTTCTTTTTTAAACATATTAAATAAATCAACAATGGCTTCCATATTATTTTTTTTCACGAATACATCGCTCTTTCAAGAGATGAATACGACGCGTGGACGTATACAGGCGAGTCTCTTGAAACACATTGCAACTCTGCAATCCAACTGGAATCCAACTGCTGCAATCCAACAGTCGTGTGATACATCTGGGAAAACTCTAACATGTTTAAGAGATTCATTTTTATTCATAATATCATTACACTTACGTTATACACTGATTTCAATATCTGTATTTGATATTGGTGAGTCTTTCTGTATTCTTTCGGTGGGTTGTCTTATAAACATTATTATTTTATCTTATTTGTACTCTTGCAACTTTTATAAACTTGTTCATCTGTGTGGACTTACCAAAGGCTACGAAAGCATTATTTTTGCAACCGTTAATAGCAAAGTTATTAAAATAATCAATGATACGGTCGAACTATAATAAAGCTTAACCATACAAACTATAATAAACCATCTTAGAAAAAGAAAAAGTAACATTTTCAAGACAATAGAAAACGAATGATGGAAGAAGCAATTTTAGAAAAGGGTACCGGGAAAGCGTGCTAAACAGAATAAGGGTAGAAGATAGTCTGAGGTCTCTTATAATATTCGAGTTTAACTTCTGTAAACTTTAGTACATCAATAATTGATATGTACGTATATTAAGCTACAAGTGATTTTACGATATATCTGAAACTGTTTAGACATATTTTTGATAAATAGTTGGTACTATTTGAAATATAGTTGGCTTTAGTAATTTTTACTATGGATAGTTTTCATAGCAACTCATTTTTTTCATTTATGTGTAAATCCCTGATTAGGTAATTATAATTAAGTCGCAAATTCTTCTAAGATACCAATATATTTGTATTGAAATTTATTTAACACTTCCTCACCTTTTACAGTATATTTTCAAGCTAACTGCTTCCAAGTATTCTTATAAATATTACAAGGCATCTGCCTAATTTATTTAAAATTATCTTAGTCCATTTACTACATGATGTACAATTAATGTTTATTTCACTGAAAATTGGTTGACGCGTCCGTTGGCTAGACTGTCCAGAAGTGAATTGAATACCGGAAACTACCATTCCAGAGAAAGGGCAATTACACTTCTTGAATTTAATACATGAAGAGTCGATTATAGCGGCGCATATCTGGACTCTTGTCATATTTATTGTATTCGTATCTGTAACTGCACGCAATTTATATTTATTTATTTTCCGATTTACTAATGATCGCCTTGCAACCAATAACCATAGACATGAGTAATTTACACCAAATCTATATTTAAACCAGTAAATATAAATGTAAAATAATAGTGCGATTCTGAGAGTAGAAAAGCAAGTAGGAAAGACTTTTATATTTTCCTCTGATAACGCATCTTTTCTATTTCTAAAATGCCAACTTGCTTCAGTTCCAGCTCCCTGTACAAATACGTTTAAAACTATGAATAAAATCAATTAAGTCCACTCAAGTGGGAAAACTATGTATAATATCAAATACACCCACTAATACAATGTATTCAGACCAAAAGGTAATAACATTTCTATTAAAATTTCATAGAGGCCAATGCGAGCAAATATTGCAAGTTGCATTCTGTAATAAAAGCAAGATGCCGTATCTTGCTTTTGTACATTGCGGAGCTTAGATTGCGGAAATTGAATTAATTAATCGGGCGGCGCGGCACGTATTTATTCTGGCCACGGTGGTCATGTCGCCCCATATTCCTTATATTCCCAAAGACTTATATGGTTTGTATTAACTGCTATTTAATAAACAGCCGTACGGGTGGGCAAATTAAACAAAGTGTTATTTGTTTATTTGGACAAATTGACGGGGCGATTTAATTAATTCTGTAAACACAATTCATGGCATGAAGGTTATCTTTTGATTGAACTCGGTTTTTCGTATGAAAATAATTCATAATATTCTTTTCATGACATTTACTTCGTAAATTTGATTTATATTGATTGTACGCAGGTACTAGTTCGTATGAGGAATATTTTCCTAATTTATGATTTCTATTTAATCAGAACTTGCTTTTATGTTTTTCTACAAAAAAAAACTTTCAAAAGTAACCAAGGATCTTGCTAAAATAATTTATTAAACGTACAAGAAAAACATTAATACAAATTGCCTAATTTTATATAATCATAAAGCAATATCATGATTTTTACATAAACCCTAAGGCGTTTTATAATAAAGAAAAAGTTTGTAATAAATATTACAAGCTTTTTGAATATTGAATATATTTGGCGTTAATTTTGTCGAAATTTATTATTTACAATTAAATGAAACTACGTGATGCAGTATTATTTCTACTTTCTTTAAGTTCTTTACCATGATCTAAGTTTCGTCGTATTAAAACATCTTTAGGTGGACTCTTAGCAAGATCTTTGCTAAGAGCCCGCTTGAAGATGTTGTAATACAAGGAAACCTAGGTCGTAGTAAAGATCTTAAAGATAGTAGAAATAATATTACAGGAGTGGACTGATCTTACGGCGAGTGTACCTTATAGTGGAGTTCTATATCCTCTCCTTTTCTCAGTACTTATTGATGATGTTGTTAAAAATATTTCTGTTGTTGTTAAATCTATGCGTACTCGAATCTTCATTCCTTATAAAAAACCATCGACATCCTTAATCGAGATCTCGCTTCAATTGGTCTGTGGGCTTATGAAAAGGGGCTTTTGGTTAATCACAAGCTATCATCATTGGTAGTCTGACTGACTTCTAAAGTAAACCTACCTAGTTTACCGAAATTAGTGCTATATAGTAAAATAATACCATACACGGCAACTGTTAAAAACCTGGGCCTACTGATCGATCAAAATCTTGGCAGTCTCAAGTAAATGATGTTAGGTGTCGTGTTTTCAACAGGATACACTCTTTGAAATGTCTTCAAAATAGTCTATCGACTAAAATGAAAATATACCTTTATCAAAAACTTTTATTACCATTAATCGATTATGGAGTTGTGTGCTATCCTGATCTTAATGAAGAATATTTGTATAAGTTGCACAATATTTAATTTATGCATCCGGTATATGTTAAGCCTCAGAAAATATGATCATATTTCTGAATACAGCAAATGGCTGAAGATCCGTGATCGACGCCAACTTCACATACTTAGACTTCTTTTTAATATATTAAAAAATCCTCACGGCCTAAATTATCTTAGTGGCAAATTTAAAGATTTATCTGCTGCATCGGTCACTAATGTCCATCCACATTGAGCCGCATCTTAAATTCAAAGAAAGACTGCACATGTAACGAATACATCAATGTTGAATGCATTAATTTGATATTTGAAAAAAATTGATTGTTCAAATATTCTGTTATACCCCAATAATTTTCCTAAAATGTAATATCTAAGGATATTTGGCATATCACTATAAAATAGCGGAAAAATATATTTAGAAAAATTGCAATAAACATTAAGTCTGATAACTAAACCATGCAATAAATATTGTTTGTTTAATTTCTTTACGAGATTTTATCGGAAGCTTCACTCATATGTATATATATAGTTACAAATTGAAACATGCAGCGCCATTTGGAATGATTAAAGGAAATTAAATACTAAGTCTTTATTTTTGTGACTTTATGAATATTGTAACAATTTCTTTTTAGATTCGTGGTTAAAATTAGTTTTCATTTAACACCCGATACGATCCCATTGAATTTCTTTTATTGTTCAATTTACTCCTTAAATAATGTGACAGTAATCTTTCAGTTTTGCCGACCAGTGTATTTATTAAATTAAAGAAAAAATCTACCCGATAGCTACAATTTTCTGCACGACTTTTGTGACAGGCACACATATGAAGCAGATCGACCTAATTATAATAATGACTAGGTAGTTTAAGTACCTACCAGATATATGGAGAAATTCAATCATGGTATGCTCAATACTTCTGTTCCAGTAATAAAGTAACCATATTAGATGACTAACAATGAAAATATAGACATAGCAATTAATATTAAATCTATAGAAAAGAAATTTATCTATTTGTATATATTTACATCTAAATGTATGTATGTGTGTTGTAAAACATCAAAGTTAAACAAAATTTCAAAACACCAGTTTGGAGAATTTTTATCATATTTTTGTTTATTTATTTGCATATGACGTAACAACTACGAGGATATAGTTTCAGTATCGTAATATCTTGAGTTTCAAAAATAAAACGAGTTAAATATTATCTCGATATGACCTCGCGCAGCTGAAATATGAAGAAAAGGAAAAAAAAGTAGTTTAGAACAAATTTAAATTCTCAAAATATCTATGAGAAAAAAAGATCTGAAGAATTTCATACTTACCATTGCTTTTCTGTTACTAAGTAGAATAAAGAATTATTAAAATAATGGTAACAATTGTTAGACAGTGCCTCCAGCTACCCCAAACAGATGGGGTTAGACGTAGTTAACTCATGACATTAAAATCGGTCTAGCTATTGGCCAAACAATATAAATAATAAAAACGTCACAAAAACGTCGCTTCTAATAACTAAAATAACTAAAGTAAAGAACACAAAGAATTATGAGTACATAGTGACTATTGGAGTGTGAATATCGGCAGTTGAATATATGTCTCTTATTTTAATGTTGAATTATTACCTTTCGAAATTAATTATCATTGAGAATATTCTATTTCTGGCTTGGAAATAGATTACTATATAGTATAGTGTTACCCTTTTTTAAAATTGTGGATCCGTTTTAATTTCATTTTAAATTGTCTTCTTTTTTTTTAAAGTACAGTTATATTATATATATATATATATATATATATTCTGACATATTTTTAATTTCGTTTTCACTCATATTTACGGTAGAAAGTTTAAAGTTTAATAATTACTAAAAACGTGCTTTCATTACACGAGACGATCATAATAGGAATTGTTCTCATAAATTGGAAATATTCTCACAAATAGATTGCAATAATAAAAAAATTAAAGTCGCAAAACAGTGCGAAATTGTAATGGCGATAAGAAAACTTTTCTTAACTTTTAAAGTAATATTAAGAGCCGAATAGCTCTCAAGCATCCCGGTTCGGCCAAATGAGAGTTTTGTTTACCCGTCAAGAACTTCGCCGCGACTTGTAAACATTTTTAATAAACTCTGTTTTAAACGAAGGCAGCGATAGACCCCTCTTAATTACTTTCCCTTGTAGAAAATAAACTTTCTTTTAATGAAACCATGTTTCTCTGTTTGCTTCGGGTTCATAGTTTAATAATTACTAAAAACGTTTTGATTTTATTTCACTTCTTATTGATTTTATTTCACTTCTTATTGATTTTATTTCACTTCTTATTGATTTAATTTCACTTCTTATTGATTTTATTTCACTTCTTATTGATTTTATTTCACTTCTGCCCGATATTTGACACTAACTACATATTCTTCTCATTCGTCGTTAATTTTGCAACATGATTCGAAAATTACTAATTAACTTTAATGTTATTTGCAAATTGATGATAATTAAATTTTGTAGGAGACGAGACAAAATTTGGACGTGAAAGTCTTTGAAGAAAGATTTGCAATCCACCATGTCCATTGACGGGATATTATGATTTATGTAAAGAACGTTGTGACGTCGTTCATAAAATAAAAACATTTTCCTTTTAGTCTCTGTATTACGTTTAGAAGTACTTTCATAATATATCATCTAATAATCTATATTTAAATATTGTCAAATATTGGTACTAGATAAACCAAGCCAACCCAAACAACTATTCACTTAGAAGAGCACAGTTACTAACTGCATACGGTTTTTTGGCTTATACTACAACCTCGTTACTACAAATCCACCATACTTTCCTTTAATATCAATATTAATATGAAAAAGCCCTATTGTTTAAAAACCTGTTTTTAATTTCACTTATTCCAAAAGCCTAACTCGGAACCCTTTTGCCGTTATTTCGTTGCACTTCAATTTCTGTGACCCAAGTTTATAATTTTCAAATAATTCTGCGCATAAATTAATAACTCACGTTTTTGAATAGATGATATGCTATTAAATTACTTGTAAATACACCAATTTGAAATTTTAACTAAATGCATTGTTTCTGCAAATAAACCTTTTTTGAAAATAAAAATTGAATAAACAGAAAATTATTTGTTTTGGATGGGTGATGATTTATATCACGAGAGCATGAACATCATTAAAAAATTGTGTTTTGTGTTTTCGATTTTAAAACACATACCGCTACCTTCATCCGGTTTTTCATGGCTTTCTAAAATTTTAACTTAGCTTACACTTTTGAAAATAAATCAAGTTCGCAAAACTGATACGGATACTACCATCGGTAAAGTTAATCTAGTACATATTTCGCTGTTAAATATATTGGATGAAAGGGCACGGTCGCCGACTTTTTAGCGTCGCATGTTTTTGTGCATGTCCTAGTTTACTGTCGCTCATCGTGTAAGTTTATACATAGTTATGTATTTACAATTGGTCTAATATTACCTCAGTGAATGAAGTGAACGAAATAAATACCAAAAAAACATTGGGTAGTGCTTCTATTTTATGGGCGTCCAAAGTTGAAAACCGACCATTTTAAACCTCTGAAATACCAATATGTTCAGAACCAGTCTCATTGCAATCACACGATACACTAACTCATAGGACAAGCAACAGTGAAATGAGACGCGCTCGAAATTATCCCTAGTCCACTCCTCCACCTCCGTCCCCTCCACCATGCCCGTCCTCTCGTCGGGCTCATCATATAGCGCAACAGTGACGAAGGACATTCGAGACCTTAACCCGATCTATCTAATGACACTGCTATGGTTTATCTTGCTCTCCTTCGATCGACTATACAGCATATGACATCTGACTTCGTACCCTTGAATAAACTTCCCCATACCGCATTGTATGACATTTTCCTGTCAGCATATTTATTTATTGTACACTCATGATAATACTATTTTATTAGATTCAATAAAAATGTTACTTACCTAAATAGTGCGCTAGTACTTTTATTAAGCAATATATATATATATATATATATATATATATATATATATATATATGTTTTATAAACACATGTATGTTTCACTTCTATTTTTATTCTTTTAAATTAAAAAGAAAATAAATTTAAAAATTCTTTAGTTATTGCTGTACGAGCACTTCTTATTATTGATATACTTCTTCCCGAATTTAATATCAGACGTTGTCAATTTTTCTGTCCCACACTTGTGTCATACTTTTCTCATAGTAATTTTAAATCCTATTATTTTCGCTGCAATATTAGTAATCACTTTGTTCCGATATAAGATACAGATTTTGATGCCAGAAATGGATAGTATCTTCATAGGTAGGTGCTTCAGTACTGTGAATATGATGAGCTGATTTGGATTCGATATTGTTTGCATTTACTTATGCTATCGATGCAAATAAGTATAGACCCACGAAACAATTTGTAAGTCAATATCACAAATTTAATCACGAGTAAAATTATGCGGGGGTTTTATAAACAAGTGCTATCAGAGTAGCATCGCCCTATCTCAATATATCACATGAGAAAATCGATTGTAACATAAAAGATAAATGTTATATTTATACTCAAGTATATTATTTATATTTACACTACTGATTAAATTTTTAATCACAATTATATAAATAGAATAAATAAGCTTTTAAAAAAGCAATTTCATCAGCGGTACGAACGAGCTCAATTAAATCTCCAGTAAATTTTCTTTATTGTTACTGTATTTGTTTTCTTCAAATCAAAAATATATCGCATTTAACTAATTGGTGTTGTGCCTCGTTCCGTCGGCAAAATTGGTATACTCAGGGCTCCAATTTGCGACCAACAAATTATCACAAAGCAAATTTCTCCTTGATAATGCCGCGAGCCGAGTACCAAGTAATCCGATGTAATTATGAACGGATGCCGGGAGATCTTAATACCCTCATTTATAGTTATTATCTTAAAAGATTAATGTCATGCTTTTTAGAAATTTTCTGCAAATAGATGCGAACTTCAAGAAAATAAGCTTGGAATTGGCAAAATTTGAGGAGCATAATTAAAACGATACTATGTCAATAATCACTTCTAGTTACCCCTATAAAATTGTTGTTGTTTATCATTGGGTGTACTGGATAATGGAAATTAATGTTTTATAATTTATAACTAGGTTTACTTTAGGCCTTTCTGTGAGAAAATTATTAGTTTGTTTAAAACTTTAGCAGCGGAGTAGATCAAATTATTTTACTATATTGAAATGTGATAACTCTGAACAAATAGAATAAACAATTTAAATGCAGTGAAATATATAAGAATGAAGAATCAAAATCACGAATTATTTAAAAAACTGATTCAATTGCGTAACGATCAAGTTTTGTAGTCCCTTGCTTCAAAATAAACAAAATGGAACCTTATAATAATTCACTTCTGTCTGTATTTTCACAAACCATTTTAAACGCACACTAGAAATGTATATTGTACGTGTGCATATGGTTCCTCAAAATTATTTGGATGGAAATTTTTGAGAGAGCAAGAAATGACTCAAAGTTTGTCGTGGTATATGTCAATTGAAAGAGTAAATTATTAGAATTCCAAAACTATTTTTTTAAACTTTGGTGTGAGATGGAGATATATTGTTGCAAATATTTACAAAAGTATTCCGTCGAAAATGTTTATTAGTAAATTTGAAGATCTTTAAAAAAACTTAAGATTTTTTTAAAAGATATTTGAATTGAATAATACGTGTCATTTAAAAAAATTAAAAAAAAAATTCAAAATATTAAAAAAATAATTTTTAATTAATCATTTTGATATACGGCAATCAAGTGCACATATACTGGAATAAGTTAAAAATTGAGTTTTTTTAGGCATTTTCTTCCACCTCCTCGAAACTGAATTTTTTTAATAACTGCTCAAATTTCTATAAAAGAAAGAGGAAAATAAGTTTGAGGTAGTTACGTTGAATACGATTATTTGGAAGGTTTCCTGCTACAACTGGATTTACTGGAGCTTAGACTCTTATATCTTAATAAGGGGAGCTACTGACATTATGGATCCTGTAATTTTAAAGTCATAGCCGTACGATGGAAATGTAAATTAACGGAGTTTGGATTTATTTTGATTTTCACTATCTCAATTTTCAATCCATGATGCTCTTATATATATACCATAACAATCGTGCTAGATTGTATGTAGCTCTAGTAGGTAACACTGGCACACGAGAATTACGACATTTTTGCTCATCTTCTATTGACAGTGCTAAATGATTTGAATTCCGGGATCTAATCTATTACAACGAATGTTGTGAGTTTATCTCACTAGTTCAAATTTCGTCAGACAATAGTTCAATTCCGTTGATTGAACAAACTAGTTAGAGTGTCTTGATAATGTTCATTGAGCTCATAAAACACCATTGCCTTAATGTCTTGATTTTATGACTTACTACACATGGCTCATTATTGTTTTGATCCATACGTCGAAACATTTTACTATTTCGTTCAGTACGTCAATACCAAATTTAAACGTTGGCTTGCCTAACAACACTATGAACATATCTAAGAATATAATAATATCTAAGAATAGATATCACTATTTTTTTATTGCTTAAAATTAATAAAGCATTTATTAATTTTCTCCCCATATGCTTTGAAAAAAAAATAGCTCGTCTATCTTACATAATATATTTATCTAATTTAAAATTAAATCTAAACAGCATTCCGGTACTAGACACCAAAATATAATTAAATATAAATCGAGAAAAAAATTAATGAAATGGAACTTTTGTATATTACTGGACGTCGTTCGTCTATGTAACGTATTGTGCATACATTTTTATTGCTAACTAAACTTTGTTTAGTTGCTTATTAAAAGTTACGTTGTATTTTGCGAAAGACACGATGACAAAATATTAACCGTAGCAAAATTGCACTACATTCATTTTAACGGCTAAATATTAAAAGTTGATCGTAAACACGCTTACAGTATAATCGCGTTTGACACCCGCACCTCCCCACGTACCTAAACTTGCACTGAAGTACTAAGTTCTGGGAATCTTCATTATCTCGACATATTGGATGCAAGGAATAAGTTTGCGCAACCCGCCCCGACCCGACCGGCATCTACAAATATTGACTTGAAAAGTTTTATGACATTTTTATTAACTTAGTCGTGTCTGTTTAATAGCTTTGTATTTTGACGTCGTTCCAGATTTTCCCTCTAAGTTTTCTTAAATTTAGAACGTGGGTTCTATGAGACGTGTAGTGTCGGAAAGTATAATCGAGTGACTTGTAAGAAAGGATAGATCGGGCCGAATGGTTGAAACTTCTGCTTCTGTAAACTTTTGCTTTCTGCCTTTCCTTTACTCGTTAATATTACTCTAGTAGCATTAAAACTAGTGCATTACAAATGTAACTTCCAAAAATGTAATTTTCTTATACGCGATAACCAAAGATAATAATATATTAAACATTTGTTTCTAAATTCCTTAATATTCAGATCAGTATTGATCCGCAATTAAATAGTGTATTTATATAGAAATAAAACTTATTTTCAATATTTTTTAAAAAAAATAGTGGAAATCGAGAAAAACATTCAGAAAACATTCTTATTTAAATTTATGGGTATCCATATTTTAAGTAATTATTGCAAATTTATACTTATATATATATATATATATATATATATATATATATATATATATATATACTAAATTACTAAGTAAAAATTATTATTTATGAAATTCGCCATTGTTTAAAACATTATTTTTTTTAGCTTCCAAAATAATGAACAGTGCCATATACAATTTTCACTTTTGTTTCGACGCATATAACCCATAAATTTGACCCATAAATCTTAAAATTATATAAAATTGAAATCTAATGCCCGTAACTTAACACGAGTGTTTAGACACTCTGCAAAGTACGATACTCCATACCTAAATTTAATGAAGCCGTGAGAACTTACGTTTCGTTATTGAATTTGTTAAAACTTAAAATAAACTGTATGGTTATTGATATAAATTCAAGCTGACCTCATTCTATGGTAATTTTATCATTTACGGCCTTTCACTTTGCAAAAGTTTCACTTTGCCTGTTAATATAGACAATTATTTTAATTAAGTTTACGTTACTTTACTATTATTTATATTTCACCGATAAATATTTCGTTTCTTATCCACGTTATAATGGTATCGCATATTCATTGAACATAATTTTGTAATTTAATGAAAGGTACGGTCTTAAAAAAACATTAAAAAATTTTGTTACAAAATTAATTTTTATTCAGTGGTAATAAAAACTACAAAAATGTAGCTAAGTGACTATATATATCACTTAGGTGTCCTCAGTCCGTTCGTCCGTTTTTCTGTTATAAGTCCTTTTTCTCGGAGATGAACTGAAATAACAAGTTAAATTTTGTTAATTAACTTCTGAATCAACATCTTACGCTGAGGCATAATATCGTACCTTTAAAATTCATTGCTGTAATTTTCAAGTGTTTTGATTTACGCAATAAAACATTATGATCCTTTTAAGGCGTATTTTGATTCACATAGTAGTCTTACTCACTGATCATCATAATTTTCTAGTGGTTTGATTTACGCAATAAAACATTATGATCCTTTTAAGGCGTATTTTGATTCACATAGTAGTCTTACTCACTGATCATCATAATTTTCAAGTGTTTTGATTTACGCAATAAAACATTATGATCCTTTTAAGGCGTATTTTGATTCACATAGTAGTCTTACTCACTGATCATCATAACCTTTAGGGTAATTCCTGTCGACCGGGATAGCACAAATAAATAGAAAAATTCAAAAGAACATCTATTTCTAATTCCATGTCTCGTGCTTGATATCATTTTGTTTTTTATGGTTCCGCAACTATATAAGAAAGCGTTGTACTTTTGCAATATCCGCCTACGTATAAAGTGGGAATGATCTATTTTTTATTAGTTTGCCCTACTGTGTCGTTGAATAGGCCTTAGTTAGGGACTTAGAGGGTGGGAACACATAACTATCTAGAGTTACGTATTTATTACAATAGTGGTATACATGTATAAGAATTTAAAAGAAAAATTATCATCACTGAGTAGGCTTTAAATTATTTGGGGCTGAAAATATCATAGAAACTCCAAAAAATTTAAATCGGCTTCAAAAATAAATTCGTATTTTAATATATATATATTTATTTATTCATTCGTTAATATCACGCAGAGTGAAACCTGGGTCATATAAATGAATATTAGTCTAAATTCTTGCATCTGGGACGAATCTCAGTAGCGAGAATTTAGAAAAATGTTCTTTTCTGTAAAACACGTCATTACGCCCAAAACAGTTCAAGTTATGCGTACGATTTTATTGAAAAAATGGAGTTTAATACAATAATATTTTCTATTAGACTATGGCAATTAATTGTTAATATTTTTTATTTATTGATTACACATGAAGGTATGAGCTATGAGGCCAAGGAGTGTACGCAGTTTCCCAGAATCCCCCTAAATAGTTTAATGAACAATTCTATAAACGCATAAATGTTTATACATAATCAAGAGTGTATGGAAACCTTGTAGTGAGAATTTTACTCGTACTTATTAGATTTTTACTTTTTCATCGATCATTACTGAATAACACATCGAAATTCCAATATTTTTATTCATGTTTTAAACGCACATTTAAATTATTTTGTTCAAGTAATACGTCAACTGTAGCAGTAATGAATAATCGCTTGGTTTCAATCTGGCCTGGTCTTATATGTACTCTTATCCACTTTTGACATTATTTTTTAAGATCTAGAATAAATTTACAGTTTGTGACCGTATATTTATCCATGCCTTAGATGTCAAGCGAGATTAATTTTGTTGGTGTATAGATGAGCAAATTATTATATCAAATACGCAACAGCATTTTTACTATGACTTGTATGAATTAGGTTATATAGTAAGTTTTGGGCATATAGTTGGTACATTTATGGCATATTTTACTATTCTGCATATCATTAATTTGGTGACAAGCAAATAACATAAGTTTGATGAATTTCTTGGCCAGCGCTACCTCCGGCCTAATGCAACCGACGAAATTAATTAACGGACTTCTCTTAATTTTGCTTTCCAAGTTCGATTTTCCTTAATATCCTTTTCCATTTATCCTTTTTGTTTTCTTTTGATGCTCCTTAGTCTTCATCCATAGCTGTTACCGACTTATCAGATTATATTACATTTATCTTTTTGTTTTTTTCTCAAAAATTCACTTATTATATATTTTTTATTTTTGCTTCTTGTTGTTTACCTGTCCTCTTGATTTATAAATGTGTTGAAATTCTGATCGATTGGACGAAGTTACTCCTGAAATAATAAGTCCACCGGATAGCTACTCATAAAAATAATTAATAAAGAAACTACAGGTAACCCATATATACCTTTTCCTCCGTAAAATGGAGTAAAAGGCTAAGTCAAAATATTTCTACTGATATATCATTTCAAATAATTATGGATTATAAACTGTGATTATACGTATATTCGTGAAAATAAATACTAATATCATAATTTTAACATTTCAAATAAAAAAGACAAAATATTAACACTTTTTGAGACAACACCAAAAGAATAGACACATTATAATTAATTAGGTGTTTCCATTCACATGCAATAATTCTGAACAAGGTGCATTTTAACTTATTTATTAAGAATTATAATAACAATCAATAACCAAATTAATCAAGGTAATAAACATCGAAATAAACCAATTAAAGTTAGGACCTCAAAAATTGAAGTGAATAAATGAAGTCAGATTAAATTATTGTAAATATAAACATTAAAAATATTGAATATACGAGTATTTGGCGTTAATTTTGTAGAAATTAATTATTGACAATTAAATGAAACTACGTGGGTGGGCTATTAGCAATCTTTGCTAATAGCTCACCTGAAGATGTTGTAATACAGTTCTTTAATGATAAAGTTTTTTAATGGTTCTACTTAATCTACTGACTGTAACAAAAACACTATCGATGTAACACTAAGACACATAAGGGATGATAAAGTATGCGGTCGACTATTGTTGCAGATATAGTATAAAGAGCAAAATCAGACATTAACTGAATTTAATTTTTATTAACGAGTAAATTAAACTAGGTGATGTAGTGTTATATCTATTTTATTTAAATTATTAACCACGGCCTAGGTTTCGTTGCATGACACCATTTTCAGGAAATTTGATGAGATCGCTTTTTGTTTTTTAGCTCTTCCAAGAGCCGTGGGCCTTAAATTATTAATAGTAATGCTTTCGGTCCATCTGCCGCGTTGCTCGCCGCCGAGGGTCCTACTGCTGTATCACATAGTGTATATACGGAGCTGAGTGGGGACTGTTTGATTGCTCGATTGAACCAAAATTAAAAATTTTGGAAAACGTGTAAGGGAAAAATTGTCTATTATATCGTGAGAAATAATTTTCGTTCAGGAACTTTTTCTCTAAAACTATTGGTTTAGCAACTATGAAGAAATAAATCGATTATATTTTTTATAATAATTATTCGCGCTTGATTTTTTCAGTCCCGATAATTTTGTTTCAATTTATACCTAATTCCCAATGTTCATTATTTTTTCAGCCTTTCTGTGCGATCTTTTTTGATGGTAACGGTGAGAAACGTATTTTCCGCAAAATATTTTAACAATTTCATTAAATAAATATATTATGTGACCTGTTGAATTCGTTCTTTGATAAGTTTTTATTTGATGCTCCTTACATTTTATTCATTGTCCAATTAGACCCCTAAATTTAACCCCGATATTACTATTGAACTTTCTGCCCTTTACGTGTATAAATGGACCACCATTCTCCATTTTAGCATTAAATTTAAATTTTTTACTTTGAATAGACGGAAGGACGGACTCCAAAGTGATTTCATAAGTGGCAGTTTTATCATGGAACACAAAAAGTAAAAAAAAACGTTAGAATTCCTATACAACTTACAAAGTTAATGACTATAAAGCTTAGAGATTTAAGAATGTTATTATACGTGGTATATCACTTGAATTGTCCAGTAAAATTATTTTGGTCGTGTGACAATTGTGGTTTTGACTGAAACATCTATGAAATATAAAGTGATCGAATACTATTCGCTTGGCTCCATTTAAATTTATTTATGCCCAGTTCCGCCAAATAAGAGTTTTGTTTACCGGCGAAGAAACTTTGCCGTGACTCGCAAACATTTTAATAAACTCAAAAAAATTTAAAAGATTAAACGAAAGCAGCGATAATTATTTTCAGCATTAATTATTTTCTAAAATTAATCTTTTAATATCTTTAATTTAATAAAATTTGACGAAAGCAATAAATTCTGTTTTAACGAGCCCATATTCTCCTTCCTGCTGCGGGTAGTTATATTGATCTTATTTCACTGCTGCTGAATATTTGTTTCAAACTAAATATTCATCTCACCCCGTTCGTTTTATGATGTAAGTTTTGCAAATCGATTCGATAATTGTTGACTAATTTTAACGTAGCTGAAAATCGCCAATAATACAGTGAACTGACGGTAACTTCATTTTGTAGGAGATGAGACACAATTTGGAAGTGGACTGTTTCTTTGAAGATAGATTCGCAATCCACCATGTTAATTGATGGAAAATTGCTTTTTATGAACTTCATCACAATATTATGTAAGTAATATAGTGAATAAGTAATATTACGTAAGTAATATTCAACGAAGTTCATAAAATAAAACACTTGTTTTTAAAATTCATATATATGAAGTACTTTATTAATACATAATCTAATTATCTACATTTGAATATTGTCAATTATTTGTACTAGATAATCCAAGCAATCCAAACAAGCATGCTGTTAGAGGAGCACAATTACCGAAAGCGTATGACTTTTTGGCTTATTCTACAACCTCATTACTTCAAATCCATCATAAAACATTGAACATTTTGTATTAATAAACTTCATAGAATACATTAAGTTTTATTGTAAACTTAGACTGATAAGTTACTTTCTGTTTATATCAGTATTTATTTTAAAAAGCAATATTGCTTGAAAATCTTTTTTTAATTGCCACTGATTCCAAAAGTCAAAGCCGGAGCCCTTTTGATGTTACTTCATTGCATGTTGATTTGTGTGATCCAAGTTTATGTTATTTAAATAATTTTATGAATAATCTTGTGGGTTTGAATAGATTATCTTCTATTAAATTAGTTCCAAAGTACAGATTTGAAATTTTAAGCGAATGCATGTTTCTGCAAACAATTTTTCTTAAAATAAAAATTAGTTAAACAGATAATGAACTGCATTCAATTGACGATGATGTATAACACAGGAGCATAATATAAACATCATAAAAAAGTTTTATGATGTTTATATTATGCTCTTGTGTTATAACTATAATTATGCTCTTGTGTTAAACATTACCATTACGGTTTTTCATGTATTTTTAAAAATAATTAGTTCATATTTTGAAAATAAGTCAAGTTTGCAAAACTAATGCGGATACTACAATCGGTAAAGGCAATCTAATCAGTAAATATAGATAATTTACTTTTACATATATCGGCACGGTTTTGGAATTTTGTAGCGACACATGTTTTTGAGCGCCTTTTAGTTCACTGTCGCTCGTTGTGAGAGTTTGTCATAGTTATATGGTCACAATGGGTAGTCCCATTGTGACCATATAACTAGATGACCTCAGTGAATTGAACGAAATACATACCAAAAGGCGGCATTGGATAAGTGTTTCTATTTTATCAGCGTCCAAAGTTGAAAATCAACCATTTTAAACTTCTAAAATCAAAATATCTTTAGAACTAGTATCACTGTAATGACTAACTCACAGGATAAGCAACAATAACTCACAGGATAAGCTTAAAAATACCTTCGCCCTCTCCTCCACCTCAGACTCCTCGTGTAGCACAATAGTGACGAAGGACGTTTGAGACCTTGACCCGATCTATCCAATGGCAACGCAATGGTTTGTCCTGCTCGGCCTCGATCGACTATATGACCTGTTACATTTATACATCATATAGCATCTGTCTTCGTATCTGTGAATAAACTTCCCCATATTGCATTATAAGTCATTATCGCGACAGCAAATTTGTTGCAGCCTGATTGTAATACTGTTTTATTAGATTAAATAAAAGAGTCATCTTTGCTAATATCCCACCTGGAGATGTTGTAATACAACGAAACCTAGGTCGTGGTAAAGAAATTAAAGATAGTAGAAATAATACTACATCACGTAGTTTCATTTAATTGTGAATGTTATTTATATAAATATTGTGCTAGCACTTTTATTAAGCAATATGTACATATTTACCTTTATAAACACATGTTTCCACACGAGTACTTCTTATTTTTGCTATGCTTCCTTTTAAGATTAATGTCTCATATTTTTCTTAGAGAAAGTCTAAATCCTTTTAATTATTTTCACTATATAAATGCTAATCACTTTACTTCGACATAATATTCAGATTTTGTTGCTAAAAACGGGTAGTATATTTATCAATACGTGATTTTGATTCGACGTAATTTGCTTTTGATCCTTTTATCAATGAAAATGAGTATAGACTTTAGAAATAATTTGTAAAGGTCAATATCGGAAGTAAACTTCCGTGGGTTTTTATAAACAAGTACTATCATAGTAGCGTCGTCCTAATTCAATATGTCACAGTGAAAATCGATTATAACAGCGCCATTTATCGTATATATATTTATATATATATATATATATATATATATATATATATATATTTTATAATCAAATATATATTGAACGGTAAAGTACGAACGAGGACAATTAAATCTGTAGTAAATTTACCTCATTGTTACTGTATTTGTTTTCTTCAGTTCAAAAATATATCGCATTTATTTAATTGGTGCCTTGCCTCGTTCCATCGGCAAAGATGCTCCACTCAGGGCGCCAACTTGGGCCCAACAAATTATTACAAAGGAACTTCCTCTTTGATAATGCCGCGAGCCGAGTGCCGAGTAATTCGACGTTATTATAAACAAATATAGAGAGACCATAATACTCCTATTTATAGTTATTATTATCTTAAAAGATAAATGTCATACTTTTTAGAAACTTTCTGTAAATAGACGCTAACTTCAAGAAAATGAACTTGGAACCGGCAAAATTTGAGGGGCATGATTAAAACGCTTTTATGTCAATATTAACTTCTAGTTTCTCCAGTAAAATTGTTATTTTACATTGAAGTTGAAGTGCATTTAAGCAAATAATAGAGATTAATGTTTGATAATTTAAAACTAGATTTAGTTTAGGCTTTACTGTGGGAAAATCATTGGTTTATTTAAAATATTAGCAGTGGAGTACATCACACTATTTTACCGTATCCATAATTGATAACTCTGTAAAAATAGAAAAAAAAACATCTAAATGCAGGGAAATAAATAATAAAACATTTTATCAAAACGATTTGCACATTCATGAATTATTAAAAAAAACTTGTCTAATCAGATAATAGTCACCTTTCATTATCCAGTACTTCAAATAAAAAAAAAATTGAACTTGATAACCCACTTATGTCCGTTTTTCTCATAATTATTTTAATATATATGGTTCCTCAAAAATATTTATACGGCAATATTTGAGGGAGCGACAAATGACTCAGAGTTTGTTATATCAATTGAAAGAGCATATTATTAGAATTAAAGAAATATTTTTTAGGCTTGATGTGAGATAGAGATAAATTGTTGAAAATGTCCACAGAAAAGTATTCCGTCGAGATGCTAAAGTGAAAACTATGAAAAAACAGCCTTTTTGGAATTAACCTAATATTTACTAGAAACTTTATCGATGATTCTGAACTTAATAGATCACTAAAAAGGGGGTTTCAAAATGGAAACAAATTCTTATTTATTAACTGTCATAAAAAACACATTTATGCATTTTACATCAATCCTAGAATCATTCCCATATCCGGCAATCAAATGCACATGTACAGAAATAAGTTAAAGATTGAATACTATATAGGCATTTTGCCCTAAGTCATCGAAACTGAAAGTTTCCTTTTTTAAAAACTGCTGAAACTTCTATAAAATCAAAAGGAAAATAATTTTGCAGTAGTTTCGTTGAAAGTGGTGATTGGGAAGGTTTCTTATTGTAATTGAATTTACTGAAAATATAGCTCAGACTCTTGTAGCTTAATAAGCGAAGCTACTGACACTGTAAATCCTGTAATTTTAAAGCCTAGTCGTACAATTGAAGTGTCAATTAACAAATTTTGATTTTCGTCATCATAATTTGCAACCCTTGATACTCGACATATTTACAATAACGATCATGCTAGATAGTATGTAGCTCTGGTGGGTAATACTGGCACGAAAACATAACCCCTGTTTGTCTCACCTTCTATTTATGGCGCTGAATAATTTAAATGCCGTGATCTAATCTTTTCAACGAATATTTTTTGTTTATTATACGAGTTCAAATTTCGTCATACATAATAGTTCAAGTCCGTTGATTGAACAAACTTGTTAGGGCGTTTTGATAATGTTCATTCAGCTCATGAATTTTTCAACTTAGTACACAAGGAAGGACCATTATTGTCTATATGTCAAACATTTTATTATTTCGTTCAGTTCGTGATTATCAACCCTAAACTTTGGCCTACTTAATAACGCTACGATTTATAGAACCCTTTGATTTTACAGAAATTTCAGTTTTTGAAAATGAGAACGTTGCTAAGAAGAGGTACCTATTTTTTATGGCTTAAAATTTATTAAATAATTATTAATTTCCTCCTGCATACGCTTTAAAAAAGTCACAAAAATAGCTTTATTGTCTTACATAAAGTATTTGTCCAATTTAAAATTAATTCTAAATAGTATTCCGACACTGAACACGGATACGTAGTTAAACATACATCGAGAAAAAAATTCACGAAACGGAACTTTCGGAAATTCCTGGACGTTGTCCTTCTAAGTGACGTGTGATGTATTCACTATTATTGCTAACTAAGCTTTGACTAGTTGCTTATTAAAAGTTATATTGTATTTTGCGAGAGACACGATTACTAAATATTAACTGTAGGAAACATGGCACCATATTCATTTTAACGGTTAAATATTAAAAGATCGTCGTACACACGCTTACAGTATAATCGCGTTTGACACTCGCACGTCTCCGCCGAAGTATTAGGTTCTGAGAATCTTAATTATCTCGTCATATTGGATGCAAGGAATAAGTTTGGGCAACCCGCCCCAGCCAACCGACACCCACATATACTGTCTTGAAAAGTTTTATTACATTTTTATTAACTTAGTCCTGACTGTTGAACAGCTTTGTGTTTTAACGTCGCGTGCGTCGTTCCAGATTTCCTCTTTAACTTTTCTTGAATATTGAACGTGGGTTCTATTAGACGTGTAGTGTCGGGAAGTATGACCGAGTTATTTGTGAGAAAATATAAATCGGGCCGAAAGGGTGAAATTTCTGTTTCTGCCTTTCCTTTACACGTTATCTTCTCTCTAGTGTAAATGAAATTAAAACATTAAACATGTAATTTAGTTTTATATGCGATTACCACAAATAGTAATATATTAAACATTTGTTTCTAAATTAGTTCACTTACCGACTAGTATTGATTCGCATTTAAATAGTATATATATAAAAAAATTAAAACTTATTTTCTATGTTTTTTAAAAAATAGTAGAAATCTAGAAAAATATTGAGAAAACACCCTTGCTTAAATTTATGGGTATCTATATTTTGAGTAATTATTGCCAACTTATAGATATATACATATATATATATATATATATATATATATATATACATATATATATATATATATATATATATATATATATATATATATATATATATACATATATATGCATAAAACTACTAAGTGATAATTATGATTTATGAAACTCACAATTGTTAAGAACATTACTTTTTTTAATTTTTGGAAATATTTAACAGTGAAATATGCATATTGTCTCTGCTTCAACTTTTCAAATTTGTTTCCCACACATAAATCTTAAAATTATATGGATTTTAAGATCTCGTGATCATAAATTAATATGAATGTTTAGACACTGCGCAAATTCCGATACTCAATAGATAAACTTTTCGAAGCTGTGAGAACTTACTAAGCTAACTGTAACGTTATTGAATTTGTTAAAACTTAAAATAAACTTTATCGTTATTGATATACATTCAAGCTGACCCCATTTTATGGTAATTTTCTCGTTTACGGTCTTTTAACCTGCAAAAATTCCACATTGCCTGTTAATACAGACCATCATTTTAATTAAACTTATGTACTTGGACATATTAATATTCATTGATCTTAACCGAGCACATTGTTCATTGTCTACATAGTCGCACTATGGAGTTGAATAATTAGCGTGCAGTGTTAAACCAAGCGCGGCTTCGCTGTTAAGCCTAAAACAATGGATAACTTTAGTGTTACTAATAGATATTTTCTTTCTCACCCCCGTTATAGTGGCATCGCTTATACATTGAAAGAAAAATTTGTAATTTATTGAAAAGTACGGTCTTAAAAAAATGGCTTAAAATTTCGTACAAAATTAATTATTTATTCAGCTGAAATCAAAACTACAAAAATGTAGCTGATTTATTATATTTATTGCTTAGGTGTCCGTCCGTCCCTTCGTCCGTCTGTCTATCATAAGTCCTTTTTCTCGGAAATGAACTGAAATATCAAGATACATTTTGTTAATTAATTTCGATATCAAGCTGAATCAACATGTTATGCTGAGGCCAATCCTCTGAGGCCAAAAAACTATTTCTAATTCCATGTCTTGTACTTGATATGGTTTTGTATTTTAGGGTTTCTTGACTATATTAGGAAGCCTTGTACTTTTGCCATATCCACCTACGTGTAAAGTGGGAATAATTTATTTTTTATTGGTTTACTCTACTGTGTAGGATATCAATGAATAGGCCTTAGTTAGTGATCTAGGGGGTGGTGACATGTAGTTTACGTGCCTATTACAATAATAATATACATATGTAAGGAAATTGAAAGAAAAATTATCATTACTGAGCAGGCTCCACAAGTTTATCAGCATAAGTTAACCAAAAAAGTTGGGTCTGAAAAGTTCATACAAACTCACCACAAAAGACTTAAATCGACTGCAAAAATAAATTTGCATTTTATAATGTATACTCATTAATAATTCGTTAATATTAGAAGCCTCGATCACGTATAGTGAAACGTGGGTCATGCAGATGAATATTTGTCTAAACTCTTGCAACTGGGAGCAACAAGTTTAATACAGTCATAAATATGACTACCTACTAGACTATGGTAATTATTGTTCATATTTTTTATTTATTAATTACAAATAAAGTTATGAACTCTTAACTAAGAAGCGTATACAGTTTCCCAGAATCCCCCTAAATAGTTTAATAAACAATTCTATAAACGCATAAATGTTTATACATAATAAAGTGTGTGGAGAACTCTCGTAGTGAGAACTTTACTCGTATAAATTAGATTTTTACTTTTTCATCAATCACTAATGAATTGTTATTCCATAATGATAAATTCCGGGCTTTTTATTCATGTTTTAAATACACGTTTCAATTATTTTGTTCAAGTAATACGTCAATAGTGCATCGTTGGGTTCAAAGCCTTTTTCATACTTTTAACCACTTTTAGCGTCGTATTTTAAGATCTAGAATAAATTTACAGTTTTATTCTTTATGTTTAACCATGCCTTAGATGTCATGCAAGTTTTGATTTTATTGCAGTATAGATGCGAAAATTATTACATCAAATACGCAGTATAGGTTGACTTGCGAGGTTAGTTTGTATAGCAAGTTTTTGGCATATAACTGATAAATTTATGGTATATTTTACTATTTTGCATATCTCTTAACAATTATTAGCATAAATATGATTAAATTCAATATTATTGGATTTTTACAATTGATGAAATGAATTAATGGATTATAATCATTTTGAAACCAATTAACGGGGGTTTATAACTGTTGAAATCAATTTAAGGGTTTTACAAGTGTTAAAATGAAGTGACGGTTTTTTACCAATGACGAAGGGAATTAAGGTAAATTTCCATTAAAATTATATTTCAAAACCTATTGCGGCCTACTTTTTTATTTTCATTGTTTAATAAATTTGAGCTTAATGTTCCCGGATGTGAATATAATGTTACTTCGTTTTGATTGATTTCGTGCAGCGTTTGAAAACAACATTTAAATGTTTTTACAGGAAATATTAATGGTCATTTAGACCAAAGCATTGCTGATATACTAGAATATCTGACTTATCATTTTAATCTATGGTGATTAGAAAAAAGTAACTTCATTCTTATGTCGAAATTAACAAAATATTCACTCTAACTAATATCATGAATACGAAAATGTATTTGTTTTTTATCCTTTCCCGTTGCAACGAAGCAGCCGATCAAGGTGATTTGTGAGGTGATTTTTGAGTTTAGAGACCTATTTATGTCACATGTGGGTAAATTTATTTTACATTAGTTTACAAATATTAATATTTATGGTGGCACGCCAGGATCATCCTTAACTGAGGTATTGCAAGAAAATTACAGGGGATAAAATGAAAAAAATTCAAATGTAAATTTGACGCCTTTAACATTTATGTAACAATTATGTGTTACATTTGCAGTCTCGGAAAATTTGGTTATATTTCTGAATTTAAGACGCGGTTAGGTGCATGGAAATTTGTGACTGGTGCAATTTTTACATTCTTTCTTTAGTTTACAACATCTTCAAAATTTCTCAGTCCTTCTTACCTCTTGCTAGATTTGTAGCTCTTTCTCTCCATTGTCTGGGGCTATGTTCTGAGAAACTTCTCGCACTTTTTATCCTTAAACATACCATCTCTTTCCATAGGCATTCGTTTACTGTTCATATTGCCAATTCTCTTCCGTTTATCATTCTTCTTTCTTTTCCTACTCCTCAATCTGGATCCACAGCTTCTACCAACATATCAGATTATACTGTATTTATCTTTTTGCTTTTTTCTCAATAATTCACTCATTATATCTTATTACTTCCACTTCTCGTTGTTTATCTGTCCTCTTGCTTTATAAATTCGCTGAAATAACCTACACTTTTAAGGAGGAAAAGCGAAGTCAAAATGTTTCCACATATATTTCATTTCAAATCATTATCGATTATAAAACTGTGATTATACACAGATTCGTGAAAATAAACCCTTATTTAATTTTAACCTTTCAAATAAATATGACAAAATATATACCTCTTTTTGATACAACACCAAAAGAATAGGCATATTATAGTTAATAAGGTGTTTGAATTTCCGTGAAATAATTCTGACTAAGGTAAATTTCAACTTAATTATTGTGAATTATAATAACAATCAATAACCTAATTAATCAATGCAATATTTAATTGAAAATTAACGTCGAAATAAGTTAATTTTAAATTAGGACCACAACAATTGGAGTGAGTCAATTAAGTCGGATTCAATTATTATAAATATTAGCAATAAAAATGCGCTAAATTTAGATGTTCTATATTAAAGTTACTAGTTAAAACGATTATAAACATGTTTTTCTTTTAAAAGATAAGTTTGACGATCCAAAGAAATTCACAGATAAATAAAGTTCTTTAATGATTCTACTTAACCTACTGACTGGAACAAAAACCCTCTATCGATGTGACATTAAGAAACAAAGAAGGGACGATAAACTATGCGGTCGACTATTGGTGCAGAAATAGCATAAAAAACAGAATCAAACATTAACTGAATTAATGAATCTACGTGATGTAGTATTATATCTACTTTAAATTATTAAGGACGATCTTGGCTTTGTGTTATGGTAAAATCTTCAGGTGGACAATATGAAGAAATTTATTTTTGTTTTTAAGTCCCTCGCCCTTAAATTATTAATAGTAATGCATTCCGTACCGCATATTTGTCACCGCTCTTTTATTTTATATTTTTATTACTGAATAATATGAAGAAATTTAAAAATAATATTAACCAATGTTAGCGCAATGATGCTTTAACACTGTCTTCGGCTAGCTCAATCAGATGGCGTTAGACGTAAGTTAACTCATGGCATTAAAATTAGTCAATAGCTAGTAAACAATATGAATCATCAGTATATCACAAAAATGTCGCCTATGATGAGTGGCTAACATCAAGAATGTAAAGTATCGTAAGTACAAAGAGAAAATTAAAGTGTGCCTAACAGTTAAATTTACGAAATGAATTCATTAAGAATATACTATTTCTGGTATAAAAATATATTTTAGACTTAGTAGGGTATTACACACTATTACACATTTTTTACTTCATTTTAATTATAAATTTTCTTCGATACAGTTTTATATGCTACTTTTTATTCCTGCCTACCAAAATTAATACGTTGTATCAAGATGTCATAATTAGAGTAGGTGCATATCCAAAACACATTTTTAATTGTAGTCTCTCACATATTTACGGAATAAAGCACAAAGTTAATTTTAAGTATATTATATTAAAAATATTTCTATTGATATATTCGCGAAAATCAATTGCAATAATAGAAAAAAAAAACAATTACAATTACAAAGGCAAATACGTGCAAAATGTTAATGGCAATAAGAAGAGTTTTTCTCAATTTCAACCTGTTTTTAAGAGCCGATTTGGTCTTAAACTTCCCAGTTTGGCCAAATGAGAGTTTTGTTTACTAGCGAAGAAATTTGGCTGCGACTCGTAAACATTTTAATAAAATCAAAGAAAAATTCGGTACGAGCGATAGATTCATCTTAATTACTTTCCCTTGAATCGAGCAAAATTTTAATAAGTTAATAAATCCTATTTTAATGAACCTATGTTTCCCTTCCTGTTGTGGGTGTTTATATTGATTTTAATTCGCTTCTACCGAATATTCATTACAAATTAAGTATTCATCTCCTTCCATTCGTTTTATGATGCAAGTTTTGTTACTGATAAAATTGTTAACTAATTTTAACTTAGCCAAAAATCGGCAATAACATTTGCGAATTGGGGGTAACTTAATTTTTTAGATGAAACAAAATTTGAAAGTGGGTTATTTCTTTGAAGAAAGATCCACAATTCACCATGTTAATTGATGGGAAATATGAGTTAGGTAAATAATATTGTGAACTGGTTCATAAAATAAAAGTTTTTTACTCCATATGTTATGTTAAAAGTACTTTGTGAATCCATCATCTAATTATCTATATTTAAATATTGTCAACTATTTGTATTAGATAGACCACACAATCCAAACTAGCACGTCGTTGGAGGAGCACAGTTACTGAAAGCGTATAATGTTTTGGGATATTCTAACACTTCATTACTTCAAATCCGTCATAAAATACTGAATATTTTATATTAATTTATTTTATAGAATAAATTAAGTTCTATTTCAAATTTAGACACATAAATTACCTTTTCGATGTTACTTTATTGCACGTCAATTTGTATGATCCAAGTTTATATTTTTTTCATTAATTCTATGCATAGTCTTGTGGTTTTCAATATATGATCTGCTATTAAATTACTTTTAAATGTACAGATTTGAAATTTTAAGCTAATGCATGTTTCTGCAAAAAAACTTTCCTAAAAACAAAAATTGGTTAAACAGATAATGATTTATACTGAATAGGTGATGATGTGTATCACGAAAGCATTTTATAGACATCATAAAAAAGTTTTTTCGGCTCATTTCATTACGTTTATACGGTTCTACATATCTTTCTGAAAATACATAGTTCATACTTTTGAAAATAATTCAAGTTTGCAAAATTAATACGGATACTGCGATCGGTAAAGATACATAATTTGCTTTTACATATATTGAATGAAACGGCATGGTTGTGGACTTTTTAGAGGCACATGTTTTTGAGCGCGTCCCAGTTCACTGTCATTCGTCGTGTGAGTTTGTTATAACCTATGTTATAACCTTTGATTCTGTTATCAGTGTAAATGAGTATAGACTTTAGTCATAATTTGTAAAGGTACCAGATCGGAAATTTCATCACGAGTTTATATCTGTGGGCTTGTTATAAACAAGTACTATCTTAATGATATTGCCCTTACTCAGTATGTCATTAACGAAAACATTATAACAGCGCCTATTGTTGTAGATAGATGTTATATTTTATACTCAAATATATATTAAATATTTACGCCACTAGTTTTTTTTAATGATAATTATAGAGACAAAAAAAATGAGCTTTTAAAAAAGCAACTTTGTCAGCGGTAAATTTCGACTAGCACAATTAAATCTCTAATAAATTTTCCTCGTTGTCATTGTATTTGGTTTCATCAAATCAAAAATATATTGCATTTACGTAACTAGTGCTTTGCCTTGTTCCTCTGTCAAAGTTGTTCCACTCAGGGCGCCAACTTGCGACCAACAAATTATCAAAAAGGAAATTCATTCTCAATAATGCCGCGAGCCGAGTGCCGAGTAATCCGACGTTATTATAAGCAGACGCCGGGAAACCCTAATACTCCTATTTATAGTTATTATTATCTTAAAAGATAAATGTCATGCTTTTCAGAAACTTTCTGTAAATAGACGCTAATTTCAAGAAATTGAACTTGGAACCGGCAAAATTTGAGGAGCATGATTAAAACGCTTTTATGTCAATATTAACTTCTAGTTTCTCCACTAAAATTGTGATTTTACTTTGAAGTTGAAGTGCATTTAAGCAAATAATAGAGGTTAATGTTTGATAATTTAAAACTAGATTTAGTTTAGGCCTTACTATGAGGAAATTATTGGTTTATTTAAAATTTTAGCAGTGGAGTACATCACACTATTTTACCGTATACATAACTGATAATTCTGTAAAAATAGAAAACAAACATCTAAATACAGGGAAGTAAATAATAAAACATTTTATCAAAACGATTTGCACATTCATGAATTATTAAAAAAAAATTGTTTAATCAGATAATAGTCACCTTTCATTGTCCCGTAGTTCAAATAAAAAAGAGAACCTGATAATACCCACTTATGTCCGTTTTTCTCATAAATCATTTTAAACGCAAGCTTGAAATATATATTAACGCGTATATATGGTTTCTCAAAAATATTTATACCGAAGTTTTTGAGGGAGTACAAAATGACTCAGAGTTTGTTATATCAATTGAAAGAGAAAATTATTAGAATTAAACAAATATTTTTTAGGCTTGATGTGAGATAGAGATGTATTGTTGAAAATGTCCACAGAAAAGTATTCCGTCGAGATGCTAAAGTCAAAACTATGCAAAAACAGCCTTTTTCCAAAAAGTGGAATTCCAAATTGAATCAAATTCTTATTTATTATATGTCTTCTAAATAACATCTGTTATACAATTCAAATATCTGTTAAAAACATATGTCATAATAAAAACATTTATGAATTTTTCATCAATCCTAGAATCAGTCCAATATCCGACAATCAAATGCATATGTACAGAAATAAGTTAAAGAATGAATACTTTATAGACATTTTCCCCTACCTAATCGGAACTAAAATTGTCTTTTTTAAAAACTGCTCAAACTTCTATAAAATCAAAGCGAAAATAATTTTGCAGTAGTTTCTTTGAATATGGTGATTGGGAAGGTTTTCTATTGCAATTGAATTTACTGGAGCTATAGCTTAGACTCTGGTAGCTTAATAAGCAAAGCTACTGACACTATAAATCCTGTAATTTTAAAGCTGTAGTAGTGTACAAGGCAAGACTAAATTAACGGATTTTAATTATTTTTTTGATTTGTCTAATTTAAAGTTAATTCTAAATATTATTCCGATACTGGACCTACATCCAGAAAAAAAATTAACGAAATGGAACTTTCGGAAAATCCTGGACGTTGTCCTTCAAAATAACGTGTCGTGCGTTCACTATTATTGCTAACTAAGCTTTGTGTAATTGCTTATTAAAAGTGATATTATATTTTGCAAGAGACACGATGACAAAATATTAACTGTAGGAAATATTGCACCATATTCATTTTAACGGCTAAATATTAAAAGATGGTCGTACACATGCTTACAGTATAATCGCGTTTGACACTCGCCTCTCTCCACGTACATAAACTGGCACCGAAGTACTAAGTTCTGGGAATCTTCATTATCTCGGCATATTGGATGCGAGGAATAAGTTTGCGCAACCCGCCCCGATCCGATCGACACCTACAGATATTGACTTGAAAAGTTTTATGACATTTTTATTAACTTAGTCCTGACTGTTGAACAGCTTTGTGTTTTAACGTCGTCTGCGTCGTTCCAGATTTCCTCTTTAACTTTCCTTGAACTTAGAACGTGGGTTCTATTAGACGTGTAGTATCGGGAAGTATGTTCGAGTGATTTGTGAAACAGTATAAGTCGGGTCGAATGGGTGAAACTTCTGTTTCTGTAAACTTTTGCTCTCTGCCTTTTTTTCACATGTTAACTTATCTCTAGTGGCATTGAAATTAATACATTAAAATGTAACTTTGTTTTATACGCGATTATCACAAATAGCAATATATTAAACATTTGTTTCTAAATTGCTTCACTTACCGACCAGTACTGATCCGCATTTAAATAGTGTATGTATAAACAAATAAAACTTATTTTTATATTTCTAAAAGAAATGGTAGAAATTGAGAAAAATATTGACAAAATGCCCTTGTTTATATTTATGGGTATCTATATTTTGAATAAATATTGCAAACTAATACGAAAGTACTTTGTATTTAAATATATAATTAACACACACGTATATACGTATGTACATATATATACATATATATATATATATATATATATATATATGTATATATTTACGTATAAAATTACTAAGTGATAATTATTATTTATGAAACTCACAATTGTTTAAAACATTTTTTTTTCATAATTTTGGAAATATGGAACAGTGCAATAAGTATATTGTCTCTGCTTCAAATTTTCACGTTTGTTTCCTACCCATAAATCTTAAAATGATATAAATTTGAAGATCTCATGATCATAAAATAATGAGTGTTTAGACACTGCTCAAATTCTTAAATTTTTCGAAGCCATGGTAACTGACTATGGTAACTGCCAGCATGTAACGTTATTGAATTTGTTAAAACTTAAAATAAACTTTATCGTTATTGATATACATTCAAGCTGACCCCATCTTTTGGTAATTTCCTCGTTTACGGCCTTTTAATATGCAAAAATTCTACATTGCCTGTTAATACAGATCATCATTTTAATTAAGCTTACGTACTTGGACATATTAATATTCATTGATCTTAACAGAGGACATCGTTCATTGTTTGCGTAGTCGCACTAATATGGAGTTGAATAATTAGCGTGCAGAGTTAAACCATGAGCGGCTTCGCTGATCAGCCTAAAATAATGGATAATTTTAGTGTTACCAATAGATATTTCCTTTCTCATCCACGTTATAGTGGCATCGCTTATACACTGAAAAAAAATTTGTAATTTGTTGAAAGGTACGGTCTTCAAAAAAAAAGTTTAAAATTTCTTACAAAATTAATTTTTCATTCAGTTCAAATCAAAATTACAAAAATGTAGCTAATTTACTATATTTGTCACTTAGGTGTCCATCAGTCCCTTCGTCCGTCTGTCTATTATTAGTCCTTTTTCTCGGAATTGAACTGAAATATCAAGATACATTCTGGTAATTAATTTCGATATCAAGCTGAATCAACATCTTATAATGAGACCAATCCTCGTAGCCTTAAAATTCATTGTTGTAATTTTTATGTTTTTTTTATTTAGGTAACAAAACGTTATAGGCCTTTTAAGGCGTATTTTTTATTCACAAAGTAGTCTTATTCAGTGAACATCATAACCTTTAGGGTAATTTCTGTCAACCGGGATAGCACAAATAAGTAGAAAAATTCAAAAAACTATTTCTAATTCCACGTCTCGTACTTGATATGGTTATGTGTTTTAGAGGTCCGTAACTATATTAGGAAGCCTTGTACTTTTGCCATATCCACCTACGTGTAAAGTGGGAATAATTTATTTTCTATTGGTTAACTCTACTGTGTAGGATATCGTTGAATATTCTTTAGTTAGGGACTTAGGGGGTGGGGGGTACACGTAACTATCTAGAGTTACGTGTCTGTTACAATAGTGATATACATATGTAAGGAAATTAAAAGAAAAATTACCATCGCTGAGTAGGCTCCACAAGTTTAAAAGTATAAGTTATCCATCTCATGAGATGTATTTGGGTCTGAAAAGTTTAAAGAAATTCCACACAAAAGATTTAAACCGAATGCAAAAATAAATTTATATCTTAGAATGTATAGTCATTAATTAATTCGTTAATATTAAAATGAAATCTGGGTCATGCAGATGAATATTTGTCTAAATCCTTGCATCTGGGAGGAATACGTTTAATGCAGACATATTTCTACTGGGCTATGGTAATTAATTGTTCAAATTATTTATTCATAAATTACACATAAAGTTATGAGCTCTTAATTAAAGACCGTATGCAGTTTCCCAGAATCCCCCTAAATAGTTTTATAAACAAATCTATAAGGAATAAATGTTTATACATAATCAGGTGTGTGCAGAACTCTTGTAGTGAGAATTTTACTCGTACATATTAGATATTTACTTTTTCATCGATCACTATTGAATTGTTATTCATTAATTCCGGGCTTTTTATTCATGTTTCAGTATTTAAAACATGAACACGTTTCATTTATTTTGTTCAAGTAATACGTCAATAGTGCATTGTTTGGTTCAAAGTCTTTTTCATACTTTTAACCAATGTTATCATCTTATTTTAAGATCTAGAATAAATTTACAGTTTTCTTCTTTATGTTTAACCATGCCTTAAATGTCACGCAAGATTTGATTTTATTGCAGTATATATGCGCAAATTATTACATCAAATACGCAGCATAGGTTGATTTGCGAGGTAAGTGTAAGAGTGTAGTAAGTTTTTGACATATAGCTAGTACGTTTATGGTATATTTTATTATTTTGTGTATCTCTTACTTGGTGACAAGCGAATAACATAAATTTGACGGATTGAATTATTGGGTTTTTACAACTGATGAAATGAATTAACGGATTATAATAACAATTGAAACAAATTAACAGGTGTTTACAACATATGAAATTAATCACAATTAAACTACGTGATGTAGTATTATTTCTACTTTCTTTAATTTCTTTACCACGACCTAGGTTTCGTTGTATTACAACATCTTCATCATCATAGTAAAGAATTTTTGCTAATAGCCCACCTGAAGATGTTGTAATACAACGAACTGGGTATAAATGTCATACCTGGGTGTATTTATTTCCCATTAGTTTACAAGTATTAATATTTATGATGGCACGCCATCTGATTCTTAATCGAGGTATTGCAAGAAAATTACAGTGATGTGTTACATTTGCAGTCTCAGAAAATTTGGTTATATTTCTAAATTTAAGACGCGGTGTTGTAAGTAAATTAAGTCGGATTAAATTATTACAAATATTAGCATTAAAATACGCTGAATTTTTATGTGTTTTATATTAAAGTTACTAGTTAAAACAATTATAAACAAGTTTTTCTTTTAAGAGATAAGTTTGACGATCCAAAGAAATTCGCAGATAAAGAAAGTTCCTTAATGATTCTACTTAATCTACTGACAGGGACAAAAACTCTCTATTGATGTGACATTAAGAAACAAAGAAGGGACGATGAACTATGCGATTGCCTATTGGTGCAGAAATAACATTAAAAGCAGAATCAAATATTAACTGAATTTAATTTTTATTAACGAGTAAATGAAACTACGTGATACAGTATTATATCTACTTTAAATTATTAAGCACGATCTTGCCTTTGTGTTATGATAACATCTTAAGATGGGCAATTTGAAGATATATTTGTCCCCGATTTTTTATTTTATTTTTTTGTTACTGAATAATATGAAGAAATATAAAAATAAAATTAACCAATGTTAGCGCAATGATGCTTTAACACTGTCTTCGGCTAGCTCAATCAGATGGCGTTAGACGTAAGTTAACTCATGACATTAAAATTGGTCAACAGCTAGTAAACAATATGAATTATCAAAATATCACAAAAATGTCGCCTATGATGAGTGGCTAACATTAAGAATGTAAAGTATCGTAAGTACAAAGTGAAAATCAAAGTGTGCGTGGCAGTTAAATTTACGAAATGAATTCATTAAGAACATACTATTTCTGGTTTAAAAAAATATTTTAGACTTAGTAGGGTATTATATTACAAATTTTTAACTTCACTTTAATTTTACATTTTCTTCGATAAAGTTTTATATCCTATTTTTTATTCCTGCCGACCAAAATTAATGCATTGTATCAAGATGTCATAATTAGAGTAGATGCATATTCAAAACCTGTTTTTAATTGTATTCTCTCACGTATTTACGGAATTAAGTCCAAAAGTTAATTATAAGTATATTACACGTAAAAGATTTCTATTGATATATTCGCGAAAATGAATTACAATAATAAAAAAAAAACAATTAAAATTATTAAGGCAAGTGGACGCAAAATTTTAATGGTAATAACTTCTTATTACCAGTTTTTTCAATTTTAAAATGTTTTTAAGAGCTGAGTTGGTCTTAAACTGCCCAGTTCGGCCAAATGAGAGTTTTGTTTACCAGCAAAGAAACTTGGACACGCCCCGTAAATATTTCAATAAAATGAAAGAAAAATTAGAAGATTAAACGAAAGCAGCGATAGATTCGTCTTAATTATTTTCCCTTGAATCCGGTAAAATTTTAATAAGGCAATAAATCCTATTTTAATGAACCTATGTTTCCCTTCCTGCTGCGGCTGGTTATATTGATTTTATTTCACTTCTACCGAATATTCCTTACAAATTAAATGTTCATCTCTTTCCGTTCGTTTTATGATGCAAGTATTGTAAGTCGATTCGAAAATTGTTAACTGATTTTAACGTAGCCAAAAATCAGTAATAATATTTGCGAATTGGAGGTGACTTAATTTTATAGATGAGACAAAATTTGAAAGCGGATTGTTTCTCTGAAGAAAGATCCGCAAATCACCATGTTAATTGATGGGAAATATGAATTAGGTAAATAATATTGTGACGTAGTTCATTAAATAAAACATTTTTGAAGTAAAACTTCTTTACGCACGCTTGACTTGGGAAGTAAGCTGGTGAATGCGTGACGAGAGCGTTACGAAAAGTGTGATCGGGCGAAGCGAACGGAAGTTGAGAGGGAGATATAAGTTAGTGAAGACAGAAAGAGAGAGAGAGAGAGTTACGTTTCATATATTACTGTAGGGACATGAGAGAGAGTTGCGAGCGCACATTTTCTTTCTCTCTTTCTCTCGTAGCCAGTTATGTTTCGTATATTTAAGATACAGTACAATACTATTATCTGTATCACACTAAAGGAGCAAGAGAGAGCAGTGCGCGCACATTTTTTTTCTCTCTTTCTCTCATAGCCAGGGCATGACATATATATGCGAGTTTGCTAGCGTTACGCGAACGGTGATTTTATGATTATTTTGTAATTTCATTTCGTTCTTGAACAATTTTATAAATTATTATTTTGTTCAATACGTTAAATATTCTACGTTTAAAGTGAATAAAATTGTAAATTCATTTTAAAGTTCATACGGAGTATTTTGGGAATTTGAAGTTTTACTTCAGTCGTGTGGTCTAAAGCACACTCGTTTTTTTTAACCCATATCTTATGTTTAGAAGTGCTTTATTAATACATCATCTAATTATCTATATTTAAGTATTATCAACTATTTGTATTAGATAGACTACACAATCCATACTAGCACGTCGTTAGAGGAGCACAGTTACTGAAAGCGTATGATGTTTTGGTTTATTCTAATACTTCATTACTTCAAATCCATCATAAAGCACTGAAAATTTTGTAATAATTTATTTCATAGAATACATTAAGTTCTATTGTCATTTAACCTCAATTTGTGTGACCCAAGTTTATATTTTCTAAATAATTCCATACATAGTCTTGCGGGTTTGAACATATGATCTGCTATTAAATTACTTTTAAATGTACAGATTTTAAATTTTAAGCGAATGCATGAGTCTGCAAATAAACTTTCTTAAATATAAAAATTAGTTTAACAGATAATGATTTGCATTGAATAGGTGATGATGTGTATCATGAGAGCATAACATAAACATCACAAAAAATTTGATTTCCTCTAAAAAGTACATTTCATTACCTATCTACGGTTTTTCATGTCTTTCTGAAAATAATTAATTCATACTTTTGAAAATAAGTCAAGTTCGCAAAACTAATACGGATACTACCATCGGCAAAGGCAATTTAATCGGTAAACATACATAATTTACTTTTACATATATTGAATGAAACGGCACGGTTGTGAACTTTTTAGCGGCACATGTTTTTGAGCGCGTCTCAGTTCACAGTCGCTTGTCGTGTGAATTTGTCCTAGTTATGGGATCACAATGGAGCTAGCTCTAATAGTACCTTAGTGAAGTGAACGAAATACATATCAAAATACGACATTAGATAAGTGTTTCGATTTTATGAGCGTCCAAAGTTGAAAACCGATCATTTGAAACCTTTAAAATCCCAATATCTTTAGAACTAGTCTCACTGTAATCACATGCTGCATTAACTCATAGGATAAGAAACAGTAAAATGAAACGCGCTTGAAAATATCCCCCGCCCCCTCCTTTACCTCAGGCTCCTCGTGTAGCGTAATACTGACGAAGGCTATTCAATACCGTGAACCAATCTATCTAGTTATGACAATGCATTGGTACCTCGATCGACTATATGGCACATTGCGCTTATACAGCATATAGTATCTGTCTTCTTATCCGAGAATAAACTTTCGCATATCCCATTATAAATCATTGTCACGACAGTATATTGGTTATTGTACACTCATTGTAATATTGTTTTATTAGATTAGAATGAAGAGACACTAAACTACTATTATATAAAAGCTTAATCAGATCAGTACTTACATATTCATTTGAAACGTGGATATTGTCCTAAACTGGTGAAAAAACACTTGCAATTTTCAAACGAAAAATCCTTAGATCCATCTGTGATGGGTTCTTTGACAATGGATTTTGGATGAGAACTAATGCCAAATTTTATCGCTTATTTGAAGAATCAGATATAATAAAATTTATAAAAATTAAATGTATGTTGTGGGCCAGTCATGTAATTAGAATGAAGGAAAATAGAACGGCAAAACGAATTTTTTCGGCCAATTCAACTGGCTCAAGAGGAAGAGGAATACCCATTTAAATGCAAGAGAAAAAAGTTTAAAAAATCCTTTGTTATTGCTATACAAGTATGTCTTATTATTGACATACTTTTTTTAAAATTTAATGTCTCATCCCTGTTTCACATATTTTTCTTACAGAAATTCTAAATACTGTTATTTTTACAAAATTATTACTAATTACCTTATTCCTACATAATATTCAGATTTTGTTGCCAAAAACGTGTAGTATCTTTATGAGTAGCTACTTGATTGCATATAAACTGATTTGGACTCGACATTATTTGCTTTTGATCCAGTTATCAATAAAAATGAGTATAGACTTTAGAAATAATTTGTAAAGGTCAATATTGAAAATTTTGTCACGATTAAACATCCGTGGGGTTTTTATAAATAAGTATTATCAAGGCAGTATCGTCCTAATTCAGTATGTCATAGTGAAACTCGATTATAATAGCGCCATTTATCGTAGATATATATTATAGTTTATAATCAAATATATATTGAACATTTACGCCATTGGTTTAATCTTTAATTATAGTTATATAGAGAAAATAAATGAACATTCAACAAAACAACTTCGTCAGCGGTAAAGTACGAACAAGTACAATTAAATCGCCAGTAAATTTACCTCATTTTTACTGTATTTGTTTTCTATTGACCAAAAATATATCGCATTTAATTAATTGGTGCGTTACCTCTTTCCATCGGCAAAGTTGCTCCACTCAGGACGCCAACTTGGGCCTAACAAATTATTACAAAGGAACTTCCGTTTTGATTGTCGAGTAATTCGACGTTATTATAAACAGATGCAGAGAGACCCTAAAACTCCTATTTATAGTTATTATTATCATAAAAGATAAATGTCATGCTTTTTAGAAACTTTCTGTAAATAGACATTAATTTCAAGGAAATGAACTCGGAACCGGCAAAATTTGAGGAGCGTGACTAAATCGATATTATATCAATAATAACTTCAACTTTCTGCACTGAAATTATTATTTTTCTTTAAGTGTACACAAGTAAATTATAGAAGTTAGTGCTTGATAATTTATACCTAGATTTAGTTTAGGATTTCTGTACGAAAATTATTGGTTTACTTAAAACCTTAGCAGTGGAGGAACTATTTTACTGTATTCATAACTGAAAAGGTTTGGAAATTGGGATGGTTTTCTGCTATCATTGAATTACTGAAACTATAGCTCAGATTTTTGTAACTTAATAACCGAAGCTACTGACACTATGGATCCTGCAATTTTAAAGCCATAGCTGTATAATGGAAGTGTAAACTAACGGAGTTTGGATTAATTTTGATTTTCGCCATCAAAATTGTTAAACCTTGATATTCGTACATATTCACCATAGCGATCGTACTTGAATGCATGTAGCTCTAGTTGGTAACACTGGCACGTAAACATTACCTCTTTGTGGTTCATCTTCTATTTATGGCGCTGAATAATTTGAATGCCGGGATCTTGATCGATCGGGATCGTTACAACGAATGTTGTGTGTTTATCTCACGAGTTCAAATTTCGTCACATAATAGTTCAATTTCTTTGTTGAAAAGACTTGTTAGCGTGTTTTGATAATGTTCATTCAGCTTATGAAACACCATTGTCTTGATTTTTTGACTTACTACACATGGTGCATTACTGTTTTGGGTTATACGTTTAACATTTTACTATTTGGTTCAATTCGTCATTATCAACCCCAATCTTTGGCCTACCTAACAACATTAAGAACATATTTAAGAAGCGATAACAAGTTCTTTGTTTAAAATTAATAAAATAATTATTATTTTTCTCCCGCATACGCCTTGAAATAAAACTCACAAACTGACAAATTATTAACTGTAGGAAACATTGTAACCACCCTTCACCATATTCACTTTAACACCAAAATATTAAAAGATGGTCGTACACGTGTTCGCAGTATAATCGTGTTTTACACTCGCACCTCTCCACGTACATAAACTTGCACAGAAGTACGAAGTTCTAGGAATCTTCATTATCTTGGCATATTGAATGGAAATAATAAGTTTGCGCAACCCGCTCAGGCCCGACCGACACCTTGACACAGATATTGACTTGAAATGTTTTATGACATTTTTGTTAACTTAGTACTGACTGTTGAATAGCTTTGTGTTTTGACGTCTACGTTGTTTCAGATTTTCTCTTTAACTTCGAATATGGGTTTTATTAGATATAAAATTTATTTTTTATGTGTCTTAAAAAAGTAGTAGAAATTGAAAAAAATATTGAGAAACCACTCTTGCTTAAATTGGTGGGTATTTATTTTTTGAGTAATTATTGCAAACTTATACGAAAATACCTAGTATTTTAACCCATTATAAATAACTATTAAATCGATATAAAAATATAAATAAAAAATGATATATTATATGTATGTATGTATGTGTGCATATATATATATATATATATATATATATATATATATATATATATATATATACACATACACACTAGTTGTGAAAATAATGAACAGTGTCATATGCACATTGTCTCTACTTTAAACTTTCACGTTTGTTTCAATGCATATAACGAATGACGTTATAATACTTGTGTAATTTGACCGATAAATTTCAAAATTATATAAAATTGAAGGTCTCATGACGATAAATTAATGTATTAGGCACTGCGCAAAATTTCGATACACGATAGGCAAATTTATTGAGGTCGTGAGAACTTGCTATTGTGACTGCCAGCAAGTAACGTAATTGAATTTAATAAAACTTAAACTTTTTCTATGCATTTCCATGGTTATTTTCTCGTTTACGGCCTTTTAATATGCAAAAGCTTCACGTTGCTCTTTAATTTAGACCATTATTTTAATTAAGTTTGCTTACTTGGATATATTAATATCCATAGATCTTAATCGAGCACATTGTTCAATGTTGGTGTGGTCGCACGGTATTGGGTTGGATAATACAGAGTGCGAGGTTTAACCAGGCGCGCGTGGCTTTGCTGACAGGCCTAAAACAATGCATAACGTTATTGTTAGCAATAGATATTTCCTTTCTTATTCACGTTATAGTGCTATAGCGTATACGTTGAAGCAAAATTTATAATTTAATGAAAGGCACCGTCTTAAATAAAAAAAAAATATTTAAAATTTCTTACACAATTAATTTTTATTCAGTGGAAAAATACAAAAATGTGGCTAGGTTAACATATATAACATTTAGTTGTCCGTCAGTTCGTCCGTCCGTCTGTCTGTTAGAAGCTCCCTTTTCTCGGAGACGGTCTAAGATATCAAGTTGAATTTTTCTAATTAATTTCGTTGAATCAATATCTTATGTTGAGCCATATACTCGTAGCCTTAAGTTTCATTGGCGTAATTTTACAATTAAATGAAACTACGTGATGTAGTATTATAGTAGTTTCATTTAATTGTGAATAATGAATTTCTACAAAATTAACGCCAAATATATTAAAAATTCAATGTTTTCGTTCTTTAGTGTCCGTTAGCTATGTTAGAAAGCTTTGTATTTTTGCTATATCCACCCTATGTGTAAAGTGGGATTAATTAACTGTTTATTCGTTTACCCCATTGTGTAGGTTATCGTTGAATAGGCCTTGGTTAAGGACTTAGGGGTGGGGACACGTAAGATTACGGGCGTACACTACTTAGAATTACAGGTCTCTATTTCCTTCCAGCTGAAACTGTTTTTAAAATATCTTAAAAGTATTCACAATAGTAATATACATGTATAAAGAAATTAAAAGGAAAATTACCATCACTAAGTAGGCTCTACTAGTTTACGAGTAAAACTTGACCACCCCACAAAATGTAGTTGGGCCTGTAAAAAGTTCATAGCAACTCTATACAAATAATGTCAATCAACTGCAAAGATAACTCTGTATTTTAGAATGTATATTTGTTTGTTAATTCGTTAATATTAGAAGCCTGGATCACGCAGAGTGAAATCTGGGTCATGCAGATGAATATTTATCTCAATTCTGAGACGAATCCCAAATGCCAGAATTTAGAAAAATGTTCTTTTTTGGAAAACACGTCATTGTGCCCAAATAGTTTAAATTATGCGTACACTTTTATTGACAAAATGGAGTTTAATATGGCCATATTTTCTACTGAATTGTGATAACTACATGTTCATATTTTTATTTATTTATTTAGCTTGAAGTTATGAGCTCTTAAATGAGGAGCGCATACAGTTTTCCAGAATCTCCCTAAATAGTTTATTAAGAAATATTGTAAACACTTAAAAGTTTATACATAACCAAGTGTGTACGGAACCCCCGTAATAAAAGTGTTACACAAATTTATTAGATTTTTATTTTTTCATAGATCATTACTGAAAAATACATAGAAATTCCAAGCTTTTTATTCACGTTTTAAACGCACGTTTAAATTATTTTGTTGAAGTATGTGTCAACAATGCATCGCCCGATTCCAACCGTTTTTTCGTACTCTTATCCATTTTGACATCGTATTTTAAGGTCTAGAATAAATTTACAGTTTCAGAATATATGTTTATCTATGCCTTAGATGTCAAGAAAGATTGAAAATGTCAAAGATGTCAAGAAGATCAAATTTATTTTATTGTGGTATAGATATTTATCGCAGTATTGATTTACAAGTGACGAAATGAATTAAGATAAATTTCCATTACAATTACATTCTTAGTATTTTTAATTGGTTTGGTTGGATAAAGGTAAAAAAGTCGGTATAGGCTCTCTATATTCGTCGTTATCACGACCTGTATTTCACTTGTAAGTATTAGCCCCGTATGAAATTACTCTAATTTAAATACGATCACATCATTTACTTCAAGAGATTTCTTATTATAGAGAGTACTTAAAAAGTTATATGGATTCGAAATCATATTATTTAAGAGTGTCTAAGAAAGGTAATTTTTCAATAATTTCAAAATTTCATGTTTTTTTTACAATTGCATACTCGACAAAAAAACGTCAAACACATTTCATGTTAATATATTTAGGAAAAAAAAGTAAATCAGCAAGTGAACCACGAAACATCGTAGGGGACAGAATAATTATGTAACCTCTTGTGTAAATTATTAGACAAGGACAGTAATACTGAATGGTGACATCATTTTTAAAAATGATCATTTTATTCTACCAGATGGAATGAGATAGGAGATATACCCACTTTATTTCCTCTATTAAATTTAAAACCTTATACCAGATTATTTCTTATTGAAATCACGTAATTTTTTCTCTATTGGCTTTTAATTATCTTATGTTTATATAACATTTTACTGAAAATACCAAATTTAGAAAAAGCTCACTACCCTAACACGTCAAATGATAGGGATAGATACTGGCTGCTTCATGCCAAAATATTATGTAAAATCATATGCGTTCATTAGAAGGTTTCAGGCTATCTTGATTAAATGTTGAGAATAATTTTTTTTGGGTAGTTTATGTCTTTATTAACGCCAGTAAAATATCAGAGCTCTTAGTTCATATATTTTTGCATCCTTATATAAAAAGCAGTTACCTACACATCGCTTAAAAGTAAAAATAGTTATTTATGTATTTATAATAAAAAAAACAATATTCAACTTACGAGTAACTCCAAAGCACGGGACATGTGCAATCACTAATAGTAAAACAATTTACATTAAGCATAATGACATAAATAATACTTCATTAAATAGAAATAAAACACATTAATTCAAATTAAACATAAAACTAACAAATTATCGAACATGAACTATCAAGTACAAGGGCATTTCTAAAGCGGACGGAAGGGCAAATTATCAAGATTTGACGCTTCTCATAATACGTCACTTATTAACATAAATGCATTAAAATGTAAGTCAGTAGCAAAAACGCTACCAAAACACATTAATTCAATTAAAACACATTAATTCAATTTAAACATAAAACTAACAAATTATCGAACGTGAACTATCAAGTACAAGGGCATTTCTAAAGCAGACGAAAGGGCAAATTATCAAGATTTGGCGCTTCTCATAATACGTCACTTATTAACATAAATACATTAAAATGTAAGTCAGTAGCAAAAAACGCTACCAAATCCAACACCGAACGGTCATCAATATAATTATTTAGTAATTAAAAAAATGCATTATCATAAGTAATTCCCTCGGAGTTAAAATGAATTACTTCCGACATACCCATTATAAAATCTGAAGGAATAAAGGAGGATAATACTGGCGTTTTTTTTTATAAAAATCTATTAAACTTTCATAATACTTTCTCAAACCTAAGCACATAAGTTGCTTCATGTGAATACCATATGACTGTATTCTTTTCAAGGATACTATGGATTAAAGTATTAAATTAACTCACAATACACCCATTATCATGGAAATCGTGAGCATCTTCTAAGTCTTTTTATAGATTTCAGTGATAAGGTAGTGAAATTTTGAATTGTTATCGATAATTACAACGAAATCCCGTACGGATGATGCTCTTTCGAGAGTTGTTCCTGTTAATTGTTAATTCTGCATACATGTTGACGTGTATATGTAATCATTGTGCATTTGCACAAATTAAATTGTAACTTGTTACTCAGACTCTATTCAAATATTGAATTAATATCACTTTGAAATAGTTCACAATCAAATCATTTTTCTTCCCCCTTTTCAGACTAGACTAGAGTTCGATTCCCGGCCGCTCATGGAGCGGGGCTGAACTGGTGTTCTGGTTGCCTGTAAGAGATTACTTAGCAATAATAACTCCGCCATATAAGTCTGTCATATATATCAATCAGATACATTAAAGTACATAAATAAAAAATATATGCTTTTTAATTCACATATATCTTAGAGAATATTTGATAAATACATGAAATGAACAAAAATTGGTATTTTTCGTGAATATTTTATGATTATATTCCAGTTTTCAAGTAATGATGTTTTTCATAGAACTTCTTAGTACATCATTTCAATCCATTTCAAATAATTCAGTTAATATTTGATTCTATTTTTTATGCTATTTCTGCAGCAATAGTCTACCGCATATTTTAACGTCCCTTCTTTGTTTCTTAGTGTCGCGCCGATAGACGGTTTTTGTTCCAGTCAGTAGATTAAGTAGCATCATCAATGAACTTCCTTTATCTGTGGAACTTTTTGGGTCCTAAATCTCATTCTTCAAAATAAAAACTTGCTCAAAATCGTATTTAGTAATAACTTTAATACATAAAAGCTAAAGATTCAGCGTATTTTTAAAACCTTTATTTATAATAATTTAATCTGATTTAATTTACCCATTTCAGTTGTTGTGGTCCTAATTTTAAATTAAATTATTTCGATGCTTGTTTTGTTAATTTGGTTATTGATTATTTTTATAATTAATAATAAACTTAAAATTGACCTTTCTAGAGTTATTTCGTATAAATGGAAACACTAAGTTAACTATAATGTACCTATTCTTTTGGTGTTGTCTCAAAAAGAATTATATATTTTGTGTTGTGTATTTGAAATGATAAAATTATAACATTCTAAACCTAGTTTCGTATTCGATAATGCTTTGAAATGAAATATGTATGGAAATATTTTGACGCCGCCTTCTCATCGCTTGTATAGGTTACTCGTAGTTTCTTTAATAACTTATTTATTTGATGAATATTTATCTGACAAACTTATTTTTACAGGAGCGAATTCTTCCAATTAATCAGAATTTCAGCGCATTTAAAGAAATAAGATAGATAAAAAACAAGAACCGAAAATAAAAAATATAATGAGTAAATTTTTGAGAAAAAAGCAAAAAAGTTAAATATAATATAATCCGATATGTCGGGAGGAGCTGTGAATCAGTATTGAGAAATAGAAAAGGAAGAAGAAGGATTAAGGAAAAAGAATATAAAAGAAAATGGAATGTGGAAAACAAAGTTAAGAGGAACCCTCCTCTTGAACTTTTGGGATGGCATATGAATGTAGAATGGACGGTTAAAGTCTGATATCAGAATCGAATTCGTATCATAACTTGACAACATGAACAGTAAACTAATGCTCATAGAAAAAGGTGATATGTTTAAGGATAAAGAGAGCGGGAAGTTTTTCAGAATATAGATCGAGGAAAAGGATTGCAAATCTAGCAAGAGGTTAGAAGGACTGTGAGCATTGAAGATATTTTGAACTGAAGAAGGAATGCGGAAATTGCACCAGCTTTGAATTTCCATACACCTAAGCCGCGTCTTAAATTCAGAAACGTAATAAAATTTTCTCAGACTGCAAATGTAACACATAATAATAACATAAATATTAAATATATTTGGCGTTAATTTTGTAGAAATTCATAATTCACAATTAAATGAAACTATGTGATGTAGTATTATTTCTACTTTCTTTAAGTTCTTTACCACGACCTAGGTTTCGTTGTATTACAACATCTTCAGCTATTAGCAAAGAAAGCCCACCTGAAGATGTTTTAATAGAACGAAATCTAGATCGTAATAAAGAACTTAAAGGAAGTAGAAATAATACTACATCACGTAGTTTTATTTAATTGTGAGTTACATAAATGATGAAAACGTCAAATTTACACTTGAAAAATTTTTATTTTAACCCCCAGTAATTTTCTTGCAATACCTAAATTAAGGATCAGATGGCGTGCCACTATAAATATTAATGCTAGTAAATTAATATAAAATAAATATAGCCAGGTATGACATTTCTCGTTCCCAACTATATCAGTGCAATAAATCACCCCGATCCATTCGACTCGTTCTGTCGTTGCAACGTGAAAATTGACAAACAAATACACTTTCATATTCTTGATATTAGGATGAAAATTTTGATAATTTTGCCACAAAAACGAAGTTATTTTTTTTTCTATATACCCCACAGATAAAGACGATAAGTCAGATACTCGAGTACATCAGCGATAATTGGGTCTAATCCATAAATATTGCCTATAAAAATAATTATATTTGGTTTTCCAATGCGGCAGGAAATCAATCAAATTTATCGATGAACATAGAAAATTTGGCGAGACCGACTTTGCAATTTTGCTCCTATCCTCTCTTTTCAGGTCTCGATTAATCAATTATAACTTCGGCTCCTAACTCTGTGTGTCTATAATCGTTTGATTTTAAACAAACACGATTCGGAGCCCTAATTTTAACGAACCTGTAAAATACTCCTCTCATCACGCATATTATTTTGTTACAAACAACACACCCAAGATTTCAAAAATAAAGTAAATATTTTTTACATTACTGTTAAACAAAATAATAATATATAAATAAATATAAAAGATAAAATTACAAAAAAACGGTGAATCAAATATGCATAAAAACGTTGAGTGACCTGTGAGGATACGAGTAGAAGACTTAATTGTATTAAATTTTAAAATTACTAGAAGTATTAGCGTGTTACTGTGAAGTTAAATGAAATAGGAATAGTAACATTTTTTTCGATAGGCGGATTTGAAATCATAATTTAAATTCTGTTAATGTTTTTATTCTGTCATGTCTAACAGAAAAACGTCACTGAAGTGAAAGAAATATCCAGTGCGAGCCTCTCCCGCCTCGCCCTTAACTTAATGGAAGTAATGCATTCCGTCCATCTGCTGCATTGGTCGCCGCCAAGGTTTCAATTACGTGTGACATTGTGTGAGCGCGGAGGTGAGTGGAGAGCGTTTCAGCGCTCGATTGAATCCAATTGCTCTATTTGAGCAGTAAATTTTATTTTTTTTTATTCGAATAGTTTCCAAGTAAATCGCTTGCAACCGTCAGAAGGACGGACTTCGAAGTGATTCCATAAATGGCAGTTTTGTCACGAAACAATAAAAGGCAAAAAAGTACGTTAGTATTGCTAACGTTTATAAAGCTAACGATTATAAAGCTTAGAGAGATCTTATACGATCTTATACGTGGTATATCACTTGAATTTTCCAGTAAAATGATTTTGGTCGGTAGGTGATTTTGGTTTTGACTGAAACATCTATGAAATAAAACCCAAGTTATTCGCTCGGCTCCATGTGAATTTAAAATGATGTCTTTGTTTTTAACATTTTCAAATACTGGAAACTCCGTTGGGATATAAGCCTTCATTTCGGAGATAATTTCATATTGCATATATTTAATGTTGAATAGATACGCATAACATAAAGTTTATATATTTTAGAGACAGTCCAAAATTAGGCTCCGCTAACTTTCTAAATCGATGCAATTTTCTAGCGCTTTATAAAAAATTCAAACTGTCGTAATATTGTTATTGATGACAAATAAAATTTTACTTAATAATTCACATCCTGGATGATCAATTTTAAATTTTGAGTTAGTTCCTAGTTTCACCAAGATTCAAAATGGCTAGAAAATTTAATAATATTAGATTTTCATATTAGTTTTCCTGAAAAGTGTAGTAATTAAATTAAAAAAAAATCAACTGGCTATCATTTGGTTATATTACTTTTGTAACGAATACACGTATGAAACAGTTCGACCTAGTCATAATTTCATAATAGAACAACAGAACATTAATTAATACAACTATGCAAGGGTTCAGTAATACCTACCAGATGCACGTGTTCAACCATGGTTTGATTATTTTGTGCGTTTTAGTGTAGATTGGGTACGGTTGTGACAATTTTCATTTGACCGCTCATAATTTTTATAGTATGTCAGTTCGCTTGAAGAAATGTCTATGTATGTATACTTAAATTTTATCCCTAAGTGCAATAGTTAACTCATAGGAGCAAATTTTAAAAAATAAAGAAAAAATGTCTCAACCGAACCCAGGGGCGGTTGTGGCAGTGCCTGGAGTCGAAATGACATGCTAAAAATACAAGAAAATGGTTAAAATTCACGCATGTCTGTATAACCAAACACTTTCAGCTGTAAAAACGATGGGTACGGTTGTGACGTATTTTCTGCGGACGGTTGTGACACAAGCAAAATTTGTTTTTTTTTTTGCTTTTAGATGTCCAGAAAATGCGTGAGGAAAACTGAAAGACAGTATGATATAAAAAAAATATCAAGACGTTTATGACGAAGTGAAAGGTTGAACGTCTATATGGAGAGCTGCGGAGATATGCATGAAATAAGTCGCATGTCTTTATTGCGATACATTCGTAAACAGGATCGAGCTGGCGACAATGAAGACAGCATCGAATGGGGTATGTTGCTCACAACAAAGTTTTCTCAGAAGAACAAGAACATCGAGCTTCAAAATATCTAATACGTTTTGTTAAAATCTGTTTTGGCGTTTCTCCGAAAGAGGTACGGAAATTGACTTTTAAGCTTACTACTAAATACAATCTGAAGCGACCTGCTACTTGACTTGAGAATGAAATGGCTGGTGAGAAATGGTTTCGTTCATTGATAAATAGAAATTCTTCACTGTCTGTTCGTGTTGCTCAAGCTACTAGCTATTCAAGAGCAAGAAGCTGTAACAGACACAATATGGAAGCTTTTTATAACAGTTTACATGTTGTTATGGACAGGTACACCTAGGAGCCCGTCGATATATAATGTTGACGAAACAGGCGTCACAACTCTCCAAAATCCTAAGTAAGTAGTAGCAAGGGTAAGCAAGGATAAAGTAGTAGCGTGATATACGGCAAGAAGGAGCTCTTATTTCAGCTGAACGAGGTACATTAGTTACGTTTGTCTTTATAGTGAATGCCTTGGGCAACGCTATACCTCCCTTATTTATATTTCCCCGAGTTCATTATCACGATCATTTTGTAAGAGATGGGCCATAAGGTCAATTGAGACAGAAAACCTCTCAAGTTGGATGCAATTTACATCATTCCCAGTATTTCTTGAATATTTTAAGAAATGCAACAACGTTTTTCCACCACTATTCACATAAATATCTTGAATTTTTGTGAAGAAAACGTGATCATTCTACTTTTATTCCCACCATACTGCTCACATAAGCTGCATCACTCATATCGATCTGTTTTCGAAATAAACAAAATACGATAAAAATGCTCCGAACTCTATTTTGTACTTCGGTTTACCTTTAACATATCTTTCAACTTTTATGTTTTACTATACACATACCAAATATTTATATATATAATATAGATAAATGGGATAAATGAGCAAATGAGTGTATTTCTACGTTATAAGTTAAACATTAGTAGTTAAATAGCAGTGATTACATTGTATGTAGATTACTTTGTTTTGTCATGTCGATTGTTTTTCCACGAAAAACGTCACAACAGGTTGCATGACCGTAAATGACGCAGTTTGCTGAACTTTGCTCTGATTTGGAATTAATGATTCACCCTATAATGAAGGTTAGCTTCAGGATTACTTTCTCCAGCATCGGAGTTCGGTCTGTCCGTTTCAATGAATGGTGCAAAGTCAATTTTTCCTGATAAAAGTGGTGATATTTCGTCGTTAGCTGCAGTATTCTTCGCTCTAATATCAGGGTTTGGTGTATCCTTTACAAAAGATGGTGCAAAGTCAATTTCTTGGAATAAATTACGATTAAACGGATAAATTCCAGATTTGCAAAAAACCAGCCTGAATATTTGCTTGTGTCAAAGAACGAGGCATAGCCATTTTGATAATCCCCGGCATGTCGTAGACTGTCATCATTTTTTCAGGACGACTTCACATCCATCCATAATAAGCAGTATTTATGGTTTTTTAAAGGTCCGAAGATAGATCGATATGAGGGATGCAGCTTGTATGAGTAGTATGATGGGAATGAAAGTAGAGTGATTAAGTTTTCTTTACAAAAAATAAATATATTTATGTGAGTAGTGGTGAAAAAACGTTAGTGTATTTCTTAATATGTTCAAGAAATACTGGGAATGATGTATATTGCATCCAGCTTGAGAGGTTTTCTATCCCAATCGATCCTATAACCCATCTCTTACAAAATGATCGTAATAATGAACCCGGGGAAATATAAATAAGGGAGGTATAGCTTTGTCCAAATATGTTAAAGGTAATCCGAAATTCAAAATAGAGTTCGGAGCATTTTTATCATATTTTGTTTATTTATATGCGTATCTCGAAGTTATTTACGAGAAGATATTAATGTAGTTATTAAAGTTAAGTGGCTTTGGGTTTCAAATGTAAAATGAGGTAAATGCTATTTCGATATGATATTACAAACTTGCAATATGAAGATAAAAGCATTAATTCTTTCATAAAATTTAATTCCACTAAATTTATACCAAAAACTTCTTTGATATTCACAAAAAAATAATGTTTATCATCGCCTTTTATTTTATTTCTTGTTACTAAGTAAGAGGAAGAAATATTAAAATAATATTGATAAATGTTAGCGTAATGATGATTTAATACTGTCTTCGGTTAGCTCAAATAGATCGCATTAGATATAAGTTAACTCATACCTGTTAAATCTTTCAATAACTCGTTAATTAACTAGTAAATAAGGTAAATTATTAAAAGGTTACAAAAATATTGCTTATGTTTAATGGCTAACATCAAGGATATAGTGTAATAGGTGCATAGTGAAAGTTGAAGTGTCTGTGGCAGTTGAAATTATGTTTCTTATGTCAATGTTGAATTATTTCTTTTCGAAGGTTGAGAATAATATATTTCTGGTTTAGAAGTAAATTTCAGACTTCTCAGTTTATTATATTACATTTTTACAATTTCAAATTAATCTTCAATTGTCTTTGATACTGTTTAAATCTTAATTTATATTCGTGCCTACTATAATTAATGCATTGTATTAAGATGTCGTGTTTGGAGGACATGCACATTTAAAACGTAGTTTTAATTTGATTCTCTCCCATATTTACGAAATAAAGTCAAAAGTTAATTACGGAAAACACAAGTATATTACATTAAAAATATTTATATTAAAATATTCACGAAAATAAGTTGCGATAATAGGAAAAAATAAACTTAAGAAGGAAAATAAGCGCAACAATTTAATCGAAATAAAAAAAGTTTTCTAAAATTAAAAAAAAAAATTTTATCTTTTATTTTGTCGAGTAGCTACTAAACTGCACAGTTCGGCTAAATGAGAGTTTTGTTTACCAGCTAAGAAACTTCGCCGCGACTTGTAAACATTTTTAATAAACTATCTTTTAAACTAAGGCAGCGATAGACCCGTCTTAATTACTTTCCCTAGAATCAGGTAAAATTTGAAGAAGGGAATAAATTTTCTTTTAATGACTCAATGTTTTCCTTCCAGCTGCGGGTAGATTTTATTTCACTTTTGCCGAATACTTGTTAGAAACTAAATATTAATTTCGTTCCGTTCGTTTTGGGATTGAGATTTTGCAAGTTGATTCAAAAGTGGTTAATTCATTTTATTGTAGCCAAAACTTACCAATGACACTTGCGAATTGGCGATAATTTAATTTTGTCCGAAATGAGATAACATTTTAAAGTTGACTGTTTCTTTGATGAAAAATTTGCAAACCACCATATTAATTTATGGGAAATTTAAGTTGCGTAAAGTAGTTATTTTTTTATTAATCTCTATATTATGTTTAGAAATACTTTTACAATATATCATATAATTATCTATATTTTAATCTTGTGAACTGTTGGTGATAATCCAAGCAATCCTTATAATCACGCAGTTAGAGGAGCACAGTTACTAACTGCATACGGTTTCTTGACTTATGCTACAAACTCATTACTTAAAATCCATCATAAAATACTAAAACTTTTTGTATTAATTTATTTTACAGAATTTATTAAGTTTTATTGTAAATTCAGATGGATAAATTACTTTCCGTTTAGATCAGTATCTATATAAAAAAACTAATAATGCATTGAAAACCCGTTTTTAAATCCTACTCATCCCAAAAGTCGAATACTGTGTCCTTTTGATGTTATTTCGTTGCACGTTAATTTGTGTAACTGGAGTTTATAATTTTTAATAAATCCACGTGTAAAATTGTGGTTTTGAACAGATATGCTACTAAATTATTTGTGAACGTAGGGATTTGAAATTTTAGCCAAATGCACATGTTTCTACAACAAACCTTTTTTTAAAAAATTAAAATTACACAAGCGGACAATGATTTTTATTGGATGGGTGATGATGTGTATTACGAGAGTACAACAGAAACAATGGCATCATAGAAAATTTGTTTGCGGCCTAAATATACATACCGCTGTTTACAAACGGTTTTTCATTTCTTTCGGAAAGTACTTAATTTACAATTTTATTAATATATCAAGTTCGCAAAACTGATACGGATACCACCACCAGTAAATTTAATCTAGAACATATCTACTGTTAAATATACAGAATAAAAGGGTGTGGAATGTGGACTTTTTAGCGCTGCATATTTTTCTACGCATCTCAGTCCACTATCACTCGTCGTGTTAGTTTTTGCATCGTTATGTGTTTAAAATTGGAATAGCTCTAATATGACCTCAGTGAATTGAGTGAACGAAATAAATACCATAATACGGCATTAGGTATCTCTATTTTTTGCGCGTTCAAAGTTGAAAATCGTCCATCTCAAACCGCTAAAATCCCGTTACGTTTAGAATTAGTCCCATTGAAATCGCACGATGCACTAACTTACAGGACAAGCAACAGTGAAATGAGACGCGCTCGAAAATATCCGCCTTACCCTCCTCCATTTCAGGCTCCTCGTGTAGCGCAATACTGACGAAGGGTATTCGAGACCTTGACCCAATATATGGAATGACACTGCAATGGTTTTTTTGCTTTCCTTTGATCGATACCTATACAGCATGTATCATTTGTATTCGTACCCGTAAATAAATTTTTTAAAACCGCATTATGAGACTTTTCACGTCAATATATTTGTTAATTGTAAAATCATTTTAATATTATTTTATTAAGTTGAATAAATGTAAATTTCAGAAAAATGTTACCTATCTAAATATTGTGCTAGTACTATCATTGAACAATATATGCTTTTTTGACTTTGTTATAAATATTTATATGTTTCACTTCTATTTTTTTACTATTTTAAATGAAAAAGAAAACAAGTTTGAAAAGTATTCAGTTATTGCTATAGCTACTTTTACTTCTTCTCAACTTTTTTGTCTCACATTGTTATCTAGAATTTCTGTGAGAAAAAAATGTAACATATTTTTCTCACAGAAATTCTAAATACTATTATTTTCACTGTAATATTACTAACCACTTTATTCCCACATAATATTCAGATTCTGATATCAGAAATAGGCAGTATCTTCATAGGTAGGTGCTCGAGTACTGTAAATATAATGAGCGAATTTGGATTCAACAGTACTTGCCTTTGCTATTACTATTAATGTAAATGAGTGTAGACCTAAGAATTAATTGGTGAAAGTCAATACTGTAAATTTCATAACGAGTAAATCTGAGGGAGTTACATAAAAAAGTACCATCATTGTCACATCACCCTAATTCTATATATCATATGTGACAATCGATTATAATAGACCCTTTTTTAGATAGATTGTATAGTTTATACATAAAGAAATACTGAAAATATATCCCACTTATTAATTTTTTAATGGAAATTATATAAATAAAATAAATGAGTTTTCAAGAAAGAAACTTCATCAGCGATAAAGTATGTATGAGCACAATATAAATCTCCAATATTTTTTCCCTATTGTTACTGTATTTGTTTTCTTCAAATCAAATATATATCACATTTAAGTAATTGGTGCGGTGCCTCTCTCCATCGGCAAAATTGCTTCGCTCGGGGCACCAACTTTCGAACAACAAATTAACATAAAGCAACTTCCTCTTTGATAATGCCACGAGCCGAGTGTCGAGTAAATCGACATAATTATATGCGGATGTTGGAGACCCTAACACTCGTATTTATAATTATCATAATCCTGAAAGATTAATGTAATGTTTTTTATAAACTTTCTGTAAATAGACGCGAACTTTAAGTAAATGTATTTGGTACCCACAAAATTGAAGGTGGGTAATTATAACTATTATTATGTCAATGATCACTTCTAGTTTCTTCGCTGAAATTGCTATTATATTTCTTTGAGCATACTTAAGCAAATTATGGAGATCGATGTTTGATCATTTTTGATTAGATTTAGTTTAGGTATTACTGTGAAGAAATTATTGGTTTGTTTAAAATTTTAGCAGCGAAGTACATCAAACTGTTTTACTAAATTGAAATGTGATATCTCTGCAAAAATAGAATAAAAATTCGAAATGCAGAGAAATAAATAAGCACGGTAGAACAAAATGTATTGAAAAATCATGAAATATTAAAAAAAAACCGTTCAATTGCATAATGATCTCGTTTTACGGTTTCGTGCTTCAAAATTAACAGAATGTAACCTTATATTAACATTGCTGTGTGTCACGCCGTTTCTTTCAATAATCGGTTTACACGCTAACTTGAAATGTTTATTAACGTATGCCCATTGTTCTTCAAAAATATTTATATGGAAAATATGTGGAAAACATTCACAAAAAGTATTTTATCGAAACTGCTAAGTGAAAACTATAGAAAGACAGCCTTTCTGAAATTTTATCTAAAGTCTACCGGAAATTATATCCATTACTCTGAATCTCATAGTTTGTGAAATATTCATGATATTTTTACTCGTGTTATATTTTAAATATGCTAAAATTTATGCCTTCCGATGTATCTGTTTTACTCCATTTATTAAACTTATTAACGTTTGTCCGGGACTTCGCCCGTTGAGTGAATTTTTTTTATATCATTGCTTTTTAAACCATATTCTTTACTATTTTAGATGGTGGCACTAAGCCGTGTCGTAACGCTCTGACATTAGTATTCGCAATCACGTGACTAAACTGCACTAAATTTTATGTTTGTATCTAAGTAAAATAAAAATGTTTAAGAAAATTAAATTCGAAACCGTAATATTCACTTTTTTACATTATACATTTATGCGTTAAATATCAATGTGCATTTATGTTTATTTACTGTCAACTTCGTCAATGTAGCGGTCTTTAAATCGAAATATAGCCAAGAATATTGCACTAAGGAAGACTGTTCTTAATATCGCTTAGTATGCATGAAATTTGTAAAAATGTAGAAAATAAGGTGATCTACTTATGTCTTATGAGAAACCTGTGTGCAAATTTAATAAACGATTCTATTCTTGAGTATCATGCTCATATTGGTAGAACGATATATTAAGTTTAACCAGTTTGAACTTCTCTACAGATATATTTTTTCCGCTCTATTTGTTACCAATTTTTAATTTGCAAGTTGTTAAAGTTTAAAAATTGTCTTTTGGTCAGCTTTTATCAGTCGATTCATTTTCATAACTGAATAATTTAAAAATAAACAACAGTTTTACCAAAAAATACTGTACAAGAGGAACTGTTATGCCTATTAAAAATGTCATTGACATTCAATAGCCAAGAAGAGGTATTGGAGGATTGCTTCAACAGTTTTCAAAATCAAATAGGTAATTCAAAATTGAATTCAAATGCTTTTTTTCAACTGTCTTCTAAATAACACCTGTTGCTCAATTCAAATATCGTTCAAAAAACTAATTAAAAACATTATTCATAAATTATATAATTGTTTATCCTGTCATAGTAATTCTTAAACAGGATAATCTCGACATCATAGCAAGAATCGTTAATATATCTCTCAATCAAATACCTAGGAACTGGTTAAAAATTGAATACTTTGAAGGCTTTTTTTTCCTCACTTTATCAAAACTGAATTTTCTTCTTTTTAAAAATTGTTTAAATTTTGATAAGGAAAATAATTTTGCAGAAGTTCCGTTGAATACACTGATGGAAGATTTTCAGCTATATTTAGATTTACTTGAGTTGTAGTACATAGCTCAATAATGTACATAGCTCATTATTCTTTTGACGGAAACGTCCAATATTCTACTGTTACTTTCAGTTCGTCATTATGAGCTGTGATCTTTGGCCTACCTAATGATACTAAGAATATATCTTAGAAGTGATACCTATGTTGTTTTGCCTAAAATTAATATAGTAATTATTACTTTCCTCACACATATGCCTTAAACGAAATCTCACAAAAATAGCTCCTCCTGTTTACTGTTAATTTTAAATTAGATAAATAATTTGTGTGTTATACAAAGAATTTACCAATTTAAAATTAACAGTAAACAGTATTTCGATACTGGATTCTGATATATAGTTATAGGTATATAAATTTAGAAAAAAATTATCGAAAAGGTACTTTTCAAAATTCCTGAACATCATCCGTCGAAATAACGTGTCGCACATCCATTGCTGTTGCGAAATAAGTTTTGTTTAGAAGTTTTTTAAACGTTACACTGTATTTTACGAGAGCTACGATGATAAAATATTATCTGCAGGAAATATTTTAATCATCCAGTACCATATTCATTTTAACGGCTAGATACTAAAAGATGGTCGTACACCCGCTTGCAGTATAATTGCGTTTTATACCCGCACCTCTTCGACTACATAAACTTGTACAGAAGTCCGAAGTTCTGGGAATCTTCTTTATCTCGGCGTATTGGATGCGATAAATAAGTTTATGTAACTTGCCCCGACCCAATCAACACCTACAGATATTGATTTGAAAAGTTTTATGACATTTTTATTAACTTAGACGTGACTGTTGAATAGCTTTGTGTTTTGATGTCTACGTTGTTTCAGATTTTCTCTTTAACTTTCCTTAAACTTAGAATGTGGATTCTATTAGATGTGTAGTGTCGGGAAGTATAATCGAGTGACTTGTGAGGAAGGATCGACCGGGCCGAATGGTTGAAATTTCTGCTTCTGTAAACTTTTGCTTTCGTTCTTGTCTTTTACACGTCATCTTCTCTCTAGTGGCATTGAAATTAGTATAATAAAAATATAACTTTCTTTTATATACGATTGCAACAAATAGTAATATATAAAACATTTTTTTTCTAATTAACTTCACTTTTAGATCAGTGTTGATCCTCAATTAAGTAATGTGTAATAAAGAAATAAAACTATGTAATATATTGATATAAAACTTATTTTTTATGTGTCTTAAAGAAAGTAGTGGAAATTGAAAAAAAAAATTAAGAAAACACTCTTGTTTAAATTGACGGGTATTTATGTTTTGAGTAATTATTGCAAAAAAGTAATAAATAACTATTTAAGCCGATATAAAAATATAAATAAAAAATTATATGATATATGTATGTATGTACAAATAAAAAAATACATATATATATACATAAACATATACATATATATATATATATATATATATATATATACATGTATATATATATATATATATATATATATATACAAGTTGTGAAAATAATAAAAATTTCAAAATTATATAAAACTTAAGGTCTCATGGCGATAAATTAATGTATTAGGCACTTTGGTTAAAATTTCGTACACGATAGGCAAATTTATAGAGGTCGTGAGAACTTGCTATTGTGATTGCCAGCATGTAACGTAATTGATTTTAATAAAACTTATGGTTGTAAACTGTATGGTTATTGATATAAATGCAATCTGACCCCATTTCTATGGTTATTTTCTCGTTTATGTCCTTTTAATCTGCAAAAGCTTCACGTTGCAATTTAGACCATTATTTTAATTACGTTTGCTCACTTGGATACGTTGAAGCAAAAGATTGTAATATATTGAAAAGCACCGTCTTAAATAAAAAAAAACGTTTAAAATTTCTTACACAATTAATCTTTATTCAGTGGAAATCAAAACTACAAAAATGTGGCTAGGTTACCATATATAATACTTAGTTGTCCATCAGTCCGTCCGTTCGTCTGTCTATTATAAGCTCCTTTTTCTCGGAGACGGTCTAAGATATCAAGTTGAATTTTGCTAATTAATTTCGATACCTAGTTGAATCAATTTCTTATGTTGAGCCATATTCTCGTAGCTTTAAGTTTCATTGGCGTAATTTTACAATTAAATGAAACTACGTGATGTAGTATTATTTCTACTTTCTTTAAGTTCTTTACTACGACCTAGGTTTCGTTGTATCACAACATCTTCTGGTGTTGTGATACAACGAAACCTAGTTAAAATTAATAATATGTACGAATATCAAGGGTTAAAAATTGTGAAGGCGAAAATGAAAATCAATCCAAACTCCGTTTGTTTACACTTTCATTATACGGCTATGGCTTTAAAATTACAGGATCCATAGTATCAGTAGCTTCGGTTGTTAAGCTACAAGAATCTGAGCTATAGTTTTAGTAAATTTAATGACAGCAGAAAACCTTCCCAATTTCTAAACCTTCCCAGTTATGGATACGGTAAAATAGTTTGACGTGCTCCACTGCTAAGGTTTTAAATAAACCAATAATTTTCGCACAGAAAGCCTAAACTAAATCTAGTTATAAATTATTAAGCACTAACTTCTATAATTTACTTAAGAACACTTAAAGAAAAATAATTATTTCAGTGGAGAAAGTTGAAGTTATTATTGATATAATATCGATTTAGTCACGCTCCTCAAATTTTGCCGGTTCCAAGTTCATTTCCTTGAAGTTAATGTCTATTTACAGAAAGTTTCTAAAAAGCATGACATTTATTTTTTAAGGTAATACTATTTAAAAATGGGAGTATTAAGGTCTCTCTCCATCTGTTTATAATAACGTTGAATTACTCGGCACTCGGCTCGCGGCATTATCAAAGAGGAAGTTCCTTTGTAATAATTTGTTGGGACCAAGTTGGCGCCCTGAGTGGAGCAACTTTGCCGATGGAACGAGGTAAGGCACCAATTAATTAAATGCGATATATTTTTGATCTGAAGAAAAAAAAATAGTAACAATGACGTAAATTTACTGCAAATTTAGTTGTACTCGTTCGTACTTTACCGCTGACGAAGTTGTTTTCTTGAATGCTCGTATGTTTTATCCATATAATTATCATTAAATATTAAACCATTGGTGTAAATATTCAATATATATTTGGTTATATAATATATATATATATATATATATATATATATATATATATATATATATATATATATATATATATATAAATATATATAAATATATATACATATATACATATATCTACGATAAATGGCGCTGTTATAATCGATTTTCACTATGACATACTGAATTAGGATGATGATACTATGATAATACTTGTTCATAAAAAACCCACGGATATTTACTCGTGATGAAATTTCGACCTTATTTCGAAATATTTCTTTCCTTTATTCGAAATTTCGAAATATTGACTTTTACAAATCATTTCTAAAGTCTATGCTCATTTACATTGATAACAGGATCAAAGGCAAATAGTCGAGGCCAAATCATATGGGAATTCAAACACCTAATTAACTATAATGTGCCTATTCTTTTGCACTATAAGTAACTATAATATGCCTATTCACATACACAGTACTCAAGCACCTTCTGATAAATATACTACCCGTTTTCAGCAACAAAATCTAAATATTAAGTTGGAATAAGGTGATTAGTAATAATTTTGTAAAAATAACAGTATTTAGAATTTCTGTAAGAAAAATATGTGAAACAGGATGAAAAAATGTCTCACACATTAAATTTAAAAAGATGTATGTCAATAATAAAAAGTACTTGTATAACAATAACAAAAGATTTTTCGATTTTTTTTCTTTTGCATTTCAATGGTTCTTCCGCTTCGCCTTGAGCCAGTTACTTTGGCCAGAAAAATTCGTTTTGTCGTTCTATCTTTCTTCATTCTAATTACATGGTTGGCCCACTTCATACATTGAATTTTTATAAATATTATTACGACTATATCTGGTTCTTTAAATACGCGATAAAATTCGGCATTAGTTCTCCTTCTCCAAAACCTATTGCCAAAAAACCCACTACAGATGGATTTAAGGAGTTCGTTTGAAAATTACAAGGTTCTTTTCACCAGTTTGTGAAAATATCCACGTTTCAGATGCATATGTAAATACTGATATAATAAACTTTTATATAATAGTAATTTAGTGTCTATTCATTCTAATCTAATAAAACAGTATTACAATGAGTGTACAATAACCAGTATACTGTAGTGACAATGATGTATAATGCGATATGGGGAAGTTTATTCTCGAATAAGAAGACAAATACTATATGCTGTATAAGCGCAACGTGCCATATAGTCGATAGAGGTACCAATGCATTGTTATTAGACAGATTGGGTCAAGGTCTTGAATATCCTTCGTCAGTATTGCGTTACACGAGGTGGAGGAGGGGACGGGGGATATCTTCAAGCGCCTGTGAGTTAATGCATCGTGTGATTACAGTGAGACTAGTTCTAAAGATATTTTGATTTTAGAGGTTTAAAATGATCGGTTTTCAACTTTCGAAGCTCATAAAATCGAAACACTTATCCAATGCCGTATTTTGGTATTTATTTCGTTCACTTCACTGAGGTCCTAATAGAGCTAGTCCCATTGTGATCACATAACTAGGACAAATTCACACGACAAGCGACAGCGAACTGAGACGCGCTCAAAAACATGTGCCACTAATAAGATCACAGCCGTGCCGTTTCATTCAATATATGTAAAAGTAAATTATGTATGTTTACCGCTTAAATTGGTTTTACCGATGGTAGTATCTGTATTAGATTTGCGAACTTGTTGATGTTTATATTATGCTCTCATTATACACATCATCACCTATTCAATACAAAACATTATCTGTTTAACTAATTTTTACATTTAAGAAAGTTTATTTGCAGACACATGCATTCGCTTAAAATTTCAAATCTGTACATGTAAAAGACATTTAATAGCAGATCATATGTTCAAACTCGCAAGACTATGTATGGAATTATTTAAAAAATATAAACTTGGGTCACACAAATTGACGTGAAATGATGTAATACAACAAAAAATTTCGACTTCGATTTTCAGAATTAAAAACAGGTTTTCAGGTTATGTTGCTTTTTTTTTATTAATACTGACATAAACTAAAATGTAAATTATCTCTCTAAGTCAACAATAGAACTTAATGTATACATTGAAATAAATGATTACAAATCGTATTTGAAGTAATGAAGTGTCAGAATGAACCAAAACATCATACGCTTTCAGTAACTATGCTCCTCTAACGACGTGCTAGTTTGGATCGTGTGGTCTATCTAATACAAATAGTTGACAATATTTAAATATAGATTATTAGATGATGTATTAATAAAGTACTTCTAAACATAACAAATGGAGTAAAAAAAATACTTTATTTAATGAACTACGTCACAATATTATTTACCTAATTTATATTTCCCATCAATTAACATGGTGAATTGCGGATCTTTTTTCAAAGAAACAATCCGCTTTCAAATTTTGTCTCATCTAAACAATTAAGTCACCTCCAATTCGCAAATATTATTACTGATTTTTGGCTACGTTAAAATCAGTTAACAATTTTCGAATCGACTTACAAAACTTGCATCATAAAACGAACGGAAAGAGATGAACATTTAATTAGTAAGGAATATTCGGTAGATATTCGGTAGAAATAAAATCAATATAACCAGCCGCAGCAGGAAAGGAAACATGGGTTCATTAAAATAGGATTTATTGCCTTATTAAAATTATTTTACCGGATTCAAGGGAAAATAATTAAGACGAATCTATAGCTGCTTTCGTTTAATCTTCTAATTTTTCTTTCATTCTATTAAAGTATTTACGGGTCGTGTCCAAGTTTCTTTGCTAGTGAACAAAACTCTCATTTGGCCAAACTGGGTAGTTTAAGACCAACTCGGTTCTTAAAAACATTTTAAAATTAAAAAAAACTCTTCTTATTGCCATTACATTTTGCGCCTCAAATAGGCCTTTGTAATTGTAATTGTTTTTTTTCTATTATTGCAATTCATTTTCGCGAATATATCAATAGAAATCTTTTTAGTGTAATATACTTATAATTAACTTTGCGCGTTATTCCGTAAATATGTGAGAGGATACAATTAAAAATGTGTTTTGGATATGCATCTACTCTAATTACGAAATCTTGATACAATGTATAAATTTTGGTCGGCACAAAATAAGGGAGGATATAAAACTGTATCGAAGAAAATTTAGGGTTAAATTGAAGTTAAAAATCTGTAATATAATACCCTACTAAGTCTAAAATATGTTTTTAAACCAGAAATAGTATGTTCTTAATGAATTCATTTCGTAAATTTAAGTGCCAGGCACACTTTAATTTTCAGTTAGTACTTACGATACTTTACATTCTTGATGTTAGCCACTCATCATAGGCGACATTTTCGAGATATACTGATAATTCATATTGTTTACTGGCTATTGACCAATTTTAATGCCATGAGTTAACTTATGTCTAACGCCATCTATTTGAGCTAGCCAAAGACAGTGTTAAAGTATCATTACACTAATATTTGTTAATATCATTTTTATATTTTCTCATATTATTTAGTAACAAAAAAATAAAAGCGGTGACAAATATGCGGAACGGAATGCATTACTATTAATAATTTAAGGGCGAGAGGCTAAAAACAAAAGGATATTTCTTCAAATTGCCAATCTGAAGGTGTTATCGTAACACAAAGCCAAGATCGTGCTTAATAATTTAAAGTAGATATAGTACTACATCACGCAGTTTCATTTACTCGTTAAGAAAAGTTAAATTCAGTTAATATTTGATTCTGCTTTTTATGCTATTTCTGCAACAATATTCGACCGCATACTTTATCGTCCCTTCTTTGTTTCTTAATGTCACGTCCTTAGAGGGTTTTTATTCCAGTCGGTAGATTAATAGAATCATTAATTAACTTTCTATATCGGTGAATTTCTTTGGATCGTCAACCTCATCTTTTAAAAGAAAAACATGTTTATAATCGTTTTAACTACTGACTTTAATATAGAACATCTAAATTCAGCGCATTTTTATTGCAAATATTTATAATAATTGAATTCGACTTTATTTACTCACTCCAATTGTCCTAATTTAAAATTAACTTATTTCGACGTTAATTTAAAATTAAATATTGCATTGATTAATTAGGTTATTGATTGTTATTACTAGCCTCATTGTCGACTAGCCTCATTGTTTATCCATGGGTGCGTGACAAAAGTTTAAATCGACAATATTGTGCTTTATTAGAGGCATTTTTTGTGCACAAAAGTAAATAAGGGGGCTTTCGTCTCCAATATCCAACTTTCATTGCTTGCAACAATACTTATCTTGTATGAATCCATCGATAAGACAAGTTCTTCTCTCCCTTCTTTTATATCCGTAATATTATTTAAAAGAAGTTTCACATTTTAAATGATTTTAGGAATATCCATAATTTACTACTTAAAAATATCCCACAGTAAGAAATATTTTCTTCAGCTTGAACATTGTTGCAAAAATTATGATATACTTCAAATATTTTTGAAGCTGAAACTTTTTTAGGCGCACCTTCTTATGCCTTCTTTTTTAGTGCAAATTTATTCTGAGGAGTGAACTAAACTGCAGAGAAGCTGAGGGTCGGTGACGTACACTCGGGTTGGTAAAGCTTGGTCGGTTAAACTTGGTTTTCTTCGGCATCTATCAAGCGAGTTCACTGTCTAACACGGAGTGTATCCTTTCAAGAATTACGTTCCAATTTTGAATAATGTTTTATTTAATTATAATTTAATATGATACATGTATGTTATTTTTCCAACTAACTTTCCATCGGCCAGTTTCGTAGTATTGTCGGCTCATTCCGATTTAATTCGATCAGCTCGTTTATATCGGAATATTGCATTAAACTATCTTAAAACGTTAAACGTTAAAAAAATTACATAAATGTAGTCGAGTTTGTCCGGGATTAGAATCATACCCCTAGATCAACGATCAGTTGCAGTAGTTTTCGAAAACTTTTCTATTAGGTAAGCGTATTTTTTAAAATAAAATTATTTTTAATTATAAAATATTTTTGGTAGTATTTATCGATAGATGGCGCTATGCTGAATTCATGGTTCAAGTCTTGCTTGCGCTATGGTTTGTTTAATATTTTAATTTAATACGAATATTGTTGTATTTTCAAATAACAATTACGTATTACTCCTGATTTACATTAATGTAATTACACACACACACACACACACACACACACATATATATATATATATATATATATATAAATATATATATATATATATATATATGTACACACACATATATATATATATATACATATATATTTTTTTCATTACAATTTTCACTGAATTTTTCGGTTAATTTTATGTTATTGATTTTAAGTCTAGTTTATTGACATCATCGATCAAACTGAATTCAGTACATAGCTTAAATTAGATTGAACTTTTGCACTGTTTCATGTGAAGAAAAATAAGCTGAGTAACAAAATTCTATGAGACTAAAGTAATAAAGTTAGTGCAAAAGTTATTTCTGCGATATATGCATATCTTCATGTATCATTTTCTCCTGAATTTGTCTTGGAATTACTTGCTTTGCTGCTCTCGAGAGACGCCGTTTGAATATAATAAATTCTGTGAAAGTGGAAGCGACGAATCTACGTTTTGTATTACTCAAAAGACAAGAGATCGTTATATGCTACGATTACAGTCTTTTGGGTGATTCAACATCGTTTGTCATAGTCTTAATTCGAATTATAATTGTACTCAGTATTTAAACCCGTAATCAACTACCCAATTATAATAAATAAAGAAAAATTCGCTCAATTTTACAAAAATGCGGCTGATCTCAATCAGAAATATGGGTTGATCACAAGGTATGCGGCCTTTAACAGCATGGCGCAACCCGGGTCGAGTTCGATTCCCGGCCACTCATCAAGCGGGGCTGGACTGGTGTTTTTGTTGGCTGTAAGAGATTACTTAGGAGCAATAAGTCAGTCGTGTAAGTCCGCCATATGTACCAATCAGATATATTAAATTACATAAATAAAAAATATATGCTTTTGAATCCACATGTATCTTATATAATATTTGAGAAATATATCAAATGAACGAGAATTGGTATATTTTATGATTATGGTTTATTTTAACAAACCTATATATAATCAGAGAATCACAGATTCATGAAATGATGGAAGAAAAAGGGTAAAGGAAAGAAAATAGTAGAAAATGAAACGTGGAAAGCGAAGGTAAGAGAAGGGTATGAATTTTTTGGAATGATATATAAATGGAAGAATGGCCGGTTAAAGTCTGATATCAGAATCGAATTTGTTTCTCATGGAAAGAGGTGACATGTTTAAGGATAAGGAGTGTAAGAAGTTTATAAGAACATATGCCCAGACAATGGAGGAAAAGAGCTGCAAACTAGCAACAGGTAAGAAGGATTGTGAGCATTTAAGATGTTTTGAACTAAAGAAGGAATGTGAAAATTGCACCAGTCCCGAATTTCCATACAGCTAAGCCGCATCTTAAATTTAGAAATATAATCAAATTTTATAAGACCACAAATGTAAAGCATAATTGTTACATAAATATTGAAGGCGTTAAATTTACATTTGAAAAATTGGCATTTTATCCATCAGTAATTTTAACTATATATTTTAACACTCGTAAACTAATGTGAAATAAATATATTCAGGTATAGTACTTCTTGTTCCCAAATATATTTGTTCAAAAAATCACCTCGATCCGTTGATTAATTGCAAAGCGAAGAATGACAAACAAATACACTTTCATATTCATGATATTAGTTAAGATGAAAATTCTGATAATTTCGCCATAAAAACGTAGTTAATTTTTTTCTAATTACCCTACAGATATAGATGATAAGTCAGATACTCGAGTATATCAGCGATAAATCGGTTTAAACCATAAAGAGTTCCTTTAAAAATAATTACATCTGGTTTACGAATGCGTCAGGAAATCAATCAAAACGAATTAACATCATCTTTAGATCCGAGAACATTAAATCCAAACTTATTTATCAATGAATATAAAAAAGTTGGCCCTGACAGGTTTTAAAATTTTGGCCTCTACCCTCGCTTTTGAGATCTCGGTTAATCAATTATAACTTGGGCTCTTAGCTCTGTGCAAATATATTTGATTTTACACAAACACGTCACGATGCGATATTTCAATTTTAACGAACCTGTTTTGTTAAAATAATCCTCCCATCATACAGATTATTTTATTTGTATACGCCCGAGACTTCAAAAATAAAGTAAACAATTTATATATTACTGTCAACCAAAATAATAATAAAATAATAATTAATGAAATAATAATCAATCCTTGAGAAAAATAATTAATTAATATTTTAAACGATATAAACTTGTGTGGTTCAAGAAGCGAGCTAAATATTTTACACCATACATTATTTAATAAAATGACAAAGAAAACGGTGAATCAAATATGCATAAAAACGTTAAGTGGCCGATGAGGATACGGGTAGAATACTTGATTGTATTAGATTTTAAAATGTCTAGTAGTGTTAGCGTGTTACTGTAAAGTTAAATGAAATAGGAATAATAATATTTTTTTTTGATAAGCCGATTTGAAATCATAATTTATATTTTGTTAATGTTTATATTCTGTTATGTCTAACAAAAAAGCGTCACTGAAGTAAAAGAAATATCCATTGCGAGCCTCTCCCCCCTCGCCCTTAACTTAATGGAAGTAATGCATTCCGTCCATCTGCTGCATTGGTCGCCGCCAAGGTTTCAATTACGTGTGACATTGTGTGAGCGCGGAGGTGAGTGGGGAGCGTTTCAGCGCTCGATTGAATCCAATTGCTCTATTTGAGCAGTAAATTTTATTTTTTTTTATTCGAATAGTTTCCAAGTAAATCGCTTGCAACCGTCGGAAGGACGGACTTTGAAGTGATTCCATAAATGGCAGTTTTGTCAAGAAACAATAAAAAGCAAAAAAGAACGTTAGTATTGCTAACGTTTATAAAGCCAACGATTATAAAGCTTAGAGAGATTTTATACGATCTTGTACGTGGTATATCACTTGAATTTTCCAGTAAAATTGTTTTGGTCGGTAGATGATTTTGGTTTTGACTGAAACATCTATGAAATAAAACCCAAGTTATTCGCTCGGCTCCATGTGAATTTAAAATGATGTCTTTGTTTTTAACATTTTCAAATACTGGGAACTCCGTTGGTATATAAGCCTTCATTGCGGAGATAATTTTATAATGCATATATTTAATGTTGAATAGATACGCATAAGATAAAGTGTATATATTTTAGAGACAGTCCAAAATTAGGCTCAGCTAACTTTCTAAATCGATGCAATTTTCTAGCGCTTTATAAAAAATTAAAACTGTCGTAATATTGTTATTGATGACAAATAAAATTTTACTTGATAATTCACAATCCCAGATGATCAATTTTAAATTTTGAGTTATTTCCGAGTTTCACCAAGATTCAAAATTGCTAGAAAATTTAATAATATAAGATTTACATTTTAGTTTTCCTGAAAAGTGTAGTAATTAAATTTAAAAAAAAATCAACTGGCTATCGTTTGGTTATATTACTTTTGTAACGAAGACACGTATGAAACAGCTCGACCTAGTCATAATTTCATAATAAAACAACAGAACATTAATTAATACAACTATGCAAGGGTTCAGTAATACCTACCAGATGCACGTGTTCAACCATGGTATGATTATTTTGTGCGTTTTAGTGTAGATTGGGTACAGTTGTGACAATTTTCATTTGACCGCTCATAATTTTTATAGTATGTCAGTTCGCTTGAAGAAATGTCTATGTATGTATACTTAAATTTTATCCTTAAGTGCAATAGTTAACTCATGGGAGCAAATTTAAAAAAATAAGGAAAAAATGTCTCAACCGAACCCAGGGGCTGTTGTGGCAGTGCCTGGAGTCGATATGACATGCTAAAAATACAAGAAAATGGTTAAAAATAATTTGATTGCAAAGAATGTCTAACATAATACAACATAAACTTAATATCAAAAGAAAAAAACCGAAAATATTTTAATAACTAAACATTTCTAATTATCAAATAATAATAAACCCTATATCAATCATAACATTGAAATATATATACATATACATACACACACACACGCACACACACACACACACACACACACACATATATATATATATGTAAATAAGTGGAATCAGAGTCGACGTTTTCCTCGGCATTGGATCTATTTTTCTCCAGGCCTACTTCCAGACCAGGTGCCTACATGAACCGAACATAAAAACTCCTCTTCATCCGATGATCATGGTGGTGGTGTAGTCCTTTTCTTTCGCTTTTTCGTTTTGGTTCAGTAAGATTTTTCTTTACTTGTTTAGCCTTCAACAATTTTTTTCCATCGTCATATTCTTACCTGACGGTCTCTTTTTCACGCGTGTCTGTATAACCGAACACTTTCAGCTGTAAAAACGATGGGTACGGTTGTGACGTATTTTCTGGGGAAGGTTGTGATACAAGCAAAATTTGTTTTGTTTTTGCTTTTAGATGTTCAGAAAATGTGTGAGCAAGACTGAAAGAGGACAGTATGATATAAAAAAAAATATCAAGACGTTTATGACGAAGTGAAAGGTTGAACGTCTATACGGAGAGCTGCGGAGATATGCATGAAATAAATCGCATGTCTTTATTGCGATACATTCGTAAACAGGATCGAGCTGGCGACAATGAAGACAGCATCAGAATGGGGTATGCTGCTCACAACAAAGTTTTCTCAGAAGAACAAGAACATCAAGCTTCAAAATATCTAATACGTTTTGTTAAAATCTGTTTTGGCGTTTCTCCGAAAGAGGTACGGAAATTAACTTTTAAGCTTACTACTAAATACAATCTGAAGCGACCTGCTACTTGACTTGAGAATGAAATGGCTGGTGAGAAATGGTTTCGTTCATTGATAAATTGAAATTCTTCACTGTATTTTTTTTAACGTTTAACAGGACAGGGTTTGTCCGGGATTAGAATCATACCCCTAGATCAACGAGCAGTTGCAATAGTTTTCGAAAACTTTTCAATTAGGTAAGCGTATTTTTTAAAATAAAATTATTTTTAGGTAGTATTTATCGATAGATGGCGCTATGCTGAATTCATGGTTCAACTCTTGCTTGCGCTATGGTTTGTTTAATATTTTAATTTAATACGAATATTGTTGTATTTTCAAATAACAATTACGTATTACTCCTGATTTACATCAATGTAATTACACACACACACACACACACATAAATATATATATATATATATATATATATATATATATATATAAATATATATATAATATATATATGTACACACATCCACACATATATATATGTACATATATTTTTTTTTATTACAATTTTCACTCAATTTTTCGGTTAATTTTATATTATTGATTTTAAGTCTAGTTTATTGACATCATCGATCAAACTGAATTCAGTATATAGCTTAAATTAGATTAAACTTTCGCACTGTTTCATGTGAAGAAAAATAAGCTGAGTAACAAAATTCTATGAGACTAAAGTAATAAAGTTAGTGCAAAAGTTATTTCTGCGATATATGCATATCTTCATGTATAATTTTCTTGTCTTGTCTTGGAATTACTTGTTTTGTTGCTCTTGAGAGAAGCTGTTTGTATAGAATAAATTCTGTGAAAGTGGAAGCGACAAATCTACGTTTCGTATTACTCAAAAGACAAGAGATCGTTATATGCTGCGATTACAATCTTTTGGGTGATTCTACACCGTTTGTCATAGTCTTAATTCGAATTATAATTGTACTCAGTATTTAAACCCGTAATCAACTATCCAATTATAATAAATCAAGAAAAATTTGCTAAATTTCACAAAAATGCGGCTGATCACAATCAGAAATATGGGTTGATCACAAGGTATGCGGCCTTTAACGGCATGGCGCAACCCGGGTCGAGTTCGATTCCCTGCCACTCATCGAGCGGGGCTGGACTGGTGTTTTTGTTGGCTGTAAGAGATTACTTAGCAGCAATAAGTCAGTCGTATAAGTCCGCCATATGTATCAATCAGATATATTAAAGTACATAAATAAAAAATATATGCTTTTGAATCCACATGTATCTTATATAATATTTGAGAAATATATCAAATGAACGAGAATTGGTATATTTTATGATTATTTTTCACATTTAGGCAATTATGTTTTTCAAAATTATAACATTATGGTTTATTTTAACAAATCTATATATAATCACAGATTCATGAAATGATGGAAGAAAAGGGGTAAAAGAAAAAAAATAGTAGAAAATGAAACGTGGAAAGCGAAGGTAAGAGAAGGGTATGAATTTTTTGGGATGATATATAAATGGAAGAATGGACGGTTAAAGTCTGATATCAGAATCAAATTTGTTTCTCATGGAAAGAGGTGACATGTTTAAGGATAAGGAGTGTAAGAAGTTTATAAGAACATATGCCCAGACAATGGAGGAAAAGAGCTGCAAACTAGCAACAGGTAAAAAGGATTGTGAGCATTTAAGATGTTTTGAACTAAAGAAGGAATGTGAAAATTGCACCGCTCCCGAATTTTCATACAGCTAAGCCGCATCTTAAATTTAGAAATATAATAAAATTTTATAGGACTACAAATGTATAGCATAATTGTTACATAAATATTGAAGGCGTCAAATTTATATTTGAAAAATTGGCATTTTATCCACCAGTAATTTTAACTATATATTTTAACACTCGTAAACTAATGCAAAATAAATATATTCAGGTATAGTACTGATCCGTTGGTTAATTGCAACGCGAAGAATGACAAACAAATACACTATCATATTCATGATATTAGTTAAGATGAAAATTCTGATAATTTCGCCATAAAAATATAGTTAATTTTTTTCTAATTACCCTACAGATATAGATGATAAGTCAGATACTCGAGTAAATCAGCGATAAATCGGTTTAAACTATAAAGAGTTCCTTTAAAAATAATTACATATGGTTTACGAATGCGTCAGGAAATCAATCAAAACGAATTAACATCATCTTTAGATCCGAGAACATTAAATCCAAACTTATTTATCAATGAATATAAAAAAGTTGGCACTCGCTTTTGAGATCTCGGTTAATCAATTATAACTTGGGCTCTTAGCTCTGTGCAAAAATATTTGATTTTACACAAACACGTCACGATGCGATATCTCAATTTTAACGAACCAGTTTATTAAAATAATCCTCCCATCATACAGATTATTTTATTTGTGTACGCCCGAGACTTCAAAAATAAAGTAAACAATTTATATATTACTGTCAACCAAAATAATAATAAAATAATAATAATAGATATAAATAAACTAATCAAAAATTATTCCTTGAGAAAAATAATTAAATTATATTTTAAACGGTATAAACTTGTCTGGTTCAATAAGCGAGCTAAATATTTTACACCATACATTATTTAATAAAATGACAAAGAAAACGGTGAATCAAATATGCATAAAAACGTTATGTGGCCGATGAGGATACGGGTAGAATACTTGATTGTATTAAATTTTAAAATATCTAGTAGTGTTAGCGTGTTACTGTAAAGTTAAATGAAATAGGAATAATAATATTTTTTTTGATAAGCCGATCTGAAATCATAACTTAAATTTTGTTAATGTTTATATTCTGTTATGTCTAACAGAAAAGCGTCACTGATGTGAAAGAGATATCCATTGCGAGCCTCTCCCGCCTCGCCCTTAACTTAATGGAAGTAATGCATTCCGTCCATCTGCTGCATTGGTCGCCGCCAAGGTTTCAATTACGTGTGACATTGTGTGAGCGCGGAGGTGAGTGGGGAGCGTTTCAGCGCTCGATTGAATCCAATTGCTCTATTTGAGCAGTAAATTTTATTTTTTTTTATTTGAATAGTTTCCAAGTAAATCGCTTGCAACCGTCGGAAGGACGGACTTCGAAGTGATTCCATAAATGGCAGTTTTGTCACGAAACAATAAAAAGCAAAAAAGAACGTTAGTATTGCTAACGTTTATAAAGCTAACGATTATAAAGCTTAGAGAGATCTTATACGTGGTATATCACTTGAATTTTCCGGTAAAATTGTTTTGGTCGGTAGATGATTTTGGTTTTTGACTGAAACATCTATGAAATAAAACCCAAGTTATTCGCTCGGCTCCATGTGAATTTAAAATTATGTCTTTGTTTTTAACATTTTCAAATACTGGAAACTCCGTTGGAATATAAGCCTTCATTTCGGAGATAATTTCATATTGCATATATTTAATGTTGAATAGATACGCATAAGATAAAGTTTATATATTTTAGAGACAGTTCAAAATTAGGCTCCGCTAACTTTCTAAATCGATGCAATTTTCTAGCGCTTTATAAAAAATTAAAACTGTCGTAATATTGTTATTGATGACAAATAAAATTTTACTTGATAATTCACAATCCTAGATGATCAATTTTAAATTTTGAGTTATTTCCGAGTTTCACCAAGATTCAAAATGGCTAGAAAATTTAATAATATAAGATTTACATTTTAGTTTTCCTGAAAAGTGTAGTAATTAAATTTACAAAAAAATCAACTGGCTATCGTTTGGTTATATTACTTTTGTAACGAAGACACGTATGAAACAGTTCGACCTAGTCATAATTTCATAATAAAACAACAGAACATTAATTAATACAACTATGCAAGGTTTCAGTAATACCTACCAGATGCACGTGTTCAACCATGGTATGATTATTTTGTGCGTTTTAGTGTAGATTGGGTACGGTTGTGACAATTTTCATTTGACCGCTCATAATTTTTATAGTATGTCAGTTCGCTTGAAGAAATGTCTATGTATGTATACTTAAATTTTATCCCTAAGTGCAATAGTTAACTCATGGGAGCAAATTTTAAAAAATAAGGAAAAAATGTCTCAACCGAACCCAGGGGCGGTTGTGGCAGTGCCTGGAGTCGATATGACATGCTAAAAATACAAGAAAATGGTTAAAAATAATTTTATTGCAAAGAATGTCTAACATAATACAATATAAACTTAATATCAAAAGAAAAAAACCGAAAATATTTTAATAACTAAACATTTCTAATTATCCAATAATAATAAACCCTATATCAATCATAACATTGAAATATATATACATATACATACACACACATACGCGCGCACACACACACACACACACACACACATATATATATATATATATATATATATATATATATATATATATATATATATATATATATGTAAATAAGTGGAATCAGGAAAATGTCGACATTTTCCTCGGCATTGGATCTATTTTTCTCCAGGCCTACTTCCAGACCAGGTGCCTACATGAACCTAACATAAAAACTCCTCTTCATCCGATGATAATGGTGGTGGTGTAGTCCTTTTCTTTCGCTTTTTCGTTTTGGTTCAGTAAGATTTTTCTTTACTTGTTTAGCCTTCAACAATTTTTTTCCATCGTCATATTCCTACCTGACGGTCTCTTTTTCACGCGTGTCTGTATAACCGAACACTTTCAGCTGTAAAAACGATGGGTACGATTGTGACGTATTTTCTGGGGACGGTTGTGACACAAGCAAAATTTGTTTTTTTTTTGCTTTTAGATGTCCAGAAAATGCGTGAGGAAGACTGAAAGAGGACAGTATGATATATAAAAAATATCAAGACGTTTATGACGAAGTGAAAGGTTGAACGTCTATACGGAGAGCTGCGGAGATATGCTTGAAATAAATCGCATGTCTTTATTGAGATACATTCGTAAACAGGATCGAGCTGGCGACAATGAAGACTGCATCAGAATGGGGTATGTTGCTCATAACAAAGTTTTCTGAGAAGAACAAGAACATCAAGCTTCAAAATATCTAATACGTTTTGTTAAAATCTGTTTTGGCGTTTCTCCGAAAGAGGTACGGAAATTGACTTTTAAGCTTACTACTAAATACAATCTGAAGCGACCTGCTACTTGACTTGAGAATGAAATGGTTGGTGAGAAATGGTTTCGTTCATTGATAAATAGAAATTCTTCACTGTCTGTTCGTGTTGCTCAAGCTACTAGCTATTCAAGAGCAACAAGCTGTAACAGGCGCAATGTGGAAGCTTTTTATGACAGTTTACATGTTGTTATGGACAGGTACACCTAGGAGCCCCACGATATATAATGTTGACGAAACAGGCGTCACAACTCTCCAAAATCCTAAGTAAGTAGTAGCAAGGGTAAGCAAGGATAAAGTAGTAGCGTGATATACGGCAAGAAAAACCTCTTATTTCAGCTGAACGAGGCACATTAGTTACGTTTGTCTTTGTAGTGAATGCCTTGGGCAACGCTATACCTCCCTTATTTATATTTCCCCGAGTTCATTATCACGATCATTTTGTAAGAGATGGGCCATAGGATCGATTGAGACAGAAAACCTCTCAAGCTGGATCTCAATCGACATGACAAAACAAAATAATCTACATACAATGTAATCACTGCTATTTAACTACTAATGTTTAACTTATAACGTAGAAATACACTCATTTGCTCATTTATCTCATTTATCTATATTATATATATATATATATATATATATATATATATATATATATATATATATATATATATAATATATGTATAGTAAAACATAAAAGTTGAAAGATATGTTAAAGGTAAACCGAAGTTCAAAATAGAGTTCGGAGCATTTTTATCGTATTTTGTTTATTTCGAAGACAGATCGATATGAGGGATGCAGCTTGTGTGAGTGGTATGATGGGAATGAAAGTAGAGTGATTACGTTTTCTTTACAAAAAATAAATATATTTATGTGAGTAGTGGTGGAAAAACGTTAGTGTATTTCTTAATATGTTCAAGAAATACTGGGAATGATGTATATTGTACAGGCTGGATGCCTGAGAGGTTTTCTGTCCCAATCGATCCTATAACCCATCTCTTACAAAATGATAGTAATAACGAACCCGGGGAAATATAAATAAGGGAGGTATAGCTTTGTCCAAATTTGTTAAAGGTAATCCGAAGTTCAAAATAGAGTTCGGAGAATTTTTATCATATTTTGTTTATTTATACGCGTATCTCGAAGTTATTTACGAGAAGATATTAATGTAGTTATTAATGTTAAGTAGTTTTGGGTTTCAAATGTAAAATGAGGTAAATGCTATTTCGATATGATATTACAAACTTGAAATATGAAGATAAAAGCATTAACTCTTTCATAAAATTTCATTCCACTAAATTTATACCAAAAACTTCTCTGATATCCACAAAAAAATAATGTTTATCATCGCCTTTTTATTTTATTTCTTGTTCATAAGTAAGAGGAAGAAATATTAAAATAATATTGATAAATGTTAGCATGATGATGATTTAATACTGTCTTCTGTTAGCTCAAATAGATGGCATTAGATATAAGTTAACTCATACCTATTAACATCGTTCAATAACTAGTAAATAAGGTAAATTATTAAAAGGTTACAAAAATATAGCTTATGTTTAATGGCTAACATCAAGGATTTAGTATAAGTGCGAAGTGAAAATTGAAGTGTTTGTGGCAGTTGAAATTACGTTTCTTATTTCAATGTTGAATTATTTCTTTTCGAAGGTAATTGTCATTGAGAATAATATATTTCTGGTTTAGAAGTAAATTTCAGACTTTGCAGTTTATTGTATTACATTTTTACAATTTCAATTTGATCTTCAGTCGTCTTTGATACAGTGTAAATTATAATTTTTATTTCTGCCCACCATAATTAATGCAATGTATTAAGATGTCGTGATTGGAGTATATGTATATTTAAAACGTAGTTTTAATTTGATTCTCTTCCATATTTATGGAATAAAGTCTAAAGTTAATTACGGAAAACATAAGTATATTACATTAAAAATATTTATATTCAAATATTTACAAAAATAAGTTGCAATAATAGGAAGAACATTAATTGAAGAAGGCAAATAAGAGCAAAATTTTAATGGTGATAAAAAAAAGTTTTTTAATTTTTAAATATGTTTAAGAGCTAAGTAGCTACTAAACTGCACAGTTCGGCCAAATGAGAATTTTGTTTACCAGCTAAGAAACTTCGCCGAGACTTGTAAACCTTTTTAATAAACTCTCTTTTAAACGAAGGCAGCGATAGACCCGTCTTAATTACTTTTCCTCGAATCTGGTAAAATTTGAAGAAGGGAATACATTTTCTTTTAATGAGTCAATGTTTTCCTTCCTGCTGTGGGTAGTTGTCTTGATTTTATATCACTTCTGCCGAATATTTGTTAGAAACTAAATATTAATTTCATTCCGTTCGTTTTGGGATTGAGATTTTGCAAGTCGATTTAAAAGTTATTATTCATTTTATTGTAGTCAAAAATCACCAATGGTATGTGCGAATTGGCGATAATTTAATTTTGTACGAGACGAGACAACATTTTAAAGTGGATTGTTTCTTTGATGTAAAATTTGCAAACCTAATATGGTTTGCAAATTTTACATCTTGAAAAAACAAATTAAACAAACGCAAATTTTACAATTTAAGGAAAATATAAGTTGATTAAAGTGGTTATTTTTTTATTAACCTCTATATTATATTTAGAAATACGTTAACAATATATAATACAATTATCCATATTTTAATATTGTGAACTGTTGGTAATAGATAATCCAAGCAATCCTTATAACCAGGCAGTTAGTGGAGCACAGTTACTAATTGCATACGGTTTTTTGACTGATGCTACAAACTCATTACTTAAAATCCATTATAAAATACTAAAACTTTTTGTGTTAATTTATTTTACAGAGTATATTAACTTTTATTGTAAATTTAGATGGATAAATTACTTTCCGTTTAGATCAGTATCTATATGAAAAACTAATATTTCTTGAAAACTCGTTTTTAAATCTTACTCATCCCAAAAGTCATACACAGTATCCTTTTGGTGTTACTTCATTGCACATTAATTTCTGTGTCCGGAGTTTATAATTTTTAAATTAATCCACTTGCGGCTTTGAACAGATGACATGCAATTAATTTACTTGTGAATTTACTGATTTGAAATTTTAATGAAATGTATATGTTTCTAAAACAAACCTGTTTTTAAAAATACAAATTGTGTAAACGGATAATGATTTTTATTAGATGGGGAATGATGTGTACTACGACAGTATATTAGAAACATAGGCATCATAGAAAAGTTGTTTGTGGATTAAAAATTCATACCGCTACATTCACACGGTTTTTCATTTCTTTCGAAAAGTACTTAATTTACACTTTCGAAAATAAATCAAGTTCACAAAACTGATACGGATACTACCATTTGTAAAGTTAATTTAGTGCACGTTTTGCTGTTCAATATACCGAATGAAAGGATGTGGAAAGTGGACTTTTTAGCGGTGCATATTTTTCTACGCGTTTCAATTCACTATCGCTTGTCGTGTGAGTTTGTACATCGTTATGTATTTACAATTGGAATAGCTCTAACATGACCTCAGTGAATGAAGTGAACGAAATAAGTACCATAAGACGGCATTGGGTATTTATATTTCATGCGCATTCAAATTTAAAGAATAGTCCATCTTAAACCACTCAAATCCCAATATGTTTAGAATTAGTCCCATTGAAATCGCACGATGCACTAACTTACAGGACAAGCAACAGTGAAATGAGACGCGCTCGAAAATATCCGCCATACCCTCCTCCATTTTAGGCTCCTAGTGTAGCGCAATACTGACGAAGGATATTCGAGACCTTGACCCAATATATGGAATGACACTGCAATGGTTTTCTTGCTTTCCTTTGATCGATACCTATACAGCTTATATCATCTGTATTCGTACCCGTAAATAGATTTTTCAAAACAGTATTATAAGACTTTTTTACGTCAATATATTTGTTCATTGTAAAATCATTTTAATATTATTTTATTAAGTTGAATAAATGTAAATTTCAGAAAAATATTACCTATCTAAATATTGTGCTAGCACTATCATTGAACAATATATGCTTCTTTGGCTTTGTTATAAATACTTGTATGTTTCACTTCTATTCTTTTTACTCTTTTAAATGAAAAAGAAAACAAATTTGAAAAGTATTTAGTTATTGCTATAGCTACTTTTACTTCTTCTCAACTTTTTTGTCTCGCATTGTTATCTAGAATTTCTGTGAGAAAAAAACGTAATGTATTTTTCTCACAGAAATTCTAAATACTATTATTTTGCTGTAATATTACTAATCACTTTATTCCTACATAATAATCAGATTCTGATGTCAGAAATAGGCAGTATCTTCATAGGTAGATGCTTGAGTACTGTAAATATAATAAGCGAATTTGGACTCAACAGTGCTTGCCTTTGCTATTACTATTAATGTAAATGAGTGTAGACCTTAGAATTAAGTGGTGAAAGTCAATACTGTAAATTTCATAACGAGTAAATCTGAGGGAGTTATATAAACAAGTACTATCATTGTAAAATCACCCTAATTCGATATATCATATGTGACAATCGATTATAATAGACCCTTTTTTAGATAGATTGTTTATACATAAAGAAATACTGAAAATATATCCCACTTATTAATTTTTTAATGGAAATTATATAAACAAAATAAATGAGTTTTCAAGAAAGAAATTTCACCAGCGATAAAGTATGTATGAGCACAATATAAATCTTCAATAAATTTTCCCCATTGTTACTGTATTTGTTTTCTTCAAATCAACAATATATCACATTTAAGTAATTGGTGCGGTGCCTCGCTCCATCGGCAAAATTGCTTCGCTCGGGGCACCAACTTTCGAACAACAAATTAACATAAAGCAACTTCCTCTTTGATAATGCCGCGAGCCGAGTGTCGAGTAAATCGACATAATTATATGCGGATGTTGGAGACCCTAACACTCGTATTTATAATTATCATAATCCTAAAAGATTAATGTAATGTTTTTTTATAAACTTTCTGTAAATAGACGCGAACTTTAAAAAAATGTATTTGGTACCCATAAAATTTATGGTGGGTAATTATAACTATTATTATGTCAATAATCACTTTTAGTTTCTTCGCTAAAATTGCTATTATATTTCTTTGAGCATACTTAAGCAAATTATGGATATCGATGTTTGATCATTTTTTACTAGATTTAGTTTAGGCATTACTGTGAAGTAATTATTGGTTTGTTTAAAATTTTAGCAGCGAAGTACATCAAACTGTTTTACTAAATTGAAATGTGATATCTCTGCAACAATAGAATAAAAATTCGAAATGCAGAGAAATAAATAAGCACGGTAGAACAAAATGTATTGAAAAATCCTGAAATATTAAAAAAAAAACCGTTCAATTGCATAATGATCTCGTTTTATGGTTTCGTGCTTCAAAATTAACAGAACGTAACCTTATACTAACACTGCTGTGTGTCACGCCGTTTCTTTCAATAATCGGTTTACACGCTAACTTGAAATGTTTATTAACGTATGCCCATTGTTCTTCAAAAATATTTATATGGAAATTTTTGAGGGAGCAACAAATTACTCAAAGTTGATTATGTATCACGTCAATTGAAAGAACAAATTATTAGAATTCCAAAATTATTTTTTGGACTTTGATGGAATACAGAGATATATTGTGGAAAATATTCACAAAAAGTATTTTATCGAAACTGCTAAGTGAAAACTATAGAAAGACAGCCTTTCTGAAATTTTATCTAAAGTCTACCGGAAACTATATCCATTACTCTGAATCTCATAGTTTGTGAAATATTCATATTTTTACTCGTGTTATATCTATATTCGGCATATTTTAAATATGCTAAAATTTATACCTTCCGATGTATCTGTTTTACTCCATTTATTAAACTTATTAACGTTTGTCCGGGACTTCGCCCGTTGAGTGAATTCTTTTTATATCATTGCTTTTTAAACCATATTCTTTACTATTTTAGATGGTGGCACTAAGCCGTTTCGTAACGCTCTGACATTAGTATTCGCCATCACGTGACTAAACTGCACTAAATTTTATGTTTGTATCTAAGTAAAATAAAAATGTTTAAGAAAATTAAATTTGAAACCGTAATTTTCACTTTTTTACATTATAAATTTATGCGTTAAATATCAATGTGCATTTATGTTTATTTACTGTCAACTTCGTCAATGTAGCGGTCTTTAAATCGAAATATAGCCAAGAATATTGCACTAAGGAAGACTGTTCTTAATATCGCTCAATATGCATGAAATTTGTAAAAATGTAGAAAATAAGGTGATCTACTTATGTCTTATGAGAAACCTGTGTGCAAATTTAATAAACGATTCTATTCTTGAGTATCATGCTCATATTGGTAGAAGGATATATTAAGTTTAAACAGTTTGAACTTCTCTACAGATATATTTTTTCCACTCTATTTGTTATTAATTTATAATTTGCAAGTTGTTAAAGTATAAAACTTGTCTTTTAATGAGCACTTGTCAATTGATTCATTTTCATAATTGAATAATTTAAAAATAAACAATAGTTTTACTAAAAATTACTGCGCAAGAAGAACTATTTTGCCTGCAAAAAATATCATTCAATAACCAAGAAGAGGTATTGGAAGATTGGTTCAACAGTTTTCAAAATCAAAAAGGTAATTCAACATTGAATTCAAATGATTTTTTTCAACTGTCTTGTAAATAACACCTGTTACTCAAATCAAATATCATTTAAAAAACTAATTAAAAATAGCATTCATAAATTATACAATCGTTTATCCTGTTATAGAAATTCTTAAACAGTACAATCTAGATACCATAGTCAGAATCATTATGATATCTCTCAATCACATACATAGGAATTAGTTAAAATTTGAATACTTTGAAAGTATTGTTCCTCATTTGATCGAAACTGAATTTTCTTCTTTTTAAAAATTACTCAAATTTCTACAAGACAAAAGGGAAAATAATTTTGCCGAAGTTCCCTTGAATACGGCGACTGATGGAAAGTTTTCAGCTACATTTGATTTATTAGTGCTGCAACTGGAATTCTAGTAACTTAATAAGCGAAGTTACTGACACTATAGCTCCTATAATATTAAAGCCATTGTCGTACAACGAAAGTGAAGAGCCTGGATTGTTTCTTGTTTTCAATATCGTAATGTGGGATTCTTGATATCGGTGACATTTACCGTCACGATCATGCTGGATTATATGTAGCTCTAGTAGGTAACACTGGCACGGCAACATTACCTCTATTTGGCTCATCTTCTGTTTATGGTGCTGCATGATTTGAATGTTGGGGTCTTTTCGTTAAAACAAATGTTTTTTTTTTATTTAGTATACATGACTCATTATTCTTTTGACCAAAACGTCAAATATTCTACTATTGCTTTCAGTTATTTATTCTGAGCTGTGATCTTTGGCCTACCTAATGACACTCAGAATATATCTTAGAAGTGATACCTGTGTTGTTTTGCCTAAAATTAATGTAGTAATTATTACTTTCCTCCCACATATGCCTTAAACGAAACCTCACAAAAGCAGATTCTATGTGTTACACAAAATATTTCTCTAATTTAAAATTCCGAAAGAATATTCCGATACTGGACTCTGACATACCATATAGTTATAGGTATATAAATTTAGAAAAAAATATCGAAAATGTACTTTTGAAAATTCCTGAACATCATCCGTCGAAATAACGTGTCGCACATCACACAGTTACGAAATAAGTTTTGTTTAGAAATTTCTTAAATGTTACACTGTATTTTATGAGAGTTACGATGATAAAATATTATCCGGAAGAAATATTGTAACCATCCAGTACCATATTAATTTTAACGGCTAGATACTAAAAGATGGTCGTACACCCGCTTCCAGTATAATTGCGTTTTATACCCGCACCTCTTCACCTACATAAACTTGTACAGAAGTACAAAGTTTTGAGAATCTTCTTTATCTCGGAGTATTGGATGCGAGGAATAAGTTTATGCAACTTGCGCCGACCCGATCGACACCTACAGATATTGACTAGAAAAGTCTTATGACATTTTTATTAACTTGGTCTTGACTATTGAATAGCTTTTTATTTTGATGTCTACGTCATTCCAGATTTTTCCTCTAAGTTTTCTTAAATTAAGAACGTTGATTCTATCAGACATGTGGTCACGGGAATTATGACCTATTGACTTGTGAGAAAGGATGGAGCGCGCCGAATGGGTGAAACTTCTAGTTCGGTAGTTTTTACTTTTAGCGTTTTCTTTTTTCTAGTCAACTTCTCTCTAGTGGTATTGAAACTTGTATAATGAAAATGTAACTTCCCTTTATACGCAATTAACGCAATGAGTAATATATATAACATTTTGTTTCCAATTGTTTCTCCTAAATATATATATATATATATATATATATATACACGTAACATTATGATGTAACGATTATTAGTTATGAAATTCCCAATAGCTCGAAAATGAATGAATGACTTTATTTTTGAAGTTGTGAAAATAATGAATACCTTGTCTGCACCTTGTCTCTATTTTGAATTTTCACGTTATATCAATGTATATCACGGGTGCCGTTATAATACTTATGTAGGTTAATCGATAGATGGCACTTGGAAACGTCATGTGTTCTTAAAACAATATGGAATTGCTCCTTGGATTGAGTGCAAAATAATTTTAAATTATTTCGCTTACAATTTTATTTCTTCTATTCCAAACAGTCTCTAAAAGAGCTACTTCTTTACCAAGTTTCGTAATTCTATCGCCAAGAAATAGGAAGTCATGATCTCGCGAAAGATAAATATACACATATGAAAAATAAATGTGTTACGAAACGAAAACGAGTCTTAACAAATAACCATTTAATAAATAATCATATATGTATAGCTTTTCACAATATAAAGGTATATATATGAATTGTAAAAAGTTGTATTTACGTTGAAGATCTCATGAAAATAAATTAACGGGCCGAATTAGACACTACGCAAAGTCCGATACGCGTTAGGCAAATTTATTGGGGTTGTGTGAACTTACTATGTTGACTGCCATCACGTAACATAATTGAATTTGATAAAACTTAAAATAAACCGAACGGTTATTGATCCAAGTTTAATTTGATCCCATTTGTGGGTTTGTTTTTAGATCACGACCTTTTAAAATTACAATTTTCAAATTACCTATCCACTGAGACTAAGTTGGCCTGGTTGGATATATTAAAATTCATGGATTTTAACCGCGCCTAGTTACTAAGTAAGTTTTACCGAGCAACCCATATCAGTTATACCATCCAGACTATTCATTGTCTGGATGGTATAACTGATATAGGATTGGATAATATGGCCTGCGAGATAAAACCACGTGCAGCGTCAATGGTAAACCTAAAACAAGGGGTAATGTTATTGGTAACAATAAATATTTCCATAACAATAGATATTTTCGTGTAATTCATTCAATTCGTATAATGTATTCATTGAAGCAAAGTTTGTGTTCCAAGGAACTTTTTCGTAACTTGTTTAAAGGCGTGGTCTTAAAAAAAAGAAAAACATTTAAAATTTCTCACAGGATTAAGTTTTATTCAGTTAAAATTAAAACTACAAAAATGTAGATAAATTACTACATTTAACGTTTAGTTATGTATCAGTCCATGGACGGTCTGCCTGTCGAAACTATTTTCTCGGAAACCGTCTGAGATGTCAAGTTGAACTTTGTTAATAAATTTCGATATTCAGTTGAATTAATTTCTTATCCTAAGACCTATAGCTTTAAAATTAATTGCTGTAAAAATTGAAGTTTTTTGATTCACGCAATAAACAATTATGGCCTTTGAAAAGGTATTTTTTCATTCACACAATATTTTTACTCACTGATCATCATAACTCACAAGGTACTTCGTGTCAACCGGGACAGCACAAATAAGTAGAAAAATCCAAAAATCAATTATTTCTAATTCGATGTTGAATTAGTTCATGATTCTATGTTTGACATGTTTTTGTTTTTTATGATTCTGTAGCTAAATTAGGAAGCATTGTACTTTTGACATATCTACGTGTAAAATGGGAACAATTTCTTTTTTATTCAATTACCCCATTGTGCAGGTCTAAGTTAGTGGCTTAGAGGGTGGGGACACGTAATTCGCCAGAGTTACATGTGTTTACTTCTTTCCAGGTGAAACTATACTTGAATAGCTGAAAAATATTCAAAATAGTAATATATATATATATATATATATATATATAAAGAAGTTAAAAGGAAAATTATCACTACTAAGTAGGCTTTACTAGTTTACGAGTAAAATTTGCAAAATGTGGTTGGGTCTGTAATAAGTTCAAAGAAACTCCATGCAAATGATTTAAATCAATTGCAAAAATAAATCTGTATTTTAAAATAAATATTTATTTAGTACTTTGTCAACTTTAGAAACCTGGGTCAGGCATAGTGAAGTCTTCCTCCCAGGTAGGAGAATGTATTCAAATAATTGTTATTTTTTTAAAAATACGTCATCATGCCCAAATATTTCTAATAACAAATTGGAGCTTAAAACGGTCACTTTTCTACTAGACTGCAATAAGTAATTATTAATATTATATCTTATCTTACGCATGAAGCTACTAGACCTTAAATGAGATGCGTTTGCAGTTTCCCAGAATCCCCCTAAATTATATTTTCATATAAATGTTTATAAATGACTAATCTCGGAATCCTCTTAGTACACATTCTACTTATACTTAATAATTTGTTAAGTTTCCTTCGATATTTAATATATAATATTTGGAAATTCCAAGCTTTTTCATTTATTCAACTGAAACTTGACTCGACTCAACTGAACAGTGGTGATGTCCCAACAAATGGATTGTTGCAGTTAGTAAGTAGCCTGGACATGGCAATACTTAATGATACTCATTTAGCTTAATTTTTAATATCATTAAAAGAGTAATTTTAAAGTTTGAGTAATATAATATTTTAGAGATTTGTAAGCTTATATTATTTTTTTAAGCTTGTAGTTTTAATTAGAGTTATATTTTCTTTTACAATACTTATTTTATACCTTAAGTTATAATTTGGCTGAAAAATATCGGCAAAAGGATAGATATGGTAAAGGAAGATAAGTAATATTAGTTTCGCATTACAAAGTTCCAGATTTCCATTTTGCTTCTGCCTCTTACTGACTTATCATGTTTGAGCAGACATAATATGGCAACAATTTTCTTGTATTTGATGGTAATATACTAAATGTGTCAAATTCTTACAACTAGGCTTAAGTGAGCTTGGTTGTAAAAATGCCTGTGGTATTCAAAGAAAAGTGTTTAAAAAAAACGTTGTCGAGAAAAAGAAGACTTATATTGTAATTAGTTAATTTTTACTATATATTTTCAGCATTTATTACGGAAGATCAAATTAAAACGTAAATAAACGAAGAACTTAAAAATATGTTATTTACAGCCCTTCCACGCGCTTCGACTGGTTGTATGTAAAATAAGCAACATGTGGCGTGCAAAGTTATTCATGAAGAAACTAAAAGAAATAAATGATATTAGAGAATCGTATATATTACCAAAGTTAATTTGATATCTATAATTGTTTATTATTATCGAACTCGAAACCTTGGTACTATCTGAATTTCTTTAAACCCTATTAGCCATTAGTTGGCGATCGGTTCAATGCAACTCTCATGGAAGTACTAAATCGACTTCAGTTGCATAGTCATTTTATGAGAAATATTCATCTATACATAGACATGCACTTAACATGATACATGTATATGGAGAGTAAAAGCTCGTAATGTGTAAACTCGTTTTGAAAACAAAATAAATTATACAATATGTCAATAGCTATTTACGTGGTAAAAATGAACTTAAATTTTTTACATACTTAGTTTATTCTAATGATGAAAACTTGCGGCATAGTTTATAAATCTCAGGACATGGAATGCAAAATAAAAATAAATATTTCAAATTTTGATTCAACACGTAAAAAAAGAACAATGATCATAAATTTTTTACGTACTTAGTTTATTCTAATGTTCAAAACTGGCGGCATAGTTTATAAATCTCGGGACATGGAATGCAAAATAAATATAAACATTTCAAATTTTAATTCAACACTTCATATATTTTAGAAACTTGACATTAAAAATTGTATTTGAATTAATAAATCCTTGATAGTCTTTGATAATTCGCTGATATTTAGATTGCTTTGTAAATGTTTTTTCACTTTAAATTTATCAATAAAGTAAAATAATTAACGAATAAAAATTTATATATAAAAAAATATTTAAAAATATTTTCGATTGAAATTATTTTTTTTAATAATATAAAATTTTTGCTTATTGCATTTTTGAGCATTATTAAGTAAAGAAAATTACTAGAGAAATAAATTTATATTCACGTTTGATGACTGCATAATTTATTTAAACAAACATTCCTACGATGATTTATCAATATTTTCTAATTCAAGTTTAATAGGTTCTAAGAGCAAGAAAAAAGTTTACTTAAAATTGGTCTTACGTTTCATCAATGTTATCCCGTGTGGCCTATTTTAGAAAAAAAAAATACCTTTTTAAAACTAACATCGAAAGAAGAATAATTCAAGGAATAATTTGACTTATTATGATTTTTAGAAACTTGACTTATTTTCTTGGAAACCATTTTCTTTTTATGATTTTTAGATAGTTCTCGGATTTAAAAACTGGAACTTAGAGAAACGTCCGGCATTTCAACCCATTCAGTCAGCGTTCGAGTTACGCAGCGGCAAACAGTCAGACAAAGTTCTTCAGAAATAATTTTATATTTTTAACAATGTTAAAAAAAAACAAAACAATCGGTTTTAAAAACTTTTTTGATAATATTTAAATTGTCATTAATTGCCTATTTTTTCCTTAATTTTAATAAATATCGAGTTTTCTAAAAATAAATTAATACATAAATATTGTTTAGATAAATCAAATTTCTATATACACAACCAAATGTGTAAATCACTCTATATCTTTATTTAAGACCATGAAACGTTCAAATTCGTCTAAGTTGCATGTAAATTTATTACACAAGGTTTAGAAAAGTGGTTAACTTTAAGTTTCCAGAGCGTTTGATTTTTCACTCAGGACGTTTCCTTTCTATATCATAGTTCACTTCAAAAGGCGAACTTGCTTTATTACCAACTGCCTTTACAAACATGTTTAAAACCATGAATAAAATAAAATAAAATAAACCAAAATGGGACAATAAGATTTACAATATATTCAGACCAAGGACACTAACGTCACTATTATAATTTCTTAGAGGCGAACTCGAGAAAATATTGAAAGTTGCATTCTGTAATAAAAGTAAGAAATATGGTTTAGATTGCAGAAATTGAATTGGCCTGGCGGTATATTTGCGGTCGTAGTGGACTTATTCCTACCTCGGTGTAGTTTCGTCTCATATTGCTTATATTCCCAAAGACAAACTTGGTTAGTGATAACAGCTATTTAATTAACGGCCTATGGGTGAACTAATCACTGGGCGGTTCAATTAATTTCGATATAGGCAATTCGTTAGACTAAGCTTATTTTAATCCAAGTCAATTTGTCGTATGAAAACAATTCATAATATGCTTTTCATAATATTCGGAGGATATGAGAACAAACACTTCGCACAAATTTGAGCCTTTTCTTATTAATATTTCTTCACTTTGTAAGCCATAATTCATGTGCTGCAGATGGCACCAAAGTAACGCCATATTATACTATATATTCACTATTATATTTTTCTTTCATTATAGAAGTCGTAAACTAAAGTACTAAACCAGTCTTTTTGTTATGCAGATGTAAGCGAGCCCTTTCGACATTTGATTCTACTGCGAAATCTTTTTAAAGACAATCGATTCTTACCTGTCTTTCCATCGATATGAGTAAGCAAATAATGAAAGAAAATTTTATCGATAATCCTTTTTTTTTGTTTTGATTATACATAAGTATTAGTTTGTATTATATGTTGAAAGTATCCTTAATTTTTATTTCATTTTATTACAATCTGCCTTCATATTTTCCCTCGAAAGCTGATAATTTTGCTGTATAAGAAAATGGCTATTTAAAAGAAAAATGATATTATAAGATGTTTAACACTATATAAACAATTTTACGATTTCTATACAAATTTATTACCAACTTTTAGGCATTGTCAATGAATATTTGCGCGCAAACTTAGTTTATCGAATTAAGATAATCGTAATGGATCGAAAATAATTACCTAGATTATTAAATTTTTTTATATTGCTTTAGAAATATATCATAATGATATTTTAAGATCTTTCTGCTAGTTTTAAGCAAAGGTGAAGAATTTTTAAGTGTTTATACTTGAAATTAGAATATACAGATTATGTTCCCAAAAGTCGTCGATGTCACACAAAAAAAAACAACAGTAAAATATCTATTTAAATGAGAATAGTGTGATCATTGCTAGTACACTATATAAGTATTTATGATAATTTCTAATATTTTTACAATATTACAGTAGAAATTTCGAATAAAAATTTTAAATAACACGAAATTTTTCTTTTTTCTTGTTGCCAATATGTGCTCTCTTACAGTATAAATCCTGAATATAATTTCCAGTTGTATAAAAACTTATTTTCGCACAAACGCATATTTAAATTATTTTGTTCGAGACATTGCGTTAACGGTAGATTGTTTGTTTTCAACTACCTTTTTCGTACTTTTAACCACTTTTCGCGTCGAATTTTAAGTTCCAGCATAAATTTATAGTTTTTCACTTAGTTTCCAAGAAAAGTAAACATAACGATATTTAAGTTTTATCTACGTGGTATGTTACACGAACGACTTTATTGCAAAATAGTTGGCAAATTTGACAAATGAATTATTCGATTTTTATAAGTGATGAAATTAATTAACAGGTTTTTACTACTGATGAAACGAATTAACTTATGTTTAAAAGTAGCAAAATGACTTAACTGGTTTTTATAACTGATGAAATAAATTAACTAAAATTTCCTTCATATTTTAGTATTTTTGAGTGATTTGGCTGGATAAATGAAAAAAAAAAATGGATATATTTTTTCTATATTCATAGTTGGAATGATCTGCTGGTATTACACTCGTAAGTATTGGCTCTATACTATAGCATTATAACTATAGCATTATAAATTAAGTAGGACGACATTAACCTTTAGTCTAAAAGATTTCTCATTATGGAGGGTATTTACACACGCATACGCATGACAAAACATTTTCAATTTGTCATTAACCATTTCCAGTTTCTACAAGAATACACATATATTTTATATGAAAATAACATGTAAGTGGAATATACTCTTTTAGGGGTGAATAACAGTTTAAGAAGGCTGTAGATTTTTTAAAAAATTGCATTCAATAACAATTAGGTATTAAACTAATTTTTTTTTTCATTTCATTGTTCAAGCTGACGTGAAGTGAAATAAATATTGATATATTTTAAAAACGCCCTTGATATGAAGGTTCAAACCAATGATTCTCAAAGTAGGCCACATGGACCCCAGAAATATAATTTGAGTTTTTAGTGATCCACCTCAAGGGAAAAAAGATTTGGGGGTCCAAGTGATCGGATCCTATTTAGATAAGTCATCGTCAACATTCAGGCGTTTGTTAACTGACATAATACACCTAATATGGATTGTGTGTATCACCGAGTTTACTTATTTGACATCTTATAAATTTGTATTTGTTTTGTTGTGTCCTACGTTCTTATGCAGGATACTAAAAGTTTTTATGTCAGCAGCAACGTATCGTGCGTTCATGCGCAATAAATAGTAGTGTAGATTTTTTCAAACCAAAGCTTTACACGGACTTATCCTACTTAAACATTATAAATAACAGTGTTAGAGAGAAACACTGTTCGTATGTTTTCTGAATTTTGAGAAGAAAAGTGGTATGAAAATACTTTTTAAATTATAAATGGGTCAAAGTGAATTAAAATGAATCAGAGTCATCATATTTGTGAGTGTTTAAAAAAATCAATTTTTTAATGAAGGTTTAAGTAACAATTATGCATGGTTTTCTTTCGTTTTCATTGCCACTCCGCAAAAAAATTATCATAATGAAGATCGTTGTGTCAGCTGTTACAAATAATTTTGATATATATATATATATATATACATATATATATATATATATATAGGAAAACTCTAAAGCGAGTAATAAGGCAGTACCTTGTCAGATGTTGAAATCGATGATATGTAACAGAAGTCCAGGTAGCGAATACTGCATAAATTCGGTTTTTTGACATGCACTTTTATACACCACAAACACGATCCCGAGAGAGATAGAGCAACGTATGAAAGGTGGGATAGATCGCTGCGACAGGGACGCACGATAGTCGAGCGAAATAGTATATATCCCGAAAGCCCCGCGCCGCGCACAGCAGAGTCAATAAAACAGCCACCTCCGCTGGCGCGTCTCACAGTTTTATAGTTCACAGGCATGGAATATAGAAAAGGGGCTCTTTAAGTGCTGCGATGCGAGGTTTTCCACTTTGCCGCTGAAGGTGCTACCAGGGTGATGGTTTCATTGTGCGATCCGAGCAGTTGCGATGCGCGGCCTGCAGCCATTGTTTTACGCATACTAAACATGGTTCAGCACTTTCTTAAACTATTTAATAATTTGAAGTCGTCTTTTATGCTTAACAATGTGTCACAGGTGTAGGTAGCTGCAAGTGCAGCTACAACTCGATATTATGCAAGCAGCTGCCTGCGAAAAAAAACCATTACGGTGCAGAAAAGTTCGGTAACCTCCTCTTTAAATATATTGATTAGATAAGAACAACAATACTGATTTGTGACGTCATTTTAAATAGGCTAATTTTATTCTACGAGAGTAAATGAGATAGTGGGATAAACCCACTTTATCCTCACTATTAAATTTAGAAGATTTTTACCCAATTATATTTTATTGGAATTTTGTAATTGCTCCACCACTGGTTCTTAATCATCTCATATTTTCATGATATATTACTAAAATGGAAAATTTGAGAGTAATTAATTATCTTCTGAGGTCGAGTGGTCATAAATTTGTTGGCTACTTTACGCCAACATTGTATATAAAACCACGCATGTACAGCAGAATGAAATTGTCTTACTTAAATGTTAGGAATTATTTTCAGTTCTAAGAGTTTTTAGAAAAAAAACTAATTCCAACTTTTTTGTGTCATTAGTACAAAAAGCAGTTACGTACAGATCACCTAAAATTAAAAACCGTTATATAATTTTAGAAATTAATTATGATAAAATGTGGGTGAATTATATATCATGGACAATTTGTCGATATATATATATATATATATATATATATATATATATATATATATATATAATAAGTGGTGGAAACTGTGGCTATATGAAGTGGTGGAAACTGTGGCTGGTCCTGATGGAAATGGATGTACCGCATCATCTTGTACAACTCATTAGGCGTCTATACGAAGATGGCACAGCCACGGTCCGAGTAGACGGTATTGACTCCGAACGCTTCAAAACGCAAGCAGGTGTTAGATAGGGCTGTAAAGTATCTCCTATTCTCTTTAACATATACACGTAATACCTAATGCGTATAATTCTTGAAGATTGGAATAAGGGAACATCGGTGGGGGGGGGGTCGGAAGATATCAAACTTGAGATACGCAGATGACACCACCCTCATAGCGTCAACAAAAGATGAAATCGAGTCTCTCCTACAACGACTGGAGACCACAACATTGGAGTTTGGGCTTACAATCAATCGCGATAAGACTAAAATGATGATTGTAGATCGTGCTAACAATAACCAACCGAACATCCAAAATAGAGCAGGATGCCAGGTAGTGAAGAGCTATGTATATCTGGGCTCCACTATCGCTAATGATGGAGGTTGCGAGGATGAGTTTCGAAGACGTTGCGCCGTGACGAGATCATCAGTGGAAAAACTCACAAAGATCTGGAAAGACCGCAGAATAACCAGAAACACAACGGTTCGACTTATGAAATGCCTGGTCTTTCCGATTTTTCTATATGAAGCTGAGACATGGACGCTGAGGATGCAAGACCGCCACAAAATTGACGCGCTGGAAATGGGGTGATGGAGGCGTTTGCTTAGGATCCCATGGACCGCGCACCGAACCAACGTTTCGATCCTCAAGGAACTTAACATCAAAGAGAGATTATCGTCGACTGTGCAATTGCGAATCCTCAAATTCTTTGGACATGTCACCCGTAACGAGAATTCCATGGAACGACTGGTGGTGCAAGGCAAAGTCGAAGGCAAACGATCCCGCTGACGCTCTCTGACACGGTGGATAGACCTAATAAAATTTGCGACGCACTCCAGTGTAAATGACTGCTCTCACTCCGCAAAACACCGAACTACATGGCGTCACATCGCGAGGGCGGCAGTGGCGAAGGAACCGGCCGAATCATGATCACGACCACTCTGTCAAGAGTGCACGACTAAGAAGAAGAAGAATATATTTATATATATATATATATATATATATATATATATATATATATATATATATATATACACACATACATATATCTTTATAATAAAGTTTGTAACTTTCATTACTTGCAGCGATATTAATTTAGTTTGTCCACCCATCAGTATGATAAATTCGTCTCTTCGTGCTTTCACGTCCCAAATTCTTTTAGCGTTTATGAGGAAGTTTGACATTCTTAATCGTTTTTTGAAAATCCATAATTTACTAATTGTAAGTGTCTCCCAGTAACAAATGTTTTATTCGAATATTTTTGCGAGGCTCCTCAATATAAATAATGATTGCCGGTTATAGTAATTTTTGTACTGATGTTATTTGGTAGAAAAATTACGATACACTTTCGTAAAAATAAGCTAATTGAATGTAAATCGGCTCATTTTATGGATATTTTACTTATACTTTTCACTTTTAAGCAGATTCTCTCTTCATAAAACTTCGTCATACATCATTTCAGTCCAACTCGAAAAATTCAGTTAATGTTTGGTTTTGCTTATTATTCTTTGTACGCAACAATAGTCAATCCCATGCTATCGTCCCCTCTTTGTGACATAATCAAAACGATATAGAATTGTTTGCTTCAACCAGCAGGTTAATTCACAGCATTAATGAACTTCTTTCATCCGTAGATTTCTTTGGATCTTTAACCTCATCCTTTAAAAATAAACTTGTTGACAATTGTATTAACTAGTAAACTTATATAGAACAGCTGAAGATTTGGTGTATTTCTTATGTTTATATTTTAGATAATTTAAACTAAATTAATTTATTAACTAAGATTGTTTGTGTCCTAATTTTAAATTATATAATTTTTCTGCCTGTTTTATGAATTAACTCCTTTATTAATTATTTCTTGAATAAATTATAATTAAGTCAAATGGTACCTAATTTAGAATTATTATGTGTAAATGAGAACATCTAATTATTATTTTACTGTTAAAAAAACAGTTTATTTGCCAAACATGGCAATGAAATATAATAAAAATGTCTATTTATAGATAAGAGGCATAAGGATAGTGAGCATTACGTAATATATACCTTTGAATAAGGGCATATTATATAAGTATAATTTAAGTGTAATTAATTACTTGTAATCACAGTTTTATAATCGATATTAATTTGAAATAATATATATATATATATATATATATATATATATATATATATATATATATATATATATATATTTTTTTTTTTTTTTAATTTACCTGCTTCTCCATAGGAGCTATTCTCCATAGGGTACTCTCAATTTATTTATTTATTTATTACTTTAATATTTATCCGGTGACCTCATTACTACAGAAGCAATATCTTATAAATATCTTATAATCGGTGAGAACTACAGCGCATATATAAACCAGCAAGAAAATATAAAATTAGCGTCATAAATCGCTTTCCAACTTTACCGTGTCTTAAAATCAGGTAGGTGATACAAGTTTCTGAGATTGTGTAACGAATTCGTAAAAGTTGAAAGCGTCAATTCTAAATTTGAAAAATTTTCATTTTTTAATTATTTTAAATTCGCCAGGATTTTTATGACAATACCCCGATTGAATATAATTGGCATTTCACCAGAACTATTAATAAACAAGTGAGGAAAAATATTAAATGCAAAAAAATATGAAGTGATTGGCTAATAAAATATAGTTTGATTAATAAAATAGCATTACAATATTGTCGACTTTATTTTTTTTGCTAGCTTGTATCCGAGACTTTATTCTCATGGTTATAGTTACAAATTTATAGAAGGGCACTAACACATTTAGCGCCATTTGGAATTAATAAGAGAAATTAAACACTAAATCTTTATTATGTAAATTTGTGACTTGTTTTTATGCTATTTGTATTATAAATACAAATGACAATGAAAAAAAAATTTCCTCTAAGTTATGGACTAAAAAGAGTGATTCTCTTGTTCTTTTATATTGTGTATGTGGGGTTCCAAAAAATTACGCAGGTCCACTGCTCCACCCTAACGTAAAAAAATGACAAGCAAGTTCACATTAGTTTTTATAATATTAGTCAGGACGAATCGTTTGTTAATTTCCATACAAAAATTAATTCTCTTTTTCTGAGTAGGTATCCTATAAAGTGATATAATAAGTCACATATTCAAGTATATCAACGATAAATCGGCCTAAATAATAAATATTTACTCTAATAATTATTATAATTTGTTTTCGAACGCGGCACGAAATCAATCAAGTCGAATTGGCATCATATTCAAATCCAAGAGGATTCAGCTCAAAATTTATTCATCAATGAATATTAAAAAGTGGGCCGTGATAGGCTTTTAAATTTTGCTTCCACCCTCACTTTTGAGGTCTCAATTAATCAATTATAACTTGGGCTCCTAACTCAACACAACAAACACGACGCGATGCGACGCCCCAATTTTAACGAAGCTCTTTTATTAATACATAATCCTTTCATCACACATTTCATGTTGCTTGTAGACACTCAAAATTTGAAAAATTCTGGTAATACATTGATAACAAGTAGCGTTATCTACTGGCTAATATGAACTTATCTGTGTAGGTTACAAAATAACAGTCTATTGCAATCACACACGGTGTTTTATTAGGTTAAGGGCCCAGGCTCATATTTGACTTTTAAATATTAGTATCTTGTTATGAAATGACTGTTAATTATATTGTGAATGTGCCAAAATAGCAGGGATGCGAAACTTATGATTAGTGCCCGTTTGTGATCGATTTTTTTTTAATATGGAAGGCATCGATATCACAAACATTGAAGACACTATCGCCGCTGACATCAATGCTGTGGATGCACAAAAAGCAAAAGCAAAACTTATTATGACTATTGATAATTCTTTTTATGTTCACATAAATAATTAAAAGACAGTTCATACTGTATGGAAGAAGTTGAAATCGCTTTTCGATAAGATTCTGCTGCATACACCAGATAACTTTGTTGAGGAATTTGATTTCAATTCATCTGAAAAACAGTGAAATTATGACGATGTATACTACATATGGATACAGTGCAGAAATTAAAAAGAAATAGTTTCAAATAAGTGATGAATTTTTTTTGTGTTTTTAAGAGGATTACCAGAAAAAATTCCGCCCATGATCATGACCATTTAAAAGTCGGGGATCATCATTTTCATTGATGTCGTAAAAACGAAGCTTCTAGACTTGAGTTCAAATTCGAATATTAAGAGCAATGAATATGAAATTACATTGTTAGCAAAAAGTTAGCAGCACAATAGAAATGGTAAAAAAATTGTAGTTGGTAAGACCGTAGAAATGTCATCTCGATCCGTCAAAGTCAAGAGTCGAATGCTATCGATATAAAGAAATCAGCCATTACAAAACTAAACTCTATTACTGCCAGAACAATCAGTTAAATCATTTAGTGCCGTATTTCTAAACGGAAAATTCTATTGAAATAAATGGTACGATATAGGAAATAATATTCACATGATAAACAAAGAGAACATTATTGTAAATAAATCACAAAACCTGTCAACTAAAGAAATAATTGTTGCAAACCAAATGAGCGTGCCAGTGTTATGTTTGGGAAACACACAGATTGCTACGTTTGTGAATGATTCAAAATATGATATTATTGTTATAAATGTTTTGTATATTCCTAATCCTATAACAAACCTCTTACCTGTTAAGAAGCTAATAAAAATAATAACAAAATCAATTTTCAGAAAAGAATTATATAATGTACAAGCATTAATCAATTCTGTATAAGTGTTATATGTCATACATGCAAAAGTAGTAATAAATCAAGCATAAATAGATAAATAAATGGACAACATTTTGACAGTTTACTATTGACAAACATAACGTACAAACAGCTGATAGCAACACTTAATAGATTACTGTCTGATACACATAATGTACAAACCAGCTGATAGTAGTGTCATTTTGTTTTCTCATACGTACTCTTCTTGTCGTATTTTATCATATCCGTGTATCTCTTTGGATTGTTAGCTTAGTGACTATTTTCCGTTCTACTTATGATGATATTGGACTTCAAACAACCCCAAATAAATTACCCTAAGTCTACACCAAGAAAGAGAAGAAAATTTTATAAAAATGAATGGTTCTTATTACGTACTATTTGCAACAAAGCACCTTAAGAATGCGCACGGGACAAGTTGTATGTATAAGACATTTTTCATATTTTTTGAGATAGCTAATTAAGATTTATATTTAAATATTGAATATATTTGGGGTTAATTTTGTAGAAATTTATTATTCACAATTAAATGAAACTACGTGATGTAGTATTATTTTTACTTTCTTTAATTTCTTTACCACGACCTAGGTTTCGTTGTATTACAACATCTTCAGGTGGGTCTTCAGGGGATCTTTGCTAATATCCCACCTGAAGATGTTGTAATACAACGAAACCTAGGTCGTGGTAAAGAAATTAAAGAAAGTAGAAATAATACTACATCACGTAGTTTCATTTAATTGTGATTTATATTATAAATAATGTTTCTAAATTAAGAAAGTTTAATTTAAATAATATATATACAAAGTGAAATATTAAACTTGATTTTTTTAAATAAAATTTGTTAAAGAGCTTTGTTGTAGAGCCAGCAAGAACACCTTCTTTATATTCGATGTTAAAATCTTTAATGGAAAGTAAGGATTACCACAATTACTAAATATAAGGATTACCACAATTTTCATTAAATACTCTTTTTGATTCATTAAATACTCGGTAGTAGCTAATCGAATATATATTAGTCACTACGACGCAAGGAGATGGTATTGCTACGATCTGATGAGAGAAATAAGATTTCCTGACTTTACAACCGGATGCATCTATTGAATGCCATGAAACCGACATAAAGTGATATATGAACTGCCAGCGACTTATTTTTTCAACTTTCGTGTCAATTTAAGTTTATCCCCTAATTGATTGAAAAAAAAATAAAATAATTAAAGGATGCGAGGCCGTTAAGTTGATACATTTAATATTAGTATTATCATCTTTTAGAAGTAAATATATTCTTCAGAAGTGGGAAGTCAGATTTTAAGAGATATTCTTAAAATTTTGATAATTTCTATTTCCATACAGAGAATTAGCTAATCTAAACAATTAGTTACGAGAACTCGTAACAATCTCTTCAAATCACTTCGGAAAAAGCTAAGCAAACTTTCTCACAAACAAACTGTTATGTATGAGAAGACTTCATACAATATTTGTACAGTAGTTATGTACAAATGTATCGTAGTCCACAAACGGGTATAACTAAATTTTAAGAGTTATTTTTGTCATTTGGGAGCGATACTTTAAAAAAAAACAATAATAGTAAACATTTGGACAAAAGGAGACTTTGGAGAAACAGTATATTTATTGAAAGTCGATAATATACTTCCTTCTTTGAGAAAAGAACGCAATAGACCTTATAAACAATGTACATAGAATTTACAGAAAAAGTAAAGGGAAAATGTAAAGATGATGGTATGATGATGACAATTAAAGGGTTATCCTTTTTCCTCTTACGGGAAATACAAATGTGACCAAGCTTTTTACCAATATTATATTATAAATTCGAAAACTGATAATATAATCACCAAACATTTGAACTGTAGACGTCTTCTCGTGACTATCGATTTGTAACAGAAAACATTTTATTCCATTTTTACACTCGCCTTTACGTCCTAATTAGTGTTTGATTTAATGTCCATCAATAGGGCTGAAGAAAGGGGATCTACAAAAGGCATGTATAATAGTGGCCAGTACAATAAATAAGCATATAAAATTAAAAATTAATCACAATAAATTTTTTAAAGAATAATTCGCCGTTGAGTTTTACTTTGACATCACATTTACAAGTGTTCGATAGCTTTGATCCGCAAGGTACGCAAGGTATTTCTCTAATATCAAATGTTTTTGACAGACCATTGAGACGTAACAACTTATAAAAATGAAACATAATTATGATGTCATTTTAATAGTGCTCATTGTATTTTACGAGAGTGAATGAGAAAAAAGATATCCCTACTCTACTCAAGAAACTAATAAAGAAGATTTTTAATAGTTTTTGAACTATGCTGTTAACTGTGAAACCGATTGAACTGTGCTGTTACAGAAATACATCCAGTTATATTAATTTCTAATATTATTTTGTACGATAACAAAAATAAAACGTTCGCAAATGAAAAGACCGCCTCTATTTCTAATATTAAATACGATATTATCTCTTCACAGAAACAATTAATCTCTCTCCTCTTTATTAAAACATTGCAACGTTTTTCCTCAATCCTGACACTATTTGCTTGGTTGTCATTGCAAGAAAAATAACACTTGGTACGCCAAGTAATATTTATCTCGTCACAAGTATATAGTTATAGGTTTAACATGGAGATTAAATTGTAATTAAATCACTGGTCGTGACCTCGATTCGTTTGAAAAAATCTGTCGGTGTTCTGATATGATATTGCGTGAAATTTAATGTGGAGCTTTGAATATATTTGGTGTTAATTTTGTAGAAATTCAATATTTACAATTAAATGAAACTACGTGATGTAGTATTATTTCTATTTTATTAAAATTCCTTACCACGACCTAGGTTTCGTTGCATTACAACATCTATCATCATCTTTGCTAATAGCTGAAGATGTTGTAATCAGCAAAAGCTAGGTGATGGTAAAGAACTTAAAGAAAGTAGAAATAATATTAAATCACGAAGTTTCATTTAATTGTGAAATATGGAGCTATGAAAATATTTAGATTCGTTTGCATCTGTATCACGGTTCTTCTTTCACTCATTCCATATAATTGATAATGGCCATTTTATTTAATTAAGATCGGCCAAGTACCACATTACGGTTCTCAGCCTGCCATAAAAATATTATATACGGATAAAATGTTAAATTTGTATAAATGTTTAAAATTACTAAAGATATAAAATCCCCGAAGACTTAATAATTCATTTTTAAATAATACGAAATATAATTACGAAAATAGAAAATAATTTATTACACGTGCGAGGATAATTGAAACCATATTATTATTCATATTTTCCTCAATATTCACTTATTTCATCTCGCAAAATGTATAGATATAAGGTAATTTTTTGTTATTTAATATCGTGGCATAATATTGAATGAGAGATTACAAAAGAAATGGAATGTAGAATCAGGGACAACATAATATTTCTGGAATTAGTATAAAAATAGTGTCATAGGATATTATTCTTTTCCAATCGAATGCCACTAAGCTTTTGCAAACTTTTATTTTGGCTTATTAAGTAAGTAGTTTATTAAGAATTTAATTTTGAATGTGAATTAACAGCAAACTATGAAAACCTTTAAGTACAATACATTTCATATTTACCTGTCATTACCTGTTATATTTAAAGAAGCAAAATAAATTTTATCCCTCTTGGGACTCACCAAGAAAGGATTAAAATTTGAAGAAATTCTGTTTTAGTTGACATCTATGTCATGAAAAATATTGCACTTTCCTAATTTCACATTCCTAAATTAGGGATTCCATCAAGAAATAAAGAATTTCATTATATTTATGTGAACCACATTGTGCATTATAAATGATTCTGCCAATTTAGAAATTATAAGAACTGCAGAGTAAAAACTTTATTCGGATAAGAAAGTTTTCTTGTATGTAAGTAGATAGATAAAAATAAGTGTTTTTTAGGAAAAAGTATGTCATTAATTAGGATCTAATTGACTAATTTTAATGGAATTTTGTAGCATACCTAAGACACTTCGATAATATCTGAAATATAAATTTGTAAAACGGTTGTTCAATTCTACTACCACTTAATTAGTTAAATGATTAATTCTTAATTAATTGAAAGCGATATTTGTTTTCTTTATGAGAAAGAGTCGTAAATATTTATTATTAATTATTTTATTGAATTTATTAACGCATTCACATTTACGTATTAGTAACTTCAGTGACACCACTATTCACCACTCTTAGATGATCTTCAGAGAGAAAATAGTTTTATGGTCCAGAAATATATAATACAGCAATTTGTTTCCATCCCAAGAAAGGGAACTTTTTTAGTTATTTATATAGGAAATTCTAATATGAAAAGAGTTTTTCTAATTATTTAATTTTATTTTACTAATGATTTAGTTTAATCTTGTTTCTGGAAGATATATTCAAATTAAGTGTAGAGTATGACGTGATGACGTTTTGAATCTGTCATTTTAGTAAAAATGACAGATTCAAAACGTCATCACTGCATGGTTTTCTTCAATTATATCTATGACAAATCAAGATATATTTACGTATATTAGGAACCCTCTATAATATAATGTATAATACGATGTAACTTCCTACCTGGGGCAATTTTGCTATGGAAGTACGACCCTTTATCGAATTGTAAAGTGATTTACTTGCAAGTACAATAAGTTGAAAATTTTGTTTGCAATATATTTTTTAAACGTTGTCTTGATTTTTATCTGAAAAACGATTTATCTATCCGCCTAAGTTTCATTCGAATGCCTAAGCGATATAAACATCCATGAGGCTAGATCTACGTAAGTGAAAAGAAAAGACATTAAGCCTAATCGCATTGAAAGATCACAAGTGATATACGATACGTGACCCTCCCACCGAACCACGGCCATTACTTGTATCCACATCGTCATAGGTGGAAATGTGGAGGTATTTGAATGGTGGTTTGACTAGCAAACATTTTCACAAAAAAATGTGTTAGTAACGAAGCATAGTTAAAAATAATTCAATTAATTTCATTAATGAATTTGATGTGTAAATACTTATTTATATATAAATGTAAACAGCATTATTTATTGACGAAATACTCAACAAGAAAAAATGTTTAACAAGAAAACAATCTTCTCGGTTTTTGACTTTATTATGGATTTTGGACAGTATGTGACCAGAAATAGACTTATTGTTAACCATTTATATTTTTGAATTATTATATTACATTGAATGCTATTTAAAAATACATTGTTCCTTTAAAAATTGCGCGAATTATACATAATTTTCAATTTTTGAAATAAGTTGAAGTGCATGTATTTCCAATATATTTTTTGTGATTTATAATAATCGCATCATACTTTATTTTTAAGATCAATCGGATGAGATGTTTCAAAATTGCCATAGATGGACAATATGTTGCATTTAGTTTGAAAAACTATACATTGAAATTTTAAAATAACTTTTAAAAAGATGTATAATCATTGAATTTCTGGCAAATTATATTTTTATCCAATGAAACTGTACCTTAAAGGCATCTTAAATTATTTTTCAAGTTTGTTTTTTTATTTACGAAACTTTTACAATGACTATAAAGTACAATTGGCGGTCTCTTATAGACAACTCAAGGCAAAAATGTAAAATATTTGTATTTTAGATCGTCGTGAGAGACTAATAACTAAACAAAACCTGTAAAATATGTGATAAACGGGGTAAAAATACATGAAGCACAACTTAGGTAAAGGGATTTGCACGCCAATTTACAAAAAATAATGTGATTTTACGAATTAAATTCCTGGCCGAATGGACAATGAAACAAAGAAATCGTCAATTTTTTTTATGTTTTGTACATTCAATAAAAACCGAGATCGGGTGTCAATAAATCTACGAATATGGACTTAGATATAACATAATTTTAGAATTATACAGATTTATGTATAATTCTTAATAAAACAGCAAGGAACACACACACACATACACAAACACACACACACACACACACACAAACACACACACATATATATATATATATATATATATATATATATATATATATATATATATATATATATATATATATAACCCTTTTCCAATTTTATCTGTTTGAACCGCGACTGATTCAAAAACATGATTAGGTTTTCTTAAGTTGAATATGCAAATAACAATCGAATATATTGATTTTAGCGACATTTTAATTTCTCGTCTTTTGCAGTGCTTATTAAAAGTATGATTTTTATAGAAACAAATATAATCTGAAATTTTTTATGAAGATTTGAACTAAAATGTTGGAAGAAACATTTGAAGGAGCAAAAACGAAGAAAAGCTTTTTAGCACTCATAAGAATAAACTGTGATATTAATAACAATACGATGGACTTCACTAATTCATATATTCACTTCACTTCGTAATTCACTTCGTTATTCATATATTAAATAATGGGGAGAACTATAATTAAGTCATTTAATAATTTTGAATATTTAGGGGTTTAAAATGGCAGAAGAATATTGAACATGGATGTTCACCGACCGAGTGGACAAGTTATATTCATTAAAATGTCTTATTTAATTTATTCGTGGAAGTCATTGCTTAGCGGTCACAAAACGATTAAGTCGCACTTGAATATAAGCTCTCTACTGTTTCATTATTTTAAATTTTCTTTAAAGACCTGGAGCGTATTGTATATTGTTTCCCCGATTTGTAAACCAATATTTCTCTCTATGTTATGTGATTCGCTGGCTAATTTTTTTCCCTTTTAACTGCCTTTTTGTTTTATTGTGTATTTTAATGTTCTTTTAAATAAACTAAATCGTTTTGTGAAACTCCCTGTTCAATACAGGCAGTATCTAGGTCTAGATCATACTTAATAATCCTTCAGTAAAAATTTCAATTCAATGTTTTCATGGTTGAATTCTTTATTAGAAGAGAGTAACACGGCTTTTAATTTCTTTAAATAATGACACATTGCTTTAGCAATTCATGACAGTCTATGTACTGCAGTTAATTCTTTACTACAACGTTAGAGAGAAAGACTTACTTTGCGTCATTGAACTTTCTTATATTAGAAATTCGAACTTGTCGAATGAGCTATACAATTTTGCACCTCAAGCAGTGAACTAATAACTACATCGTTGAATGTACTATCAACAATTAGTCATAAACAATTATTTGACAAGTATAAAAACCTGTGAAACAATGAAGTCATATATTTTTTTTATCCAGGGGCAAATCTGAGAAAAGAAATTAACGAAACCCTTATTAATTAGGGTATACACATACTATATTATAGCTATCGGTCGGTATATTACTTTGATGCTACGAGCCAAAATAGTTTTATAATTAGAGCACCTTTAAATCTGGTCTAAGTAACTGTGAACTCGAATTCATGAATTTTTCAAAACTTTTACAGTTATTGACTTAATGTTTCCTATTGATAACATATGAGGCTGTAAAAATAGAACCTTATTTATGAAGGTGAATAAATATTTCTGGGAATGTTGCTTACCGTCCAGTGAAAACAATATAATCAAACAAAACCTCATAGTCATGAATCTGAATACGTTCTACTTGAACAGAAGTAAAGAAGTATTCATATGAAATACCTACTCATGTGAATACACATACAATAAACAATAAACTACACGACATAGTTTAATTAAATTTATTGCTGAAAATATTAGTAACTATTATCATTATTATTAACCTATTGATATATTTTCATATTGTAACTTGAAATAACATTAAATTTTCGTAAACGGCATGAAAATATTTTGTTGGTAGTAATATTTATCTGATTTTACTTCACAAAACGGAATGCTAATTTTTGAGTTTCATTAGTGAGGCAGAGTCCATTTACTGAGATATAAAGCCTACCATTGAGTAGGATATAAAGCTGAACCTTAGTATTTGGACTCTTTGCGAAATGTTCGGGTTCAAAGTAACATGCAACCTGTTCATCCATTCTAAAATTTTAACCTGGAAAATCTGATAAAATTCGGAATTAGTTAACTTACATTTTCAAGCGATACGCACTAGAGGGGTTTAATTTATATTTAAGGACAGGTTACCATGTCAGCTCATATGCATTAGAACCTTTTACTTTACCTCGATGGAAAATAACGTAAATACAGAGAAACGTTTTAGTGTGATTAAATTGTGAAACAATCTTATTACCTTAACGATGACAATATATAAGATGTATGTTTCGATGCAATACTTCTTTGATTGTATTAAATCACAATCACTATCGCAACTTATCGAAATCACTATCAAGACTTTTAAGATACATACCAATTTTTTCACTAAAAATACGATGAAACGAATAAATGAGAAAAAAACTTTGAACCAATCTTGTACTTTACGTCCGCAAAATGAAGTAATCAAAATATAGTAAATGATCTCTTTTCAAGCATAATCTCATTACCTTAACGATGACAACATATAAGATATATTTAGACGCAATACTTATTTAATTGTATTAAATCACAATCACTATAGTAACTTATAGAAATCACTATCAAGACTTATAAGATACATGTCAATTTCCATACTAAAAATAAGATGAAAAAAATATGAGAAAACAACTTCGAACCACTCCTTTACTTTACATCCGCAAAATTGAAATAATCGATTTCGATTATTTCAAATTTGCGGATCAATCAGAACCGAGAATTTGCGGATCGATCGGAAGAGATCATTTACTATATTTATAGTAAATGATCTCTTTTCAAGTATAAAGACCTATATATGAATGTTAATAATATTGTATGGTTTTTAAACCCTTATTTTTAATACGCTTTTATTGACTTCGCTTGTATGTAACTATATTTCTTAAGAAATCTAGCTAGTCTGTTTTCATCCACTTTTATGTATCGATTTGATTCATGTGCAATTCTTATGGTATTACAATAATATGGCAGGCACCACAGAGCTGATGGGGGAGGTAGTTATAGGAACTTTTCAATGGCTAACGATAAATCAGTTGTGTTTAAGTTTATTTTAATTGTCTTAATGAATCTTTTGGTTAGTTGTTGTAACCTCAGGATTCAATCATGGAGGGGGGATGTGGTCATAGAAATTTCTCAATTGCTAATAGTAAAGGCATCGAATTTAAGCTCGTTTGCTTTGTCTCAATAAGTCATTTCGCATTAAAGCGTTTTTATTTTTTTTGTAACTATAAATTTTTCTTACTGATTATAGCCTGTTTCTTTGAACCTTTGAATTTAAGATCTAAATGGAAATCATTTAAAATAATGTGTATAATATAACACCGTCTGCGTTTATAATAGATTGAATTTTATTTTGTGACTTAAATAAGTTAGTTCATAAGTGCCAGTAGGTAGCGCCACTTATTATCGGAGTTCATAGTTGCCAATAGATGGCGCTACTTGTTATCAGTATTTTGGATACTTTAGCACACCTTTTCTATCAATGAAATCTGAAGCCCAGTCAGCGTTTATATAACTAATTAAATCCAGATTATCCTTAATATATTTCAAATTAAAACTTTTTGTACGTTGCAAATATTTTTAAAACACGTTTTACATATATCCAGTAACTTTCATTATAATTATTGTTAAATTGACCTAAGTAACAAGCTACTCAGGATATGTCTGGTGTCGTTAAAATCGACAAATATAACAAACTACCTATTAGTTACGGATAAAAATATTGAGCAAAAAAGTTACTATATTTTTCTAAACTTAAGTGAACGTATATTAGTGTACTCATTTCTTTACAATTTTTCACATTAAATTTATTTAATAAATTGTTGCTAATCAGGAATTAGTACATTGTTTTCTTTTCTGACTCGCATTGCTATATATTGCTATACATTTCTTAAATATTTTAACCTGAATCTCGATTTCATCTCATTTTTGAGATATTTTGTTTCTTTAGTACAATAGAAAAACACAAAAATATCATCGATAAATAAGGTAAGAAAATTGTTATTCTCTTTAACAAGGTTCATGCGTAGAATTTTGATAACCTAATTTTTGTAAACAAGTATCAACTCTTTTGGACCACACCCTTGCGGATTATATCAGGCCATAAAAAGCTTTATTTAACTTTAAAACTTTATTTTATCAGAACATATAAAGTTTATAGATAAATTCATATAGACAGTTTCATATAAGTAAACATTAAGGAAGGGGTAGTGACATCGAGATTGGTTATTTCGAAATCACACTTAACACTTAAAATAAATAACAGTTTTAGAATTGAATAACGAGGCACTGGTGAAAATGTACCTGTTAAATCCATTCCAGCTTGCTGTGTAAAACCTTTCCCTACCAACTTTACCATTTCTAATTTCTTACGAAACACCCACTTGCATTGAACAGCTGCCCTTTGTTTTGGTTTATCAACTACTTCCCATACCTCATTTTTTTCAAATGATTTCATTTCTTATTCTATAACTGAACACCATTTTTTGGACTCTGGACTATTGATGGCTTCTTCGAAAGTTATCTGGTAAGTGATCTGGGTATACAAGATATCCAGCTCACTTCCGATATACATGTTACTAAAACCATACCTATTAGGAGTCCACCTTTCTCACTGTTAATACTGAGTTTATCAATCTATGCAATATTTTTCAACTCACTGCCGGGAACAGTATCCAATAGTTTATCTGAAGACTTGTTTGAAGTTACTTTATTTTCTACATCAGTACTGTCGACATGAGTACTGCATTTTCTGTTTTATAATTTTTATGCTCCACTGTAGTGTCTAATGTTGACTTTGGTACTTCTTCCACATTAACCTGAAACATATCAGAATCATTATTTGACTCGATGACAGTAACACCTCTGCATTGTATCCGTAACATGTAACATGTAACCCTTTACATTTTCAGTCTATTATCATATCTCATCATATTATCATATCTAATTAAGTAATATCTTCTTATCTCAATCACAAGATACTAATATTTTAAAGTAAAATATGGATCTGGGCACCTAACCTGATAAAACAACGTGCAATCGACTGACTTTTATTTTGTAACTTAGACAAGTTCGTTCATACTTGCCAGTAGATGACGCTATTTGTCATCTGTGTTTTGATACACTAACGAAATTGTTTACTTTATTTTTGAAATTTGGGTGTGTACAAGCAAAATTATCTGTGTATTGAGAGGATTATATTATAATTAAGCAGATTCGTTAAATTTGAGGCATTATATCGCGATGTGTTTGTGCAACGTCGAACGATTTTTGCGGAGAGTTAGGAGCCCAAATTATCAACTGATTAATCAATTATAATCAGGACTTCAAAAAAGGAAAGCGGAAGCGAAAGTTAAAAACCTTTTGCGGCCTAGTTTTATAGTTGATATGCTTTAATATCTGACTTATTATTTCAGTTTATAAGAAAAAAGAAATTTAGTTTTTTATTGAAATTAACAAATGATTCATCCCCGCTAATATCATAAATATGAACATTTTCTTGTCAATCTTTTAGGTCAGAACGAAGCAATGGCCCAGGGTATTTTTTTGATAAGTAATATAAGAAAGCAAAAAATATCTCCTTTTAATTCCTAACTTGGAATGAAATATATTTATATCCTCTATCATTTGTATTATAAAATCACAAATCTATATAATATATGTAAAGACTTAGTATTTAATTTAAAAATAAATATCCTTAATTATTTATATAATTTTCGATAAAGTTTTTCAAATACAGATTTAACATTTTCAACATTGACGTATTCGTTAAATTTGCAGTCTCAACAAATCTGATTACATTTCTAAATTAAAGACGCGGTTCAGGTGGATAAATATTTGTGACCTTTCACATTTTTTTTTTGACATTTTCACATTTTTTCGCTGGTTTATAACAATTCAAAAAGTCCTCGCACACCCTCCTACCCTTTGCCAGATTTACAGCTCTTTCAGTCTTTATCTTTAATTGAGGATAAAGAGAGAAAGAGTTGTAAATCTAGCAAGGCTGTATCCTTTAGCCCCTAGGAAGTACCAGCGCCCTTTGCTGGACAAAGTAAACATTTACGCTATCTGTCCTAGCGTATGGTACCGGACGAAAATTATAGTTGGTGTGCGCCGAAGTTTTGAATGAGTTTATGTCAATAAATATAAATGAAACATGTCTCGCCGACTGTGTTATTCGATAGTAAAATAAATATTGACTTAATTGAAAGCAGCTTGGCCACGATATTGTTTGGGTTATGCGCCTCTAACAAATATTTTAGTCATACGAACAAGAAATCGTTATCTACTCGTATGTTATGAGATCTCTGTCAGAAATTAAACAATTCAAGTGGAAAGATTTTGAATATATTTTATTTAAATTATATTAATTTAACAATATATATATATATATATATATACATTTATTACTATATATTAAAATAATTAGAATTTATTGTAATTTATAATTATTTATTGTTTTCAAATATAACAATTATATCAATTTGAATACCTCGATTTTGAGGACGCGTGCGTGAATTTTAGTAAGCGATAGTATTCGTTTCTAAATTATTAAAATTATACAATTACATATATACAGGGAGAAAATTTTTTTCTCCATTTGGTATATTATGTGTTGTCCTATAAAATAATAAAAAAATACATTAGCAACATGTGCGAAATAAATAATTGAAATCAGACGATGTGTATTCGTAAATCATGACATTGGTTTTATCAGATTTATGTCGGAAATGGAAGAAATAACATCGTAAGCTTTCGCAAAATATAAATTGTTATGTATCAATATAATATTCATTTAGTACGAATTTTTATTAATTACGTTGTTTTAATTGAGTATGTAATCTCTAATAATAGATACTTTATTGTTGTCTTTCGATATATCCTCTCTTGAATGAGTAAACTTTTTAAGCCATCTGCCTGATCTTTGTTTATTGTGAATTTCATATATTTCGTACTTTTGAGGTATGAGATAATTGAGTTTGTATTGAGTCTGTAATTATAATTGGTGTAGACTGTATCTTACTTGCTGATATGCTTACATATAGCAAATTTCCATAATTCCTAAGAAACTTATGATGTACCTTTTGTTAATTGCTATGTATTTCCCACGTGTACAGTATATCTACACAACGTTCTGCGCAATAAAGTGCACGTATATTTGTTAAATTATAGATATGTACATTTACTACTTGCTTTGTCAAAAAATTGTTTCAAAATGGGAAATTCCTGCATAGTGAAAGGACCTATTTTATTTCCTGATCATGACGTTAGAAAATCGTTATATTTGACTTTCAGTATAAACGCTTCACGTAACCACCTTATTGCTGCTTTCAAGATTAAATATTAGTCAGTTCCGGTATTATAGGGAATTGGTAAAATAATATTATTCCTGTATTCTCTTTTGCAGTTTTGACTGTTGTTAGTTTTCCAAACAGTACTTGTGTGAAAAGTACCTTGTATTAAAAACAAACGGTTTAGATGAAATTAGTGATAAACATTAATGTTGAGTTTAAAGTAACATATCCTCATATTGTTTTAAGAGTAACTTTTGTCTGATATAACATCAGATCACATCTACTAAATGTATTTTAATGAAACGTTCAACCAGTCTTCGAGTTAGAGTTTTAATTAATACAGAAACTTGATACGTTAAATTAATAAGTCGCTGAAATTTCATTATAATGAATTCGTAAGTTGGAAGCTTAAAAACAATTGAGATGCTTTTCATCAGGCTTCGGCTTGAACAGAGTTAGAACTTATTCGGAATAAATTTAATATGCAAATATAATTTAGAAAAAATATTCCACTGTGAATAAAACTTCTAAACTTTTTTATACAAAATGAAAATATATATTGGCGTGGAGAAAAGTGGCTCTCATTTTTAAAACAAATAAAAAATAATTTATTCGCTATATCCGTTATGATTAATGATGTTAGAAATCGTTATATGATCGACAATGAACCATAATTTTAACCATTATTAGTTACTTTTTCACTTTCTAGAGTGGAACAATTACTTATATGGCTTTGAAATTGAGCAAGGTAAACGTATCAATCTAAACCATAGAAATATTTCATAGTTCCTCACACAAGGTCGTTTGTATATGGTATGGTACCAGGTAGGTATTGGAATATCATTTAACTTTTGTCAGATAAATAAAGTGTCATTATTGAATTGAATTGAAAATACCGTCGGTTGCATGGTATTTAACAAAAAATTATAACTACAGGGGTAAAGATAACCTTGTAATCAACCTACAATCGAGCCATGCATAATTGTTGAATCAATTACTTTAGAAGTTAAATAATGCTGAAAAGTATGAATTTCATAATTTTTAATGAACAAACATCATTTCTTAAGTGTCATAATGTCCAAACCATATTTATGTCCTATTTAGATAGAGTACGTGCATAAGATTGCTATAATGTATATAATTAGAAAATTAACAAATACATTTGAAGAATGTGAGTTAAAATGTTTTTAATTATGAACATCAACACTTTAAGCAACCGATTTCAAAAACAATTCAGAAGAATAACAAAAAAAAAGATAAGAAGTCTAAACGGTGTAATTCGATTGTTTGGAAAAATATGAAAGTGCACCAAATGCGTATTCATATTAACAGTGAATATTTAAACTTTTTGAATATTTAATGTTACTGAATATTTAAAGTTACTAAGTTATTGGATTACTTTATATATACAATTTTTCTCACAAAACTCCTCCTCATTCTTTTTTAATTTGTCAACATATTGTTTATAATCAAAATCGTGAAAAAATAATTTAATCAATATCTCATTCATATAGTATCGAGCTGTTTATTTCATTATAGGCTTCCAAACATGACAGATATCGTTTATATAAGTACACTTTAGTTATATTCAATACGTTAAACTAAAACTAATAATATAAACTTGTTAGAAAGGTATTGTTTTTGCTAAATGCCAAATTTTAATATTTCTATATTTCTCGTCATTGTTAATTAAAGTAGCTTCTGTATTTATATTGTCGTCGCTTGTAGATAAAATAGTTTATATATTTCAATAAATGTCATTTGTTTTTGTCAGAAAACTCGGGCTATTATGTCGTGTTGATCCATGGGAGCTTGTCTGTATCTTAGTTGTCCTTTGATTTCTGGTCATGGTGAGTTGCATGTGTATGTTATGAACAGGTCAGGTCGTCCATATTTTCTTATGTAGGTCATGGCATCTTGAGTGTATTCGTGCACGTGTCTTGGGCTTCCTATGTAAGATGAGGGTAAGATTATCATTGTTAAAGCGTCGCCAATGTTTTCATCATTTATGATAGGCGTCTCCAAGGTGCATAGTTGTATATGCATAGGTGCATAGTCCGTGCATAGTTTCTACTGATTCAATCTTATGTGAAGCATCCGTTCTGCAGAACTGACAAGATCTCCTCCTCTTTTACGTATAGAGAGTGTTATGGAATGTTCCACAATAATCTGTTTTTGAACGTTCCAGACTATTCTCAAACATTCTACAAAATTTCAGAATATTCTGGGATCTTATGGAATGTTGTGGAATACTGTCGAGTCCTCTGAAATGTTCTAGAAATATCTGGAGGGCGAAATTTTCCGTCCTTACGCACACTATTCAGGTAAAAACGGAAACCTACTCCATAGATTACGGATAGAGGGCTACCACATCACATAACTCTCTTGATCGTACCGGGATTTATTTCTGAGCTTTAGCAGCACGCACATTATACACTTACTTTTATAATATATATATATATATATATATATATATATATATATATATATATATATATATATATTATTCGTTAGATATCATAATCAAAATCTATAGACAACGAAGACTAGATTTAAATTAGCATACGAACACTTAAAGTGTTCCAAGAGAAGAGACATTCATAAAAATCTTAAGCTAAATTACCCTTTACTACCCTAGTTATATGGTATCGTTAAATTATTTGTTAAGTTTGTGCTTGCCCCGAAATAAAAAGAAATAAACTCTACAAAAAATGAAATTCAATTTTTAGCAGACAAATCAAAACGAAACAAACGGCAAAATCTATTACTTTATTGCACTTAATTATCTTCAAAACAATTTAATTAAAATAAAAAGTTTCTAAAATGGTCAAATAAAATAAAAATGAAGATGTTATTTGAATTTATGTCTACATAAATTTAAGTAACATCTACATGTAAGTCTTAAACATTGGAAACTTGCGATTTTTCATTTCCTTTTATCCTTCGAGCAAATAAGACATTATCGAAAAAGACTTTCTTGACCCAAGTATTACTGCCCATATTAGAAAACGTCGGCGTCATGGAATAGTTTGTGCAAACACTCTGTTTATAAAATTGTAGTTTGTATAATATTATATATTTGTTTTATTTTGGTATTATATTATTTTTTTCATCTCAATTGACGTTATTATTTAGGAATAATCCCTGCGGAATCTTCCAAACCGATGAACAATTGATGGGAAACTCTATTATGGCGAGCAATAGTGTGTCATCTGTATTCATAGATATTTATTAACGGAGTTCACTCGATATAGACTTTTCTAATACAGGTAATGCTCATAATCATAACTCTGTGCAGGCGAGGTAGCGATCGCAGCACAAATCAGTGTATCGCGTCAGTGCATCATCTGTCCATCACTGGTCTAAGACATTTAGCTATACTATTACAAACATCATTCTAGCCTCGTTTCATGAGTGGCCAGAAATCAAACCCTAAATTCCGCAGTACACCACGCAGTCAATTCGGTAAGCTATCAAGTCTACGCAACATCCAGGCCACCGGAATTATCATATACCAATCGAGTGATAAACAATTTTTTTGAACCTAAAAGGAGGATAAAATTAAATTAAATGAATGATTTCATCTCTTGGAAAAATAGGATTAACAGTATTATTATATTTCCTATCACTGAAAGGACAAAAGCCATCCTTATAAACCTTAGGTATCCGCCCTTCTTTCTGTCTGTATTAGCCGTTTTGCTCAGAAACTGATACATGCTTGATAATGCTTTGGGTAAATTTTTAAGTTATGCATGGCATTTTTAGGAAATAAACAAACTTTTAAGGGTACATAGCATTTTTGCTAAATAATTTATAAATGCTTATGATTTTTGTCTACAGACAGGAGTAAAAATATCATGAATATCATGGATGATCATTATGGCTTCCCCTTTGTTTTCTTTTTTCCTCCATTTTCGCTAACTAATTCTCCACTTTCCATTTAGCATAACTTTGATTGGCTAAAAAAAATTGTTGATGTAGTAATAAAGTGGCCTAATGTTTACATTTGGACGGTGTATGCTGACGCAAAACTACGCGACGTACACTTTACTGAAAAAAGTAAATAAATATTGGATTGCTTTAAATTAACGCAATCTATCTTCGTTACCTTAAGCAACTTAGTTGGAGATAACATGATGATGTAAATGCATTATAGATAGTCGTAACCACTGATGTATCAAAAATTGAGTTTACGAAAATCTATGTTTGGAAAGAGGATAAATAAACCAAAGTGACATTACTGATTTTAAGAACGAAATATACGGAGAGCTTTTTCGATTTTTAATATACACTACAAATAATACTTTCGTAGATATTGTATAATAATACTATTATCGACGAAAACATCGATTATACTATTATTTATTCAATTCGCACTTTTCGAGAGCGCAGTAAAATTGTACTTGTATTTAGTGAACTTATCACTCGTAAGCTCTGTCAGTAAAGCAAAATGTTTCAATGTGAGAATTCACTAGTATAAAAAATTGTAAAAGATATTCATATAAAACTTTTTTACCAAATTTACAAATTTGGACACACATTCTTCAAAAAAAGTGGAAAAACACTACATTTAAACAAAATTAAGTAAAAAATATGACAATATAAAAAAATTATTAATTAAAAAGTTTTGGTAGAGTATGCTTCAGGAAAGAGGCGTAAGATGAAATTAAGGAAGGGTAGTACTGAGGGATTATTAGAGAAAGGACTATTCCGGATGGTGGTTGAAAACATTTGTAGGGGCAAGTTTCTCGCATCAAAATCCAGTTTGTTCCAAAATTTTGCAGCGTGAACGGAAAATAATTTTTTCTAAAAGGTGATTGTATGATTGGTAAAAAAGGGATTGAGCTGGTTTTTAGAGCGTAACCCTGGGGCGTGAGAAGACAACTAATTTAATTTGCTTCTAAATTATGTTGAGTAATTTTTATTGTCCAACATATATATACTTAATTTCTATTAAGCGACGATTTGATGAAGGCAATTTCTTCCGCTATGTTTTTAATACGCAAAAGGAGTGTATGAGTGCACCTTGCGTAACAAATTTTTTCAGGCCGGAAAAATCAATCATGAAATCATCGTGGAAGTTAGCAGTGGAGACGCAGGAAAATCGTTCGGGTGAAAATAATTGAGCTAGCGTAAGTAATTTGCAACCAGAGCGCGCAATGTTCCGCCTACTGCCAACATATATTTATGCATGACATGTCGCTTCGTATTGGAATTTCGTCTTATCTGCCAATTAACCTCAGGAAACTCTGTTATAGCGAGCAATCGTGTGTCATGTGTATATATAAATATTTTCCGCGTTTTTATTATTTACTCTTATTTTGAAATTCCCGTATATAAAAATAATATTGAATAATATGAAAATTGTCTATGTAATGAAAATTAATCAAGTGTTAATATAACTTTCATTAACTCGACGCAATATCGCCCTTTTTGCTAAGGTCCATGTTACATTTACTCATAACTTTACAATAATTTGTAGGAAATTTTTCAAACAACGAAAGAGGGCATATCACTTTTACCTATGGGGATTACTTTCCATATTTGCAGTAAGAATATTTAGAGTCAACACCGTTTTAATTCATTGTGTGCTTTGTGACGCCTATTGTCAACCTACATATTATATTTACATATCATGTCAATTATTTGTAGGAAACTTTTCAAACAATGAAAGAATGCATTTCACTTTTGACTATGGATTTTATTTTGCATATTCGAAGTGAGAATATCTGGAGTTAACACCACTTGCTATGTGCCGCTTATTGTCAAGGTACATATTACATTTTATCACCACTTGCCAATTAATTACAGGAAACTTTTCAAATAATGAAAAAGTAAATGTCACTTTTACGTATGGGGATTATGTTCTATATCTGATGTGATAATATCTGGAGTCTATACCATTTTCATCCATTGTGTGCTTCGTGCTGTCTTTTGCCAACGTACATATTACATTTACTTATGAAGATTACTTTCCATATTTGAAGTGAGAATATCTTGAGTCAACACCGCTTTCATTCATTATGTGCTGTGTGCCGCCTATTACCGACTTACATATTACATTTACTGATCACTTGCCGTTTATGCATAGGAAACTTCAAATAACTAATGAGTGCACGTCTCTTTTAATTAGAGAGATTATTTTCCAAACTTCAAGCGAGAATATTTGGAGTCAATAGTACTTTCATTCGTTGTGTGTTGTGTGTCGTCTATTGCCAATGTACATATTGCATTTACTTATCACTTGCGAATTATTTATAGGAAACTATTAAAAAAATTAAAGAGTGTGTGTCACTTTCGAGATCGTTTTCCATGTTTCAAGCAAGAATATCTCGAGTCAATACCACTTTCATTCACTGTATGTTGTGTTTCTCCTATTTTAAACGTAAATTTTGTATTTACTCCTTTTTTATAGGAATCTTTTCAAGCAGTAAAAGAGTGCATGTCACTTTCATCTATGGAGAGTTTTTTTCATTTTTGAAACGAAAATATCTGGAGTCAACACCACTTTCATTGATTGCATGCTGTGTCCCGTCTATTTTAAACGTACATATTACATTTACTCATCACTTGACAATTATTTATAGGAAATTTTTCAAAGAAGGAAAGAGTGCAGGTCACTTTTATCTACGGATATTACTTTCCATATTTGAAGCGAGAGTAACTGGAGACAACATTACTTTATTTTACTCTGTGCAGTGTTGCACTTACTGCTGATGTATATATATATATATTATATTTATTTATTTTTTTAAGTATGCGAATTACATATATACTATACATAAATGTACAACAATTTAAAAAAGTTTTATTTTAAATTTGTTCTTAATTTTTTGTTTTCGACTATTTATTTTGACTGTTTAACGAAATCCTATTCGTAAAATAAATAGTCGTAATCGTAATCGTAATCGTAAGACTTGTTATCTATTACCTAAGCAGTCCGTCAGACTTTCATAGCGTAACCTTACATCAAAATATATTTATTAAACTCAACGTATGCATATATTTATATTCATTATTGCATTTTCTTAATTGCAGGAGCTTTACTGCAATTTCTCTTAAAATTTTACACACTTATTCTATACTCTTATCAAGAAAGTAGCATGAATCACTCCACACTGTGGTGGGGCGTTTCATGCTAGTGCTTATTACCCTCTTACCCTTACACATAATTCAGCTAGATATTTTAATTCCTAACATACTTTAGTGTCATTTTCTAAACTCATTTTTCACATGAATTGACTAATAGGCTTCATCTATTATTCTCAAAAGAATTGAGAACTTTGTGTAAGGTTTGAAGAAAGAACCAACACAGTTTTATGTTTGTCGCAACTTCATACTAAAACTAAATTTTTGCTCGTAGTTTACAATTTCAGTAGGTTTTACTATCTTCGAATACTTTTGCATGAAAGTATATATTTCGTAGCCCAGTATCAATATGTCACAGCGGCCAATATCAGTAATTCCATTTATAACTGCGCAGTAGACTTAAGAATACAAAATTTCTCATACAGATAACTTTATGTTCCTCCAAATATTTGATAATTTTTTTCCACGGGTAGAAACAACAAATATAATTTACAAACAAGTATTGTGTAATAAGCTGGATTTTTTTTTGAATTTCCTGTATCCTTTGACTTTTAATTTTTACTTTTTTGCTTGCTCGAATAGATAATATATTATATTATATTATTTATTAATTTATTTATTTATTAACTCGTATGTATAGCCCTGATGGCAGGTGATTCCAAATTGTTGCTGCTTGGATAGTGAAGGATTTTTCGTAAGTGGTAGAGGTATGTTTAGGAATAAGTAGGGTAAGTGAACTTTCAGATCGTAGTCCAAGGCCGTGAGCAGACAAATCTTTAAATGTGCCACTAAGATAATTTGGGCTATGAAGATTTTTTAATATGTTAAAATGAAGTGTAAGTATGTGAAGTTGGCGTCGATCACGGATCTTTAGCCATTTGAGAAGTGACCTGTATTCAGAAATGTGATCATATTTTCTGAGGCCGAAGATATACCGGATGCATAAATTTTGAAGACGTTCCAACTTGCACAAATATTCTTCATTAAGATCAGGATAGCACACATCTCCATAATCAATTAATGGTAATAAAAGTGTTTGACAAAAGTAGATTTTCATTTCAGTCGGTAGATAATTTTGAAGACGTTTCAAAGAGTGTATCCTGTTGAAAACACGAAGACTAGCATAATTTACTTGAGGCCACCAATTAAGATTTTGATCGATCAGTAGGCCCAGGTTTTTAACAGTTGACGTATATGGTATGATTGGACTATTTAGCACTAATTTCGGTAAACTTACCTAAGGTTTACTTTAGAAGTCAGTCTTTTACTACCGATGATGATAGCTTGTGACTTACTTGGGTTAACCAAAAGACCCATTTCATGAGCCCACTGACCAATTGAAGCGAGATCTCGATTAAGGATGTCGATGGTTTTTGATAAGGAATGGAGGTTACAGTGCGCATAGATTTGTGTTATTCGATTATTATATTGTTCCGTGTTGTTATTTTCTTACAATCACCGACTATGGACGTCAGTGAGTATTTCATTGTGTTTACGACTGTTCTTTGTAAATAAAAGTAATATTATTTATTATTTAATGTTACCTTATTATCTAACCTCTTCTATAAGGTACTGGTAATTATCTTCATTACTCTGTGCGCTAGCAGTCAATTGAAGGTTGCAAACAACTACAAACTTTATTCAAACCTTGACTTTTTAACGATATGGTTTTTCTTTTTTTCCCTTCAAGTCTTGCCATTTTATTCTATCCATGTTAGCTCATAGCTCATATACGATAATTTAGTTGACTGAAATAAATGATTGAAATAGTGATGAAATGGCATAACTTTATAAATGCGTGATTACAACTACTTTTTACCGAAGAAAGAAACGGTCAGTTTGAATTTATGAAAAGCCCCGTCTTCGTTACTTAAACAATTTTGGATGATATTATGACTTGTATGATGTAGAATCATTGTGGATTATCATGATTTTTGCGTAAATATAGAATTATGTGAAATAGAGTGCAAGAAAATAAGCGTTTAAAACATAAAGAAAAATTTCTAACCAGTTTTTTGTAGATATACAAATTGGCTAAATATGTTAAAATTAACCATGGGCTTATTTATCTAAAGATAGATATACTATATGTAATTTCTATAGATTTTGATAATTGACAATTTAACCAGGATATCCTTAACTAAACTAAAATAAATTGCACGTGCAATAATGTATACCTTTCCGTCTCGGAACATCCACCGTGCACTGATACCATCGCGGGCTTTATGAATTCCGTAAGCTCGATGAAAAGGAAAAGTTGGTGAAGCGCAACATAATTAAGCTCGCGTAAATCATTTTCAATCCGCATTCGCTACTTACATTTCCTGCCAGCTGTATTCCACTACGCTGTATTTCACTTATTATAAATGTTGTAACAAATCGAATATTGTGTCATATGGAAATCGATCCTGTCTGTCAATTAAACACGGGAAATTGTATTATCGAGACATTTTCCATGTTTTTTTAGACCGGATTATTACGGTAATATGATTATATCAAAAATATTGAACATATCTTGTAATTCATATTATTTATGATTGTTATTTATTGAGAAATAATATTAAATATTATTGTCGTAGTATTGAATTACTATTATGACTGAATGCTACTAACTTAATTTAAAAGGGCATAAGCTAAAAACATATTATTTATTGTAAGTATGGTCAATTAATTTCTTTTAGTCTTTTCTTTAAAAACAATTATACTTTTTTATAACTCTTTAGACACAAAGTAGTAATGAAAATAATTACTCATAATGTCGAAAACAAACGCGCAAAAATTAAGTTGAATGAAAGCTTACAGCACTTCAGAAAATATAATTTTCATTGTCTTACACCATTGGCTAGAACTTTAGAAAGAAGCTGATAGGTTATGATTAAAAAAGGGTATACAATTTCAATGAATACGATTGTAAAAGAATATACAATTTCAATAAATAAAATTGTAAATAGCATACAATTAATCTCACTAAATGTCTTTTTTTTTACAAAGTTGTTGAGTGATGTAAAGTTGTTGAGTGATTTAAAACATTCGTCATTAATAAAACAAATTAAAAATGCTTATTTTTATCCTACTTCATTAGTTCTTTTTATACATTTTACAATCTACTCTAGTCAACATTCCGTGTTAGAAAATCGCTACATAATAAGTAAGAATGACTTTAGTTACAAGAGAATTAAAGGTCACCTAGGACATGACAATCTCGTGTATTTTGAGACTCCAAAATTTTGAGATTCCGTATGATCAATTAAATATTTTTGAATATAGTATTTATGGTGGTATCATGACGAATATAGTCCAAAAATCTATTTTGTTTAAAAACGAGAAAAGCCGTATCTATCGTATTAAATACGACAATACCTTCAACTTTTTTAGCAATGGGTATCAGAAAGACACAATATAACATAGAATAAAGATAGCAACATTTTGTTGAACTTTCTGTTAATTAATAAAATTATTAATTTGGTACCTTTAATTATATTTACAACATAAATTTTTGGTTCCAAGGAGTCGCATTTTTGTAATATTCGCATTTTTGGATAATCTTTTTACATATCTAACAAAAAACCAAATCTATTAGCATTTAACGAAATTGAATATCCTTAATGATTGATTGATTATAATTAAACTTTATTCTAAACTTTACATTCACATTATTTTTATGAAAATAGTATAAAACCACGAAGAAAAATTTATCGTCGAGCCAACTAACAACTTTTTCTACTTTTAAATTAAAAAAAACATATGTATAATTTTGACTTTTGTTCAAACTGATGTTTTTTCAAGCTTTTTTTGATACTCTACATAATGTACTTGCAAAATAATTTTAAACTTCGATGAAATTCCAATTTTTAATTCAAAATTAAACGAAGCGAAACGTGATGAGTCTGCTGGTGGCAGACTCATCATGTTACTACGGTTTTATTTCAGTGCCATCATCGGAAGATGGACGTCATGTAAACCAAAAGCCTTAACGAGACGATATAAACGTGCCCAAACACGATGGTTTTGCTACCCGCCATAATATAGTTATTGTGATCTTTTTCCATCGCCATCATCCGATGAGCTTGATAATAAAAATTTTCTATTCCAATCGGAGGTAAACTCATAGAAAATCCCAGCTCAATCTTAAAACGAAAGTAAGTTAAAATTAAGTTACTAATTTCACAAAACTTGTATTGTGACTTAAAGTGAAGTTGACAGTGATACATGCGAAGTTAATAAGGGATAAAATGCCCGATTACTAACGATATGTTTGAATGCTTAGTAATTTTGATGCGTGCCCTAAGAATTTTTCCTTGAAAAATTGTATATAACTACGAGACTTTGAAAGAAAAAAAAAATAATCGAATAGAAACCGAGCCAGAAATTTTAATGGTAACATGTCTTTTTCTTTTCACTTCTTAGTGGAATGACATCACTTGGATGTCTATTCCAGTCTCATCTTGTGCGATCTTCCATGTGACTTTTATCAGTAAACTTTAGGTTATACTTGCGTCTATCCGCGATTTCATTAATGTAGCCAGCAGGAATTTAGCCTATGTGTCCAGGCCATAATTTATCTCTGTCACATTTTTTTAAACTCTGTTCCAATTCAGTTGTAATAGCGTAGACGATATATAACAGGAAGAAAATGTGTATATTATTCCCATGGACCTACGCACTGGTTTGAGAATTCGCGATATAAGGTATAAGTTAATTTATGCTAAAATAAAACTTACAGAATTTTACTTCGACAATATTATTGATAAACTATTCAGGTTTTGAGATAAAAGTCAAATTGTAAAAATAAAAAGGCCTGTGTGTTCCTTTACTATAATGCACTCTTTACCGAATTTTGTGGATATCCATTCAGAAATTACCAAGTTAAAGATAAAGAACGTTTATCCACACATAAATTCATCAAAATTTCCCAATTCGCATTTATAATATTATTTAGTATTTTTTTCTATAATTCGCATTTATAATATTATTTAGTATAGTCTTTTGTGTCACTTTCCTTTTTTTGATTTTCATTTATTATTTATCTTGTAATTATTTATCTTGTTAATAATTCATTTCAATCGTATCTTCCTTAAGAATTGTTGATTTTCAAATATTGTTAAGTATTACGAATGTAGCATTTTTCAAAATTATTTCATGCATGTCTATATTAAATATGACATCGTCCATTAGATTTTATGCAAGTCCAGCCTATCTAACCCTTCAAGTAAGTACATAAAATTACATAATTATCAACAACGATTTAAAAAAAAATTAAATCAAGTAATTTATGAAAAAAAAGAAATGGAACCCAGTTTATTACAACGTTTAACCCAATTGTTGAGCTAGTTAAAAATATTATTTTTTAATTGTGTCTAGATTTCTTTCACGTGGTCTTTTGAATTCATTTAGACAGTTTATTTAAAAAGAAATAAAAAAATATATGTAAACGTATATAATCAAGAAAGGTTCTGCTACTCTTCATGCAGTAGCCCTGTGGACTAGTACCAGTAGCGCTGTGGACCAGTGACAGTAGAACTGTGCCCTTATGGAATTTCATCGAAAAAGCTTTTGATATCAAGAGTGTTGCTACTATATCATGGAATTCCTACTGCTCCAAATATAAATTTACTGCTGCGCTATAAATGGCAATCAATGTAATATAATCGATAATGCGGATTTCGACTAGGAAGATTAGGTTAGATACTAATCAAAGTGTAAATTAATTATGCGGAGGAAATTTTTTAAATTAAAATATACTTTAAAATATACTTATTTACTCATTTTACCCGCATTCTCTATTCAGTATGGAATGCGTTAAGAGTACGTCTAGGGCTCACAGTTTCAAAAATATGTGTGTAGACACGATTCAAGGGATCCAATATTAACATCATTATAACTTGAAAAAAAACTAAGTTGGTCCGAGGGCAGCTATCTGTAATATAAAATATATGTGATAGTAGTTTTGAGTCAAATCTGTTGGTACATGCAGAAAAAAGACAGACAAAATTTGTTTTAACATTATATTGTTTTAGAAATCGAATAGAGCACACCGAAAAATTAGTTAAAAGCTGAATATTCATAATCGTAGACAGACGCAATAAAATTAATAAATAATAACCCTCATAATTACGCCATCTTTTTTAAAAAGACGGCATAATAACGAGTTATAATATCAAGCGAACATTTGCATATGTTAGGATTTATGTAAATTTTTTAGGCCAATATAATCGAGAAATAATTTTCATGGTTTTGTGGATTCTTGGTAATTTTTTTACAAGATATTTGTCATTCATCGCTCCCCCTACCAGATAATTCTTGCTTTACTGACAATTAGTTTGCTAACAACCGATTCAAGCATAGAAAAATCGTCTGAAAAACTATTTCTTGTCTCTCTGATTATCTTCCATCCTTTCCTCTATTTATGTCACTGTTAATTAACAATATGTTTGGTTGGCTGCAATAAATTGTTGGTGAATTAATAGATTCTTCTTGAAATAAGGCCTTATGTGTACATATATTTTATATATGTTACAGCTAATATAAATATCGTTGCTAATCTTAAGATTAGCCGGTTAAACTTAGAATTAGTTCTAATCTCTGCTAAATGAAATTTAAGTATAACTACAATCTGATGGCTAAAATTGCAGAAGCATATGAAAAGTTTCGAAAAATAAAATTTAATTTGCTTATTATAATTTCGAAAGCGCAAATATTAAATAAAATAATTTCTGCTGAATGAAACTTAAGTATAATCAAAATCTGATCGTTAAAATTTCAGAAGCATATTAATAGTTCAGAAAAATAACATTTAATTTGCTTATTATTATTTCGATAGCGCAAATATTAAATTAATACCGTTTTAAGACCCATAAATTGGTAGATGGTACAGTTTACAAAGATTGAAGTCCTATTTAAATAAAATCACAATAAATATAAAAACTTAATTTTAAAAGCTACGTGTCATACATTTTAAATCTTATAATTAAATCAAAAATTTTTTTAAAACTATCTCATTTGCCTTAATTTCCTAATAAAATACGAAAAATATATTCAAAATGAAAAATGTAAATACCCAGAGGAGCTAACAGTTTTTTAAACATATATTATAATACAATTTCAATAAAATGTAATTTTTAGCAGTTAGTTCTTGAATAATTTTAAATTCATCTGTCTAAATTTTTTGTTTAACGTTTGTAACGTTGCGTCGTGTAAATAAACAAAGTTATACGTCGCTGAATAAAGCTAAAAAAATAGTATCATTATGAATTTACATCACGTTTCACGTTTATAATCTTCTTTACCTAAACTGTCTTAATTCGCGATGACAATATAATGTGAATTGGTTGCAGATCGCCACCAGACATCACGTCATGATGTCTGGTGACAACTGGTGAGAACAACCTCTGACGTGTAAAGTAGAGTTTATGAAAATCTATGTTTGAAATATAGATAAACTAAATTAACTTGTGTCCCACAAGAAACATAATTGCTACACAGTAGGGCAAGAGTTGTACAGAATTTTTGTTAATATGTAATAATAGTATTTTTCGAAGAATGATTATTCATCTATGATGAACCAGAATATCTTTATCTACTGAACTTTTAATTAAAAAATACGCCTAACATACCAAACGCTACGTAAAAATATTTTTTTAATGAGAAAAATTTCCCGTTATGCCATTGATTATCAAAGGTTTTATAGACGGTTTTGTAACCTACGGAAACCATTGAGACACAATATAGGTAAGTTTGTGTAAGTAATTTTAAATCTGTTCGTTAACTTTCTACATGTATTTGCACGTTGCGCATCTTTTCTTATATAAATTTAGTCCATCTACCTATTAAATACAGTAAACTGTTATAATGCACATTCAGGTGTTACCATGTTTGAAGGTTTTACGAAATATTCGTTGAAAATAAAATATTATATTTATTACCCAGTTGTTATATTAAATATCATATGTTGTATATTAAATACCATAAAAACTATAGATAATAAAATTGTATACAACTATCCCTGTATTGAATTATCGTTTAATATATAGGACTACATTTTCACTGTTTGGGAGCTTAAAAATTTTGATTTGTATCATTTTGGTTACTATTATTTGTTTTGGTTTTATTTAGGTATAATACTTAATAACTTCTTTATTAAAACCACTCAATTCCTTATAAAATGTTCACTTATGTTTGTCTCAAAGTTGCTATTCTGCAAAATAATATATTTGTCACCTTTTGTCGAGTGCAGGTTTTTAACTGTTTGTTTATCTACTTAATTTTTTGTCATTTTGTGAAATAAAGAGTAGTGAATGAATATTTAAAAATATTTTCGATAATCGTTGGTTTATATAATAGAGTTTATGTTTTTCTAATGAAATGTTAAACAAACTTTATTAAAGATTGGAAATTTACATGATAAAATAAAAAAAAACCAGGCTGTTAGCAAAGATCTTTGCCAGCCCACCTGAAGATGTTGTAATACAACAAAACCTAGAACGTGGTAAAGAACTTAAAGAAAGTAGAAATAATACTACACCACGTAGTTTCATTTAATTGTGAATAATGACGTTTACAAAATTAACGCCAAATATATTCAACATTAAACTATTGTTGACCTCGTGCAAAATTGGTTTTAGGAAAGTGCACTTCCTACTGGAATGTCAAATTACAATATCTTCTTTTTAGTTGGCCGATTGTGTATTGGTTTTTGGTAAAGCAAGAATTAATTTTTGGAATTTTCCCCCAAAGTGGAAGTCGAAAATAATTTGTAACGTTTGTCAGAGAAATACTATTTTTTTCATTAATTTTTTTTTATTTTCAACATTTTCACTTCTTCCATTTTTACATTCCATTATAATAAACAGAAAATACGTGAAGAAATTAGATAAATGATCGTTATTTTAATCGATGTGCCTTTCTGTGACATAATACTCATGTCGTTCAATATTTATAGTCCAATAAAGGGTTTGACGCGTAATATAGTATCACTTTGACTACAGTTCGGTGTCCGGCGTGCGGTGAAATGTAAGAAGCTTGTCCCTTACGTTAAGGGTGAAATAGTGTATTTTGACAACGTAAAGATAAAATAAAATTTAATTAATTATCGCTTAATCGTAATAATCGTCTCAGAAACTTATTAATTATCACCTAATCGTAAAAATTCGCTCTGCACTCAGAAACTGACTTGTTGTTGAAACAATCGAAATTTCAAGTTTGGTATTCCTATTCAAGATTAAATGACACTGAATATGGAGTAATATTGTTTACAGAAACTGCTGTAATAAAATATCGATTCTTCCTTGCTGCAATTACTTGACGAGGGACTTTCATGCTGTTCAACCTATTGCAGATTCACACAATCTATTGAACATTGTTGTTCCCCAAAATACGTTCAGTTATGGTATTCTGTGCTTGTACTATATAACATCTAGGAATTTATAACTTTAGATCAAATGTGTCGCACATCTCATTGCAGCGGTAGCAGCAATCTAGCGACAGATATATAAAAATGACAATATTATGATTTTTTTGTGTATAAAATATTTATATTTACAAACTAGCATAATTTCAATAAAATACATTTCTACTTTATTTGATAACATAGTTGATTTCCAACGGTTAAAGTAAGATAATTGTTCTTAACCCAATGTGCTCGATGTAGGGACATAGTGGTAAAGTGACATAAGAAAATTGTACCTCTATTATATACAATATATATATATATATATATATATATATATATAAATATATATATATATATATATACATATATATATATACATATATATATATATATATATATATATATATATATATATAATTGCACCTGTATTATATAGTATAAAGTGTAAATGTTTTTGGAAGTTTCTTTGTTAGTTTGTTATTCAACACATTTTACGCTAGTATTAAAAAGTTTGTTATAAAGTTTAAGGGGTTTTGAAAGTTTTTTATAAGTTTTTCATTCAATAGTTGTTTACATTAGTGTTATGAAGTTTGTTAAAATATGTAAGTTATTTTCGAAGTTTCTTTACTAATATGTTACTCAATATCCTTCTAAAGAATGAACCAATCCTTAGCAAATTGCACCCTGTTAGAAAATGTTACTGACTAACTTATAGTACATTTTCGGATCTTAAAAAAATACATTTACTGAAGTAATAACAAAAATAAATTCCAACTGTGTCGTTAGATGATGCTACTTATGTATGTTGGCAACTATTGAATGTATTTGGCGTTAATTTTGTAGAAATTCATTATTCACAATTAAATTAAACTACGTGATGTAGTATTATTTCTACTTTCTTTAATTTCTTTACCACGAACTAGGTTTCGTTGTATTACAACATCTTCAGGTGGGCTATTAGCAAAGATTAACTCTTAGGAACAACCAACAGCATTTATATGTTTCAAACACAATAGCGGAAATCTGGTTTGTGCAGATTTTTACATTGCTTATGTTAATGAGATTATTGCAGGGGCGCAGTGTAGGTTTTATTATATTACCGAGAGTTATACAATATCCCAGTATTTTAGTGAGGGTAATAAATTCAATTGTTGTTGTTATGTGAGGTTATACAATGCAAACTTTACGGTGTATGTAATAAAATTAAATGGAAGATATTATCGGTAATATATTTATACAAAAGCAAGGGTATTTGAAAGTAAGGACAAGGTAATACACTAATTCTACATATCTCCGGTTTTGTGTATTCATATATTTATTTATTTCTTTTAATTTTTTTTGTTTTTATTGTATATATTTATATTTATATGTGTATTAGTGCTGAAACAATTTCCATGGTACTGTAGTATCAATGTTGTATATTCATATTATATCTAGAAGATATTAAGAATGGGTGATGATATTATATTTAGTCGTTCATTTAATATATTAACCTTGGTATCTTTTTTATGTCTGTTTATTTCTAATGTTTCTAGGATATTAAGTTTATTACCTTTTGTATTTATTTGTAATATATAGAGGGCATTATCAGTATGGGTGTGATGGTTATTTTCAATGAGATGTTTAGCAAAGTGAGATGTGTCTGGTTTATTATTTCGCCAGCTGGCAATGTGTTCTTTATATCTAGTAATAAAATCTCGTCCTGTTTGACCTATGTATACACTATTACAGTCGTTACATTTGAGTTTATAGATACCACTCTTTTTATGTTTATCTATTTTTTCTTTATTATTAATAAGGGTTTTACCCAAGTAAATAAATAAATATAGTAAATAAATAAATATACTAATATACTAAATTTAGTATATTTAGAAAAGACACATTTACAGACTCCATAATTAATGGTCAATCTCAACACCCTTGGTCCCATAAGTTAGCATCTTTCCATTCCATGATTCACAGAGCTTTAACCATCCCTCTAGAAAAACCTAATCTACGTCAAGAAATAAAAACTATAAAACAAATCGCAATAAATAATAATTATGCCCCATCAATTGTCACAAAACTGTACCATAATCAATTAAGAAAAATACTCATACGAGAAATATACCCGGTCGTACCAAATAATAATAATATTTACTATAAATCTATCCCATGCATAGGTAATGTATCACTCAAATTAGGAAAACTCTTAACTAATAATAAAAATATAAATAATATAACATGTACGTATATTACTTTAAATAACTTGGGTAAAACCCTTATTAATAATAAAGAAAAAATAGATAAACATAAAAGGAGTGGTATCTATAAACTCAAATGTAACGACTGTAATAGTGTATGCATAGGTCAAACAGGAAGAGATTTTATTATTAGATATAAAGAACACATTGCCAGCTGGCGAAATAATAAACCAGACACATCTCACTTTGCTAAACATCTCATTGAAAATAACCATCACCCCCATACTGATAATGCCCTCTATATATTACAAATAAATACAAAAGGTAATAAACTTAATATCCTAGAAACATTAGAAATAAACAGACATAAAAAAGATACCAAGGTTAATATATTAAATGAACAACTAAATATAATATCATCACCCATTATTAATATCTTCTAGATATAATATGAACATACAACATTGATACTACAGTACCATGGAAATTGTTTCAGCATTAATACACATATAAATATAAGTATATATAATAAAAACAAAAAAAAAATTAAAAGAAATAAATAAATATATGAATACACAAAACCGGAGATATGTAGAATTAGTGTATTACCTTGTCCTTACTTTCAAATACCTTTGCTTTTGTATAAATATATTACCGATAATAACTTCCATTTAATTTTATTACATACACCGTAAAGTTTGCATTGTATAACCTCACAGAATAACAACAATTGAATTTATTACCTTCACTAAAATACTGGTATATTGTATAACTCTCTGTAATATAATAAAACCTACACTGCGCCCCTGCAATAAACTCATTAACATAAGCAATGTAAAAATCTGCACAAACCAAACTTCCGCTATTGTGTTTGAAAAATATAAATGCTGTTGGTTGTTCCTAAGAGTTAATCTTTGCTAATATCCCACCTGAAGTTGTTGTAATACAACGAAACCTAGGTCGTGGTAAAGAAATTAAAGAAAGTAGAAATAATATTACATCACGTAGTTTCATTTAATTGTGAGTAAGTTAGCAACTTTCCATCTAATCATTAATTATATATAATCTTTATATTTTCACAATTTTAATTAGTGCCAATATCGATTTTTCTGGTAATGGTTAATAGATAAATAATTAGATAAACATTCGCGAAAGAGGCACTTTGATCGATGCTGACCTACAATAGTCGTAAATGTAATATAATTTTGAAAATTTTCTTTTTCACATAAATCATATGATGACGGATGAAAAATGCAAACACGATACTAGGAAATAGTTTTGCATTTCACTTATTAATTCAAAGATTTTGTTACTTTTAAGTATCGTTGATTATAACGACTGTTGTAATTTAGGTTGGTTGTATTTTATGTATTTTATTGCAACATGAGTAACTATGAAATGTAATGGTTATTAATTATAATTACACAGTATTGCATTGTATTCAGCCACATTTAATTGAACGAAGTGGAGAATGTGGAAAGTAAAAAAAATAATGAGGAATGAACAGTAGATAATTTGTTTACGAATAAGAGTTGCAAACCAGAATACAATATTACTCTTCAATTTTTCGATTGTACATTACATACATTCGATATTACATTTAGAATAATCTCTATAGTTTTCTCTGTAGAGAGGATACTCTATTTTCGGGAATATCTTTTTGGTCCAGATGGTAGGAAGTCGTCCACAAGTACATTTTTCTCTTTCAAGGATTCAATTCCCTTTCTACAGCAGAGGCGGAGAATATATGGGAATGGCATCTACAACACAAGAAGCTTTATGACTGCGCCGATTACAAGCTGATGTTATACATCTCTTTTGACAATTAAAGTGCTACTAAACTGGCATTTATAGACCGTCATAAACTATTAACAAACACTGACATTGGCCTGCATTTTATTAGAGAAATCATTTTTAAATCTAAGATTTAATTTTCATTTGTTACATGTTCTGGTATGGTTGCAGATAATTAGATTAAGGGTTACTATGTGTGAAAAAAAAAATTATATAAGGAAAATTGGTTTGAGTTCTCTAGTAGATGTTGAGGTAAGTTGAACGCAACCTTTCAATTAGATTGGCAAGAAAACAATGTGGGGAAATTGATTGACTGATTTGATGTAACCAAGAATGTTTGCCAGAGACTTGTTATGTTCCCGTATATCCGTCATATTTTTCAGAATATCTTTTTGAATATTCAATATAAAATTATAAAAAATAAATGTAATTGTAATAAGTCCTGTCTAGTGTTATCTAATATGATATATAATTTCCAAATAAATTTAGACCATTCATAACCTCCTCATTAATTCTAATAAGAATATTTTCAATTAGCTACTGTAAAATATGTGGGTTAATAAGATGTATTACTACGGCAAATTTTATATATCTGCGTCGTATGGTTTCTGAGAAAATCGGCTGCGAATATAAGAAAACGTTAATATATTGCCTATTCCACTTTTAACAGTCGTAGAAACTTAATACATATTTAAATAATTATGACATCTAGAATAATCACGTTTACATATTACTATAATAATATTTCTTATAGCCTTTGCGTTGCCTTCTAAAAAAACCAACTTTGTTTCATAATTATAGGTTGATTAGTCTCCGAAGTAGAAGGGAGGGGAGGACATATTTTTTTGCATATTTTTAGCACATCTCTGAATATGTACTATCCAAAACTATTAAAAAATACTTTGAGCTTTTATAATAAGCTCTTTCAAACGATATCTCGTACTGTATATAGGGAAAAAAAAATTTCTTTCATTTAATTTGCCCCCCACATCCAAAAATGTTAAAAGAAATAGTTTTGAAGTATGTTCGGTAATATATTGTATTTCTATGCCAACTTTTGAATTTCTTCATGAAAAAACGACAATCAAATGAATATTTGTTCCACAGAACCAAAATACAACAAAAGAAACAAATTACCAGCAAAATTGGTTTAAGGAAATTTCTGTCACACCATTTTAGGGTTCAGCAAATCTTGTTTATAAAGTATATTTATCTACATGAAATAAAAACAAACGTGTGCATGTAATAGTGATGTATTAAATCGGGTCGTTTCGATATCGGTATTTGACGCTAATAAAATTGAACTATATTCTAGCAATTCCGATTTAGTTGTATTGGTCATTCCAGCTTAGATTCAGTGGACATTCAACACTCGTCAAATAAAAATATTTATAGGATAACACAAATAAAATTTAAAATATTTAGCACATCGGCCATTTCATTCAAAGCGGTGTTGAAGTGATGTGATGTTGTGTTAAAAAATAATTCGAATTATATTTCTTTTCAATTTACATTGTTGTAATTGCGAAGTTATATTGTTTAATTTTTAATTGTATCTATAGCGGGTGATCAGTTTCAGGAAGCTTACTTTCTTAAGAATGTTTAAGAATTATTGGTGCACTGGTTTTTGTTTTACAAATGTACCCTAATCAAAGTACTAATAATTGCAATTTTTCATCCAGATTTCTATACTTCAGAGTTAACTAATGTGAAAACTGTTTGGTGAAGATTTTATTAGTATTGATTATACAAAATAATAAATCACAATAGAAATCATAAAAATTGACAAGCTTCTTACACTTTTAAATACTTACACATATTTAAGGATGCATGGTATTTCGACTAAAATATTAACAAATATCAATTTTTCACAATTTAAATATATTACCTACTTTGTATTTCACAGGCGTAAAATATGGTGCATATTTCAAAACTTATATGATCTAGGATAATCGCTATAGTTTTCCTATAATCTCCTAGTTAAATTTTATTAACGCTGTTTTATTCATGATCAACAGTTTCAGGTCAACAGTTTTGCAGGTGAATGCCACGTCTTGCGATTTTTCTTGGAAAATTTTGGGAATTTTTTTTGTTTTTCTCATTAGATGCTCTTTTAGAGGTATGTTGAACAATATTCAAAAAATATGCCCTTCTACCTCCTTCCTATTTCAAAAATTGCTCCACCTATGATTATGAAACGAATATGGGTTTTACACAAATATTGTATTTTACACAAATATTGTAAAGGTGATAAAAATTAATATTTTATTTTTAAATTGCAACTATTTTTAAAACATTGCATACACAATTTTTTTGTCTAATATTCATTTATTCTTATAAATTTTTTTTCCAAACTCCCCTGCGTAATTATAATTAAAATAATTACATTTCATATTTCCACATGTTAAAATCAAAATACAACCAGCCTTAATTGCTATAACATACATATTAAATTATAACAGTCGTTATAATCAACGATTCTTCAATGGAATATCAAACGCAGATGTATGTAATCGGATATGGTCCACTGACTAGGATACCTGATTTTCTCCCCGGAGGGCTTGGGTTCGATTCCTAGTATCGGAGTTAGATTTTTTTAATACAATTTATTTTCACTATGTGTCATACTCACAAATACCACTTCCTCTGCATGAAATTACTAATGTGTGTTGAATATCAAGTTGTATTACGTGTATATCAGCACCATAGACTTAACATACTGCGAAACAACGAGCTCACTCGATATGCCTTGCATCACCGAAATTGAATTGTTCTTGTGGGTGTAATTGGACATATGTGTGACTTTTAGTGATGGCTTTTCACTAACGATGTTATATCCATAATATAAAAGTAAAGGAGCACGTATTGGGAAAAAAATTGTTAAAGATTTATTTCCCAAAGCCAATTATTATGAACTCGCCTTCAATTTAACATATTTTCAGGAACAAATACACTCTATAAGAGTAACTCCCGTCTCAAAAATAATTAAGCAATGCCTCGTCTGGGGCATTCCCTCTGTATTTTTTAACGTTAAATATTTGTTTAATACTATGAAGAATGTCAATCCGAGCGATTTGGTATAAAAAATTTAATATCACCGCCAGAAATGTCGCAAAAGCACAGGCTAAAGATAAAACAACATTTTTATCAGAAAAAAATTCTTTGTAGAAAATATATACAGTGTGAATGTAGAAAAGTAGAAAAATATGTACAAATATTTTAAAATTAAACAAATAACATATTATCTAAATAGCCATTAAGTAATAACAATGAATTATATTCGTTTTTAAAATTGAAAAAAATAACCAATACGAGTTCCTCACACAATGACATTCCTGAGGCTGTATATTGTAATGATTACAATTACACAACTACGAGAGAAAATAATACAGTTCAATATGAAAAACTTTCATTACAGTTCCTCATATGATGACATTAAGGCACCAAAACTTAAAAATGTATTTCTACAATTCTAAATAATATTTTTATTAGTTATTATAAAAAAACAATTGGCTTTTAAATAAAATAGTCTTATCGTTTTTTAAAGTTACTTTTGAGAACATTTTTAAAATGGTTTCATATCTTAACCTTATTGTTTTTTATTACTATATATTTTATAAATATTAATAAGAGGGTCTTGCTCATATGAATAATTAATTAAATTATGAAAAAAATTGTCAGTGTAAATAAATTGTACAATTTCTAAAACTGCTTTACTAAAATTCGTCTTATCAAAATTAAAATTAATTTTTAAATGTTCTCTAAAATGATGCTAGCATTTTAAGCATATACCAAATACAAATTTTGATGGATCAGTCAAAAAGTTCTTATCTTGTTTTACGAAGTATTTACGACTTATGAATGACATGACGGTTCATAATTTACTCCCTGATATAATCTCCTAAGTGTGTTAATATGAGGTATACAAAGATCAAACTTTTCACGGATATAATTGTAACACCTTAGACCATAAAAATGGAGTTAGTGCAAATTTGTTAAGCTTTTCACTATATTCAGTAGAATGGGCTATTTTACCAACTTTTTTTTCTTTTACCCTATCTACTAAAAATTGCAACATTTAACATTTACTTCATTATGTGTTAAGGTCGTTTAAGTTATCCCGAAAATCTGGATGTTTTATAAATTGTTCAGGAATCGATTGTAGTGTTAAATTTTTTTCTTCATTCTTTCGGAATTAGCCGTCAAGCTTCTGACGTCCTTCTGCTTATATTTTAATTTTTCTTTAAATTTATTACATTTAAAAATGAGCTTCTTTTTTCTTGGTCACTGCGACTGGTGGTTGCGATGTCGCTATATATATATATATATATATATATATATAATATGACATGACATTGGCACAAAAATTATATTAACGTGAAAAACAGCCACGAATCTTATTATTTACACTTCACTATTATATTTTACATAATAGTTAAATATTTATAGTATTATTTTAAACTAAATAAAATTTACACTAAATAAAAAGAAAATTAATTTTCTATTACAACTAAAAATATATTCATGACATGAATTGTCTCTAATGTCTTGACGTTATCGGGACACGATATAGAGAAAATGTATGCTTATTAAGCAATGTGTAGCTGTCCAATTTTTGTGAAAATATTAAACGTTTGTAAGAAGCTTAATTATAAATGATAAAATGTAAATTAGGACTTTTCCAAAATACGTCGATGTATTCTTTGTACAAAACATTTTCTATCAAAATTTTTACTACATACTATAGAATTTTTATGGGGAGTCCAGTTGTATCTATTAAGAATTCTTTTCCATTTTTCTCGTCTTACAAAATTCACTGAAAACCTGAAAAACATATTTTTGAATGATATTTCGAGTAATAATACGAAAACCATTATTAAAGGATCGAATGCAAATTTCACTTTTGCTCTAATTGCCAGCTTGTTTTTGATTTCTTTTATATACAAATATTATGTTAGGCCAGATTTTATTTTAAGTACTGAATGATTTAGACACTTCAATTGTTTTAAGTCTGAAAATATTTTTCGGATCTGTGCGTGATTTGAGTCCATGCTTTTTTCGGTCACATATATCACTAGGCGTTTACATAGTAAATAATATTAATATTTTTTTTCGGTTCATTTCATCTACTAACTATTTCTAGTGCAATCTACTTTTATTTTCACTATAGAAAAATATCGATATGACTCGTCGATAAAATAATGCCATTCCTTATATGTCAATTTCTAAAATGTCATTTTTCGCAAATACAAATCTCGTAATTATACACACAAAATATAAAAAACAGATAATAAAACGTAAAATAGAACATATTTACTATGATACGTATATTTGACCAGGTCTAGTCAAACGATAATTTAGCGAAAAAAATAGTGACAAAAAGTAAGTACGTTCATCGCATTTACATATGAAATGTCTTTTTATTTGAATTATTGATATTTGTCACTAAGAATACTGCATAAGACACCATTGATTATTCTAAAATAATATAGTGGGAAATATTATTTGAAAATACACAAAAATACGGCAAAAATAGAAAAAATCGAAGCTAGCAGATATTTTTATCTGTCAAAATAGTTTTATTTGTTCACTTATTGTCATCTCTTTTCTACTCGCAGTAATGTCATAAAGAATATATTCTCGCTCGCACGCTTTGTTTGGTTATTCGTAGTATATTAAGTCTATGGTCAACACCGATCAATGTAACGTTTCGGCATCGCTGCTTTTGCCACTTTCGTAAATGTTTATTTAGTTATTTATTTATTAGCTATAATCCGCAGGTTTGTCGGAATAGAAATTTCTTTAGGATCGAAAACAAATTATTGACACTGATTAGAATTGTGAAAATATAAAGAGTGATTTCATAAAAAGTTGTCAACCTACTTAAGCAGCGCCTTCTAACGGTACGTTAAGAAAGTTTTTTATTATTTCAATAAATGTATTTTTTCAAGATGGGAACTGACCAACATGATTATCGTGTTGGTAAATTTTAAAGCAACTGCTTAGAATGTTTATCTCTCAATTTTATATTAAGTATAATTATATTATTAATTTTTTATATGTTATATTGTGTCAAAGGAAAGCATAAAGTTGTGTTTAACCTAAAAAAATTACCTCTTATACAAAAAAAAATTAAAAATGTTAAACTTCATGCACCAATCCTTATAACACAACTGACAACTATCATTCACACAATTTGTACGCGAGATATATAATTTTTTTTCCTACGATATTGCAATGAAGATCGAATTAAAGCGTTTGGAGGAAATATACACCGCATGTATATACACCTTAAAAGAAACTAGATGACTTACGTACATCAACGAGTGTCTCAAAATTCACTCTCGGGACACTAAGCGCTGAGTTCATGAGCTTCGGTAGTATGATCCCAAAAATATTGGTCGCATTGGTGTCGAAACACACAGACTTGGAGTATTTGCTATATACAGGGCTGACTTATCTTACAAAATTATCGTAAAACCTTCCACTGACTGCTAGCCTATAATGGAATACTTATTTGTCGTAGTAACTTTTTTCAAACCAAGTTATTACTTGGTGTTATAAATTCTCCTTCTAGTATTTCATATTTTGGTGATTTTGAAATTATAGTTGACTACTACTTACCTGCATGTATTGATTATAGGTAATTTCAATACCTACCTATATAAGCACAATACTAGAAGCGAAAAGCTTTGTGACATCGTCAAGGTTGGTGACTTTACTCTTATCCCTTTCTTTGGTACCTTTCATGCTTATTATTTTTCATCCCCTTCTCGATATCATCATAGTAATCTGACTTAAAATTTTATCCTTCCACGGTTAACTTCCAGCACCCGGTCTGTCCCATCATGATTTCATTCATACTTCCCATAAATTAAGTAGTCCTGAAGCCTCTTCAAAAACTATCTTACTTCGTAACTTCAATCATATCGACTAACCATTTTTACTCTGTTGATGACAAACTGACTGTTTTCAACAGTTATATCACTAAACTACTCAATAAATATGCTCCCTTGAAACTTACTAAAGTTAAGGGGTGATCCTTGGCTAAATGTCTCCATTAGGGAAATGATGGCTAAAAGTGGTCACACTAAAGCAAGATATGGAATTGATTCAAGTCCAAATCGCTGGAAGTATTTTAGAGTGCTTACAAATAAGTGTTTGCAAATGTGCAGAAATGCCAAGAAACATTATATTTCTACATCATTACATTTCTACAACATTACATTATATTTTTACATTATTACATCTGCAGGTGGGCTATTAGCAAAGATTGATTGAATATGCTAATGGACCATCTAAAGATGTTGTAATACAACGAAACTAGGTAATGGTAAAGAACTTAAAGAAAGTAGAAATAACATTACATCACGTATTTGACTGAAATAGATGGCTCATGTAGCATTAAGTCCGTTATATATTTTATGATTTTAAGCTGATATATAAATAACTAAATAAATATATTAGTCAGAAATATTTACTAATAGAGTGCAACTTGCTAAGGATTGGTTCATTCTTTAAAGATCTATTGAGTAACGAAGTAACAAAGAAACTTCCAAAAGCCCTTACATTATTCAATCGCAAATTTCAATTCACTTGTATAAAAATATGGGTTTTAATTGGAATTTAAATTTGCGACTGCAATATGGATTGATGCTTCTAGCTCAAATCCTGGCCAACTCGATTTTCAGATTTAAACCTGACTGATTTCTTTCTTTTGGATTACGTGAAAAATATAGCGTAGAAGTTAAGTATGAAACTCTTGAAGATATGTGGAATTATATGCTTTTAATAAATTGAACACTGACGACAACTTGGTGCTTTCACAAAATGTGTATACTTCAGTTTCAAAATGAACTCACCATTTTGGAAAATGAATATTGTGGATATATATCATAAAATATAAAACATTATTTTTAAGATTATATCTAACGACTTTATTTTTAGGAAATTATAGTTTTAATTTGTAATTTTTTACATTTAGTTGCTGCAAAAATAACCTTAAGACCTTAGAAACGTTACATTCCCCTGTTACGTTTCGCTTGCAACCTGTATTCGGCGATAACGGAACGTAGGTATTTTTGTCTGTCAACTTTTCTTTATTAACCCTCAAGCATACGCATGATTCTTTTTAAATTTGTTAAACGGTCATAACTTTTTTATTATGCAGAGTGCCAAAACAATAAGAGAATCACCTCTTCTGTCCATGCCGTATACAACTTTATACCTGTATTTATTTATAAGGACTGTTTTATTCCTTGCAGCAAACTTTGACAAGAGTAATTCAGTCCATTATCCCAAATAGAAAAGGAAAAAAAGACAATGTTTTAAAAAAAAGTGGGTTTAATAAACTAATTTAAATGATCACATTTATGAATTTCGATCTCGGCTCAAATAGATGGCGACTTTAATATTATATTTCAAAAACTCACGCAGACCTTAGTACTTCAGTACCCTCGATTTACATTCCTCAAACATACGAATATTTCCCATTCCTAAATATAGTTTTCCTTTTGTGAACATAACTTTACTGTTTACACTACTAAGTTCACTGTAATCAAATATCAGAAATTCACCGTCCACGTACGCTTGCAAAAGCCCGTTTGAAAAAATTATATTTGCCTTCAATTGAATCAATATAGGTTTAGAAATAGAGTTTATTGATTCAATTCATTAATTTAAGTCATTAAGTTTATTAATTTAAGTCAATAAAGTTTAGGCCTTTTCATCATTAATAATAACATTTTCGTTAGTTTTTTAAAATTTTATTACCAAGTTTTTTTACCAAATAAAGTCTTTTTCACTCCACTTCTGAACTAATTAATTACGTTCTCTGATCGTAGTTAACAGGAAGATATTACTCTTATACCAATATGTGCAAATATTATATTCAAGTCTAATAAATACATTTCATGATTAATCTATATTTTCTTTTTCATTTGTAAAGAGAATTCGATTTACGAATTACGTATTCTAGAAACTTATACAGTGACATATATAGAATCAATCATGTAATCGTCTTGCCAGCGCCGTCTATAATAATCTACATGGATCACATTATATAATCATGTATACAGGTTGGTAGTTCAGAAATGAGGTGAAGTTAGCGGGGTGCGACAAAGAAAATCGTATGTATTAGTTCTCTACCTGTCTATTTCTATATGCGTTATTAGGAGAAAAATTTACAATTACACTTCACTTATTTGATTTTCGAATTATTTGTACTTCATACAGACAAGTGATAAAAAGTATCACTTTTACTGCCAATCACGTAAATGGTTTTGGTTTCTCTTTCAGAAGTGAGTCTGAAGCTATAACGGTAGCAGACGTCTTCTTTTTACTGTGTCGAAGGCCCTATAGTTAAAGTTATTTTAAAACCAGGTTCGTAGTCTTGAGTAATGGTAGCCTTGAATTGTATTCTGAATACTTTGTCTTTCTCCTCATTCTCTCACCTAACACCATTTTCTCTTTATACATTTTGTAGTTCTGTGGCATAAGATAAAATAATATTCAAATAATTAAATTATTTTCGAGATTTTCCTGCGTGAAAGCACTTAAAATTATAATCTAAACTACAATTTCCAAAAACTGAAATAACGTTTTCCTTTTTTTCAAATAAACAGTGAAAAATATTTTAAAATTTATTTTTAATGATGTTTTATTTATGTAATTTTATTAAAATAAAAAATTTGGTGATTATTTAAACATTAAACCGAAATTATTTTAATATCATTGGATTTATAGCGGTTTACCTATGAACTTAACTTTGTCCTGAAGTTATTTTCTGCCAAATATAATCTCGGTAGATTGATAAATGTTGTCTTCAGTATGAATGAAGCATTATTAATTTTAATTAAATGTTTCTCAACCAAATGAGACTACGTGTATTACTTCTACTTTAATTAAATTCTTATCACGAACTAGGTTTCGTTGTATTACAACCTCTTCAGGTGGGACAACTATGTTGTAATAAAACGAAACCTAGGTCGTGATAAACATTTAAATAAAGTAGAAATAATAATACTCACGTAGTTTCATTTGGTTGAGAAAAATTTAATTACAATGAATTTCTACAAAATTAACGCCAAATATATTCAATATTTAATAATTTTGTCAATTTCGTCTATCGGTCCGTATGCTATGGAATTACCATTTTTTCAAGTATTAGACATGTTACGATGGAATTTTACCAATCAGTATTATTTTAAAAGAATTTTATAAACATATAAAAGTAACGAATTAATTCAAGTTTTCTGGCGTTTACAAGGAATATTAGCTTCATCAGGACTGGGAGGTTCTTTAAATGCGATCGAATACATCTGGTAATATTTCTTGATACGGTTTCTTCTTCATTTGGTACGAGTCTCTAGACGGTTGTAGAGAATACACAATATCCTTTTCCTCCAACTTTTCAACTAGGTATGTTAAAAATTTTAAAAAATATGAAGGACAGTAATCAGTGAAAACTTCGATGATATCGGTTAACTTGTTTTAATGAAGTGGTGATACTTTCATCTTATTTTTTATCAATTATTTTTTATGCCTGTTATAAATAAATAGGACAATACATTTACGTAGTGAAAAATGATATTAATGTGTGTATAACAGAAGTCCCTTGCACTCTCAGATATTTAATTTTTCTTGTATTAATTGCAACTTTTCTCGTGTTTACTGGGTTTATTCATTTCAAATATCATTCCTATTTTCCATCCTCGTCATTTCATAGTCCGCTTTTAACACATGGTGATTTTCGTTAACTGACTAGAATGAATTGTTCACATAGTAATAAAATGGCCTAACGTTTGCTTATATTATCATAAAAATTAAATGTGATAAGTAAAAAATATTTAAATTAGGTATCTGAAATATGAATGTCATTATCATTATCCAGTAGTTAAGAATAAAGAAAGTATCTTACTTAAAGTCCAAAATTAGAATAAAAATACTAAGTGTTTAAGTACTTTTTTAATTTTACAGATGAGCAGGAGTAAAGTTTAAAAGCAACATACAAAACAACTGAATTTTTACATTCGTTTATATAATTTGATAATGCTAAAATCACTTACATAACGATAATGACTTTAATTCTTGATATTGGTTTTAATTCTTATTGAAAATATGAAAAGCAAAAATGTAATTGTAACCCGAAATTACAAAAAATTAGTTACAATGTTAGGTGTGTCGATTTATCCGTCAAAAGCCATGTTATCCGGCAGTTTGGCCAATACATCTTCATCTGTAATAATAAAATACGAGTACTTGAGCACACACAGTTGCACATAACATTTTTTATATCGGAAAAATCCGCCATACGTGAAGGTTATCGTAGGCTTTATGAATTCCATAAACTCTATGGCGTCGCACGAAAAGCTTTCGAGCGCAACGTAATTGAGCTTACATAAGTAATTTGGAATCTGTACTACAAAATACAATGATTTTAATTCTTCTTGACAAGATGAAGAACAAAAACGTAACTGTAACTGGAAATTACTAAAAATGAGTTACGATGTTCTTCCCTAGGTGTATCGATTTTAAAACCATGTTATCCGTCAGTTTGACTAATACATCTTCATCTGTAATAACAAAATACGAATACTTGATCACACGCAGTTGCACATAACATTTTTTATATCGAAAAAATCTACCATACGTGAAGATTACCGTAACCTTTATGAATTCCATAAACTCTATGGCGTCGCACGAAAAGCTTTCGAGCGCAACGTAATTGAGCTTACATAAGTAATTTGCAATCTGCGCTACTTACATTTACGACGCCCGATGTCTCGCTTAGTACTGTCGTATATTTACATATAGCATGGCACTTCGTATCGAAATTCGACTCTATATGCCAAACATTCGTACTAAACACGTCCCCTGTATATATGGAGATTATTTCCCTCGTCAAATTGCGTGTATACACGAATACGTCTGCTTAATATTTTGTGTTTTTATTACTATCAAAATTTACACATGTTTATTTTAATCAATATAGGCTTTTAAATTTTGGTTATAATTTTATTATACCTTCATCGATCATGGCGTCTAGTATGCAAGGTTAGTCTGAACGTACTATACAGACATATATATCGGATACAACAAAATTAAATTTCTAGGTACACTGGAGACAACATTCATCAATCTACCGAGATTATATTTGGCAAAAAATAACTTCCGGACAAAGTTAAGTTCATAGGTAGACCGCTATAAATCCAATGATATTAAAATAATTTTGGTTTAATGTTTAAATAATCACCAATTTTTTTATTTTAATAAAAGTACATAAATAAAACATCATTAAAAAAAATGTTAAAATATTTTTCACTGTTTATTTAAAAAAAAGGAAAACGTTATTTCAGTTTTTGAAATTTGTATTTTAGATTATAATTTGAAGTGCTTTCATAAATGAAAATTTCAAAAATAATTTAATTATTTAAATATTATTTTATTTTATGTATTCAACTAGATGGCGCTAGTTATTTTGCTGCGCGTACGTGTGTTCCAGTGAGGTGAAACTAACCTTCCTGCCCACGCTTAAAATTGGGGTTTTATTTTAAGTTTAATATTAATTGATTGGAAATTGTACATACACGAAAATAATATAGAACTGTGTACTAAAATCGAGACTTAACATTTTAAAATTAATTTACTAGTTTTATCAGCCAAAACTATTTTTAGTTTTTTTTTATTTCATGAAACAAATATTACTGAATTAATGTCGTTAAAATTTGTCATTATCCGTTACCTTTTAGCTTAGATGAATAAGTTATATTTTTATTATGAGGTGATAAAAAACTTTGATTACAAAATATTATATTCACAATGTTGTATCTTCAAGAAAGAAAATAATTGAAATACGTATAATATGTCTCAATAGACTGAGTAAGTACCCAAGGGTAAACCCAAGTACTTTGGGTAAACCCTAGTCAGTTTTACGTACATAAATGTATTCACACGAGTAAAACTATAAGTAGAAACTCGATTAAAAGCATTATTACAATTAGTAGTGAAGTAAAAAGATAAAACTCTCCTTTCATTAACACTTACGGAATTATTAGAAAATTGACAAATAGATATAAATTGACAAATACAATATGGCTTTAAATAGAAGAGAATAGAAGATCATCATCTAAAATATAACACTCGCATCTTTTGCAGATTTCTGGTCTAAACTATTAAAATGTCATATTTTTCTGAAGCTGTCAGACTATTTGTTGTAAAATTTATCTGCCTTTGGAATATTTCTCAAACTTAGTCCGAAGTTTGAGAGAAAAAATGTAATATTCACTTCCATTTTTTTGCTCATTCTTAGACAATTTATAATTTGAAACTCTAAAGCATTAGAATCACGATCAGCCATCTTCTAGGTTGAAAACCTGTAAAACGATTTTTTAAATAACTTGAAAGCTACTGAATTATACCCATCAGAAAAATATGTTTGCTGGAATTTTCTGTTAAATATTAATTTAATAATAAATTTAATGAACGATTTTGTTAGCCAAAAGGTACGCAATAATTATTATTTTTATAGACCAGTACAACTGGACATATTGCATTCATTTAACAAAAGAGAAACAGAAAGAAAATAGAATTATCGAGGATAATAGAAGTAAAGGGTTTTATAAAGCAAATTTGTAATAAAGCCATTCATGACGTAAATAGAGAAATTAGTTGGAATATTGACAGTGGAAACAACGAAAATAGCTTCGTACTTCAAGAAGACCTTCAAACTTATATTAGAACGAAGGAAAATAATTATCATTATAAGTGTCTTGTAGACTCAATTTCGCTTAGATTGATTTTGATTACTTATGTTTATAAGTTTGTCTAAGAATATATAGACAAACTGTTAACAATAATATTTCAAGTAATAGAAAAATTTCCTATTCGATTCCGAAAGAAAATAATTAGACGAAAAGTAATTATTGGGAGAATTGGTACAGCGATTTATTGTTATATTTTAAGAAATATGGAAAAGGCAACTTGTAGTAACTGCATGAAAATATACATAATGTAAATGAACTTAGTTATTAAACGGTAAATTAATTTATTTATACCATTTCTTAATTAGTAAAGAAAATTAGTCCTGTTAAAGATCCTATTAGAATTCAACATTAGATTAAAAATAGTGTTTCGAAGTTCGAATGTTACACGAATTGTAAGTTGCATAATAGCTGTTAACGATAGTAATAATTTGAAATGAATACAGTATATCAATAAAGAATAAGAATACCATAACACAAATTTAATAGAAATAAGAAATAAGTAAGATGAATAAATCGCTACTACAGTTTGCTTTGTAGATTTGAAATAAGAAATTTTTGGATTAGAAAAATAATTTTCTTGAACTCTATTTCCATTAATTACTCAACTCTATATTGGTAAAGCATGTTTTACAGCTATCATAACTATATCAATTTAAAATGACTTCTTAAATTGAGGTAAATTCACATTCAATACATTTTACGTAAGTGGTGGTGGTTCAATACAATTTACATATGTGTAATCAATCATTACTTTTGTCATTAGTTCCTTTTCTTAGAATGTTATATTGTGCTAGTTATAATATATATTTTGTTCGCTGAGGATTCTCAAAAAGTAAGTACTCCGATATTCGAAAGGTTATAAGGTTAAAAATGAAAACAAGAAATTTTAAATAAGTATAATTCCGATACCGAGAATCGAAAGACACCTGGGTGAAAGTCTAGTATCCTAGCCACTAGACTATATAGGATTACTGATGTGTGTGTTCGATATAAATACCACGGATTTCAGAGACTATTGTAATATTATTTATGTTTACATTAATCAGAGTGTCTTGTATTTTGATTTCAACATACAGCGTTTCGTGAAGTGTTTCGAAAACAATATTGCGTAATCTTTTACTAATATTTACTTTTTGAACACAAAGCAAATATGTGACTAACAATGGATTTAATATCTGGTAAGAGACTTCTAAAATACGTCTGGGATGAAGCAGAGAATTTAAAAATTAGGTTATGAATAAAAATTATAGGAAAATACGATCAACTAATGTGCCAATTTAAAATTTTTAGGAAGTGAAGGAAAAGTAAAAAATTGAAAAAAAACCTGTCAAGCAGGAGTAGAACTCGCCCTTGGAGGATTTCATATACATTTAAGCACTTATAAACACTAAAGGGTATGTAGTATTTCTAATTAAACTATATATATATATATATATATATATATGTACATATATAAATTTTTCACAATTTAAATGTATTGCCTGCCATGTCTTTCAGAAGTTATAAAAATGTATAATTCCAATGAGAATTAAAAATCATTGATCTTTTTATTTTTTTCCTTTACCTGTACTATAAGGCCTTCCATTAAACCGACCTTCAAGATCGTAGGCCGGCCGGAAATTCGATTGATGATCAGCGAGGAAAACTATTGTACTAAAAATATATTTCAAAGGCCATAACTTTTTGTTGCGTGCACCGAAAAACTTGAAATTTTACAGCAGTGTAAAGCTGAAGGCTTCAAGCCGTTTCTATGAAAAAGGGAATTTGATGGACGAATGGGTGGACGGACAATCAATTGATCCTATAAGAGTATAAGAGTTTCATTTATTAATGAGAGATAGAACCCTAAAATTATGCGTACATATTAATATAAAAACAAATATTATTATTTAGTCTTAACTGTTAATATTTTTGATCATAACCTGCGGCTTCACTCGCGTAAAAAAGGAAAAAAAGGTCGTGGCAAGAAAATGTCTTGTTAAAATATTGGATTTTAGAACTAGAATTAACTAAGCAGTTTGACAAGCAAGTTCGAAGAAATGACATGAAAACAAAAAACCCCATACCCCACGGTAGATAGTCGTAATCGGACATATTACTGTGATTTATAATTACATACATATTTTCGCGCTTTTATCGTTAATGGGTTAATTTTTTAATTACTAAGTCAAAAAGTAAATTCTGTTCTGTAATAAAAAGTATTCTATTACATATGTTCGTGTCCTTGACACAGACAAACACATGTTATATATACCGAATTTTACAACTATAAATTAAGTAGTACAGGCATGGATATGAGACAGATAAACAAACATTCAAGCTAACTTTCGCGTAATTCTTAGGATAACATATTATTGAATAAACTGGTAAAAATCGGTGAATTACGAGTCGAAGTCGCCCGATTCACATAATAAATTTAGTTTGTGCATTCGGTACGTTTATTTGAGAATTTTACAAAAATTTTTTGCTTACAAGTACGTTCCCTAGATTATTTCCCATTATTTTGCTATTATTTCAAGTTGGACGTTTTTTATGATTTTTTATTAAACCAAGAAATTACTACAAGCGTGAGTTTTATATTTTTGTAATTGTATTAGTTAATATTTAATATTATAGAAAACAGCTTTAAAAATAATTTAATTTTTCACATCTTGTTGAGAGCCCGAAAATATGCGGCGTAAGACACTTTTAATGTAAAAACAAAAATATAGTTACAAATTGTAACCTTTCAGATATTAACATTCCGAAGCTTGTCATAGAAAATAAATGACACAGTAAAAAATACGATAAACCAACAAAATAGATTTAAATAATATCTGGCTCCGTAATATTATGGTCAAACCATTATTATAAGATTTATCACACAAGTCACAACTTAGCACATAAAATATAACTACGATTTTCAAGTTCCTACTAAAAGCATTCCACGGTTTTATTTTAGTATAACATTGACTGCCAGAAAACTGTTTAATTCTTTTAGTCGCCTTTATTTTATTTTTAACTTTTTCGTGCTTTGCATTTGCTAGCCTGTTTTTATTATATTTATCCGATCCAGTGAAGCGACACGGGAATTCGACCTTTTGCCTCACATACATAATTAAATATTATTAAAATTTTCGTACGGAAGTTTAATATAGTAGTCATGTAACCTGGATTAAAACGTCGATTGTTGAGTATCAATATTAAATATATATTATATTGGTCTTCGCAGTGGATTTTTAAGTAGAACACTTGTATTTAATTCAGGAGTTGGAGGGCGAGCATTATAGAATCTTAAATAAAATCTTATTAATTAAAATGCAGACGTTTACAAACAAATTATTTATATTTATAAAGTAATGTTGACACAAAATAAGAATTAAACAAACAATAAGCATTTTAAATCTTTCGATGAACTTTCGAAGGGGTTTCAAAGTTCGCGTTCAGTTTTTTTCATTTAAACCATTTTGGATAATATCAGATCTCAGCTCATCGGAATGCAGAAAATAATGTTCAATGATGCATATAGTATCGTGTTGCAATTATAATTATTTTTTTTTAACTAAAATTAATATTCACTTACTGTTTATGGGAAAATTATATTACGAATTATAGTGTAGCATTGTTTGAAAAATCAGCTCGAGTCGGTTGATATTGTATTTATGTTTTTTTTATATATTGTATTTATATGTTATTTTATTAAAACAAAACTATTTATAAAGAAAATTTAGTGAATGTTTTGCTCATAGACTGGGAATAATGCAAGTGCTATATTAGCCCTATCTTGGCTTCACTCATAGCAGTAACTAGAACTAAATAAATTTCCTTTTATATTTAAAAAAAATACCTGATAAAAACTCATCCTGCTAATTCGCTTTGTTAGTGTTTATTCACTGAGTGGTTTACACGTATTTATGTTATACTAGTGGTTGCCCAGTGGTCGAAATTCGACCGTAATTCATTAAATTTTTAAGTTTCGTATGTTATTGAGTTTTTAATGTTATTGAGGTTCCATTGATAAATAATATACCTTTATAATTATTGTATATAAAAATTGTAATGGAATTACTGAAATTACGAAAAAATTGGTTTTAATCATAAAATGTACTTACCTTCTTACTTTGTTAAAACCCCTAATAGGTAGGCCTCTCGCCTATCTATTAGTGGTTTAAAAAACTCTAAGTTGATGTAGATTTCTGCTACAAAACATTCCTTTTGCATCAGGTGTATGTTAAGCAAGCTGTATTTCACTAATTTATAAAACGTATATATCTATTATACAAAATACAAAATAAACGCTTTTTTGCCTTGACATATACTCCACAGACTATTGAAATAGTAACATGTGAAATCACACATAATTCACAGTTCGAAACTCATTCCGTTAATTTGCCATTTTAAAACTCTTTGGCGATAATCTCTACTCCATGCAATGTTTGACCCCAGACTATTATGTGTTTGACATTGACAGCTAGGACGTAAACAATGAATCTTTTAATGTACTTGTAATAAATAATTTAATGTATTTGTAACACGTACACATATAAATTTTAGTTTTTTGTACTCTTTCTTCATATAAATGTTAATATGCTAAACCGTACACTCCTCCGTGCGCGTAATATTCTTGAAAAGAGGTACTTTAATATTTATGTAAACAAAGAAATTTTATGTAGAAATTTCAAGTGAAATCTTGCATAGGATCATTTTTATGTTTCGATCTCTTTGTAGCGTACAAACAAAACATTTTAAGAATTTTGTGGGCTATTGGTATTGCAAAATTAATCCTATTCTGAATTTCCTTAAAATCAGTTCGTTAATATTGATATCTAGCAATTTCAGCCAGATAGAGATGTTGTAAGTACAGATAATATTATTTTTTCAGTCTTTGTGATATTGTATATTTAATTAAGTTTTGGAATTTCATCAAAATCAGATCATTAATATTGATATCTAGCAATTTTAAACGGACAGCGTAATGGCGACGTTGTAAGTACAAATAATATTTTGTTTTCAGATAATTAAAAATGTCCACGGTGGGTTTTTGTGATATTGCAAAATTAATTCAGTTCGGAATTTCATCAAAGTTAGTTCATCAATATTAATACTTAGTAATTCCAACGGACAGCGTAAATACAATGTTGTAAATACAAAACATCACGGTTTTGCAAGTATTCTAAATTTACTTCATAACGTTTCCATAGTATAATGTAATTTGATCATGTACGTTTACTAAAATTTTAGACATATTCACAAGTGAAGCTACGGAGATTTAAATTTATTTATGCCAAATATTGAAAAAGGTTTTTTTAAGCATCTGGCGAACATGAAAATTAGGGTCTTTTTTCTTACACTCCAGCGCCTAAAGTATCATTAGATAGGTATTTTAATTCACTAGCATTTGATTAAAACTTTTAATAAAACTTATTTCGCTTAACTTGTGTGAAGAATTTTAGGAGATATAAACAACTAGAGAACCTTATTTTCCTTGCAAGTGCGCAAGAAATGCGCAAGAAATTCATAAGATAAATAATACTAAGAATCGTTGAAAATTAAAATAGCATACAGAGTGTTACACAGTGTCACTAACATCTTCAGGTGGGATATTAGCAAAGATATCTTTGCTAATAGCCCATCTGAAGATGTTGTAATACAACGAAACCTAGGTCGTGGTAAAAAAATTAAAGAAAGTAGAAATAATAGTACATCACGTAGTTTCATTTAATTGTGGATAAACTACGTTGTTAAATCTATCAAACATAAATGTTGTAAAAGTATATTTGTTTTCGGTTTGTTTACAACCTAAAAACTCATCGTCTATCGTTACTAAGTTATGTACACGTACAAAGCGCTTTCCAAATAAATTTTTAAGTCGTTGCTGAATAACGTCAAAATATCAAACGGTTATTAATGGAATAATGGAAAGTCCCTTATTTTTCTTATCGATGATGGTGTTACGCATCTAAATATTTAATTTCTTATTGTATATTGTCTTATAAAAAACTTGATTTTAAGAGATGATGACGTCTTTCAACTCAAATTGCTTTCCAAACAAGGTACAGTCTTTTATATTTTACTTATAAACAAAATTGTCAATATTTAAAAATGATGAAAAGTACCTGTTTCTACTAAGTTTTACATACGATAAATGTTACTTCTAATCCAACATAACAATTTAGTACCAACGTGTATATTCTGACCGATATTAAATTAAAAACATTTTGAATAGTTACAGTTAAGTTTGTACTTCCACCACATCAAGTTTATCTATGTATTACCAAATTTCAGAGCCCTAAATTTTTTTAATGTCACCTTAATCGAACGTAATTAAATAAATCAGTACATATGCAATAAGTCATGCCTAGTTACGTATTGCGAGTAATAATTCCATCTGTATATTGGTTCACGAATTGCCATCATCCACTCCCTCAAACCCAAATTGTGATTATTTTTTAAACCTTCAACCAAAGTAAAGCAAATATTTTACCTGATATAACTAGCAAATCTCCATAATGTTTTTAATGTCTAATTCTACGTAACAATGCTATGGACAACATAATTGATCAATTTTAATGTCCAATGTCAAATCATTTTGATGTCGAGAAATATAAAAAAACTTACGCAATGGAAAATGTAAAACTCGAAGTGTTTTGATGGGGGTAAGATGGTTAAAACTGAAAACATGACAGATCATTTACCCGTGTTGTGGTAACAAATACACAACGATGCCTTATCTTCACTGCCTTAATCCCGCTTAAAATGGTGCGGAATTTAAAACTAAAAAGTACATATAAACAAACATAGAATTTCTATTAAATAATTTACAGATATTGATATAATATTTTTAAATATATTATCTAGTAAACATTTCACAAACGTAAACATCACGAATTTGTCAAAGACTTTTTTACAGTAAACTTGTGTAAACTTCTTATTAAGGCTTCTTTAATTTTTGTAGTAACAGTTTCAAAGGTTTGTGTGGGCGCATATATGCTTGTTGACATTTTAAACAATATTTTTAGAGCTATATTACATAAAATCCTCAAAAAAGTTATTTCGGAATCATTAAAATTTCAATGAATACTTACACGGTTTAGGAAAGGGAAAAAGTCACCTCCATCATTTGCTTAATCTAAAATGTTATTATATATAATATTTATATATATATATATATACACACATATATATATATATATATATATATATATATATATATATATATATATATTGGAATAGTGTTAACTGCTCAAATACATGCAAGTCAATATTCTTCATGTCAAATTTCAGGTTTCTAGGTCAAACGGATTACGAGAAAAACGGCTTTGATAGACGAAAGGATAGATGGACGAACGGCTTTGATGGACGAATGGAGTGGAGTAATCTTCAGTAACAACTTGCATCTCAAAAGTACTCTTGACCGGGATTAAAGTATTTACATTTTAATTCAACTTTAAGCTAAATCACTGCCACAACCTCGGCAATTTATCTACATCTTTCGTAGGTACACAAATTTTATTGAGTGAGCACTAACAACTTGCATCTCAAAAGTATTCTTAACCAGGATAGAAGAACTTATGTTTAAGCTGAAAAACGGCTTTGATAGACAAAAGGATAGATGGACGAGCGGCTTTGATGGCTGAATGAGGTGGAGTAATCTTCAGTAACAACTTGCATCGCAAAAGTACTCTCGACCGGGATTTTTTAACCCGACTTTAGGCTAAATCACTATCACAACAAAAGATAACTTAATTTTTATTCTGACTCCCCAGCAAATTCTCAACGAAAATGTACACGCAGTGCTCTAATAAACACAAAAAGAGACGGAAATTTAAAAAAGTTGTATACAATTCTAACTAACGTAAAGGACACTCCCTGATACAACATTTTCCCAAAATATGCGACTCTTCACTCAGGACGATTTTTATATAATGATATGATAATTACAACACTCATGTAACATAATAAACATATATAAGTAAATAATAATCTATGCTAATATATAAAGCACAAAAGTTTATTTATTGTTTTTTCACGGTAATTCTGGGACCACATGTCTTATAATAAAAATTCTTTGCTTGAACGTCTGTACTTTGAAAAAGATTATAAGCTATATGACATGACGCCACAAATCATAGAAGCAAAGCAGTGATGAAATGGAAAAGTTTGTTTGTTTGCTTTGTTTCTTTGTTGACAGATACGATTTTAAAAATTGTTTTTGTGTTAGAAAACCCATTATTTATCGAAAATGAAAAGCTATGAACCATTGGATTATGCTCAAAAAGCAATGTTCAAAAATGTAACAAAAGTTCGGGAAAATTAAAGGAAATGCTCCATAGATCAGGTCATTACCTGATCTATGGACCATTGTACTCATACACTCATAATTATTATATATTTTTCTTATAATTTTTCTTATAATAATGATTTTACCTCATAATTAACAATGCAGTGCTTTTTCATCATTTCCAATAGTCAATCCTTATAACTTTGAAGATAATTATGTTATTGGTTAATAAACTACAACACAAAGTAAATCACAAAACTTAGCAAATATTGAGGTTATGATCGTAATATAATTCCAAAGTAACATCTAAAATATGCACATAGTTTCATTTTTCCCTACTTTTTTTGTCATAAACATCTTTTTCTCAGGAAATAATGACCATGAATAAAATTTTTCTCCAGAATTTAATTAGAAGACATTTCAAGATGATAGATGCAAAGTAATATTAAAAAATGTAACAAAATTTTTTTGTTCAAATGGTACAAAATACGACAGAATCGCTCATTTATTTACTAGTCATCCCGAGTGTTACCACAAATATACCCGCGACCCTGAAGATTGGCGACAGTTGGTGAACGGTGCGGAGGTGTTTAGTGACCCCTTGAGAGCATCATAATTAAGATAATCAATAGGCACGTTAAATCTTGAGGCACAGCTACTATTTCATTTAATTATTAATAACAAATGTCAATAAAATTATTTTCATTTATTGTTACGAATCATTGTGATTAACTGGTTCTACAAAATAATATTGAATAACGTTAAAAGTTGGAGAATCAAAATATATATATTCGTGTACAGCCATTTTTTAAATTTAAAATTTTTTTGAGCAGTTTTTGATTCATCAGAAATTTCTATGTGAAGATTTTTGGGTACTAATTATTCAATATAAGCAAATAAATATGCCTGTCATTATGCCAAATACCAATTTTCTACGTCTGAGAAAAACGGCTGTAAGAGAATATGTGAGTGATATTAAAAAGAACAACAAACACGAACAACGAAATAAATACTTATAATTATATACGTATAAATAAAAATTAAGTTTAATTACAAAAGATTAATTACGAAGCTTTGAAATTAAGTTTTAATTACAAAACTTCAAAATTTGTTTCAAGTTTCATTAGTAGTTTCTTGTGAAATTATCATTATAATTATATACGTATGAATAAAATTGAAAGTTTTCATTCCAAAACTTGTTTCAAGTTTCATTAGTACTTTCTTGTGAAAAGTATCATTATAATTGAATTTCATTCACGTAGCAACTTCGCGCCGTTCGATAACTCTTCACATCAGCACGGTTCACCATAAAGTCATTATAGGAAAATAATTCCGACACCATACGACGAGTTAGCAAAGTACCTTTATCACAAGCGCAATAAATATAACTAGGAATATTTGCGTACGCGGAACAAGTGTAAATGTCCTATTATACCGGCTTTAATGGGGATGTCGGGCGATGTTTGGGCGGACGCGTATCGTCGCATTACGAACCTATCTTTACGGGGCGCGCACCATTAAGCAGCAACTAGGCGTCGCCTTGTCAGCAGCTCGCGCGCCTCAATTGCGTCTAGATTTATGTACCGGAAAATGATAACGTAAATCTAAGTACCGCTCGCTGCAGTCCTACCACCTATCCCACATGCCAGCTAGCTTTGTTTATTGACGGGCGGCCCCCTTTATGATATTGACGAGTAAAATAAGCGAACGAAATCGTAAAATCGTCCGTGTACTCGCCTCGTAAAGTTGCCTCGTCGAACAAAGGGTAGATATATTAGGGAATTTAAGGTATAAAGCTCATCGAATTAACGACAAATTAAATTATTTTTTTCCATAAACATTCAAAAATTCCCTCGCAACCTGATAATGCACGGCATAATATTGTGCCAATACTTTTTCCGCAAACGTCAATCAAATGACGAGTATTCACTAAAGAAAACCACTGTATTTATTCACTTTATTCTTCGTTTTTGCTCTGCATAATCAAAGTTATATTTATTCACACATAGAATACACGCGTGTATTTATACTTGCGTTTGTATGTGTCATATGTACTATTTTAAATCGAATAGTATTCTAAAACACGAAACTAACTACCACCCTATGGAGACGGGTATTGAAACTATGGTGGTTCAATTTGGAGTAACAACTCTCTAACCTTAACGAAAACATTTACTAAATTAAACTATTAAATATTAAATAAGTAATTTAACACTTTATTGATTTACTTGTTAATAATACGCAAGCATATGGGTTAACATAGATATATTTAACTTTAAAATAATAAACACTATTTTGGTATTATTTTTTTATATGAATAATATTTCTCTTAATTATACTATTAAAGGGATAGTTAATAATATTAATTATTAATTGTATGTAGTTTTATTTAGCTCTCATTTCAAATTACAACTAATAACCAATCTATATATAGGTCGAATGTACCACAGAAATAGCAGAAAGCTTTTAAATCGTACCATTATATACATGCTGTGTCTTGCCAAAAGAAGCCACTTACTATTTTGTTGTCTAGAGACAATAATGTTAAAATAGACATTTCATCAAGACATTTTTTTAATTAACCTATGTTAGTTTACATAGTGAGTAATTACATAATTTTTTTGTGCGTTATTAATAGCAAGTAGAAATTACTTGCCCGAGGTGTACCGTTTCATAAACGTTTGTATGTTTCATAAAGTTTACACTGTAATTAAGTTGCACAAGAGACCTTTTTTCATTTTCAATATATGTTCAAGTTTAATAGATCGATCAAAAATCCTTGGCAAGTTTGAAAAAGTTTGCTTTAATATATTTTTTTGAAAAAAATTAAATTAAAATTTTTTTAAGTATATTTATTAAATATAAGCTAATATCGTCCAAAAATATTTATCAATTTATAATGAATTTTTCACAACGTAAATATATTTCCTAACGTGGAAACAGTGCATATTTGAAAAATTGAATTTGAAATTTTGAATCGTGGCTAGAGTTTTCTTATTACTTTTACGTGGACTTTTGATTACCCTATTTTTTATAATTTAAGGTTGAGTGAGTTCTGGAGATATGAAAATTAATAAAAAAATATTTTTGAAACATATAGTCTTTTCAAACAATATTCCACCATATATGTTTATTTATTTATTAACTTTTATGTATAGTACATATACATAAAAGTTAATAAATAAAGTATTTACATCGAGTATTTACTTTGCAAGTTAAGATGTGTTATTACTATGCAAAGTTTCAAGTTTCTATGTGAAAAAGTTTTTGAAAAAAAAGCTGTGATAAACAAACAAACATGTGAATGTTCTTCTAAATATTCAGTTTTTTCTTTTGAGATATGAACCCATAATAACAAGTTTTACTACTTATGTTACACAAAAATTTATACGTCATATAGTCAAACTTATATTGTTATATAACAAGTTACCAATAATGAATATATTTGGCGTTAATTTTGTAGAAATTCATTATTCACAATTAAATAAAAGTACGTGATGTGGAATTATTTCGATTTTATTTAGTTTCTTTACCACGACCAAGGTTTCGTTGTATTACAACATCTTTTGTAACAATGCCCACCCGAAGATGTTGTAATATAACGAAATCTAGGCGTGGTAAATAATTTAAATAAAGTAGAAATAATACTACATCACGTAGTTTCATTTAGTTGTGAAGTTACCAATAAATTAATTATAATTTGTATTTATCGAACTTCGATTTCTGATTTGCCTTGATATTTAATATATTAAAGTACGTAGTAAAACGTTCCATGGGACATAATGAACTTAAATACATATTGCAGCATGCAATTAAATTAATTGTATATTTTTCAACCAATTGGCTTAGTATTAAAATTACCTTAAAAATAAAATAGAAGAGAATTTTTGGGGTCCCATATCCACTGTCTGAATACAACGTTTTTTATGAAAATTCTGCTACTTCATATATCTGTTTACTAGAGGTCTCTAGAGATTAAACTTAAATAGCTTACATTTAATTTGGTATGTAATTCTTTGACGCGAAACCGAAAATCTCATTTAACTACCATTTTATTTCAAAACCATAAATATAGCGCTTACAGTGTTATATTATTTTATTTCAAAACTATAAGATCTGTATTCATGGCGCCTATACGTATAGAGAAGGGCCTAAAACCTTTTTTTTCTTATTACATGTGTAAAATCGTGGAAAATACTATGTTGACTGGAAGAGAAATGTACATCAGTTGATATACACTAAAATTTGAAATAAAACAATCTAGTAAAACAATTCTATACATAAAATTTAAATTTAATTTTAAAGAGTTTTTCATCAAAACATATGGAAGATCATAAAAACTATTGTTTTAAACTAGCCAGTTCTTTCTTAATAACGTAATTACCTGAACATTTAGAATTTTTTGTCATTATTGCAAATATCCTATATTTAAACAATGAATAACGACATTTCAGTTAACTAGATGTTAAGTAAATATTTTAGTGATAACGGTTTTCTGTCTTACCATTTTAAAATATAGTTTAAAAGCGAATTGGGAAATCTTGTAAACGCCCTTTAAATTAGAAAAATGAAGATATATTGGATAAACATATAAATGACTAAATAGCGTGAATGTACGTGAACGTGAATGTTCAAATTATAATAACATAAACCGACACATCAAGGTTTCAGTATGTCGGTTTATGTTATTATAATTTGAACATCCCGTAAGTAAATCATATAATTTGAATATTAATTATCGTAAAAAATATTAAATACATTTCTGGTCTACGTACCTATTCTGCTTATAACTTGAAACCTTGTCGGTTTATGTTATTATAATTTGAACATTCATACACTCTGAAACCTTAGTGTTTCGGTTCATGTTATTGTAATTTGAACATTAATTATCGTAAAAAATATTAAATAAATTTATAGTCTACATATCTATTCTGCTTATAAGGTTTGGTAAATGAGTAAACGTGTATTATTTTCAAACCGTTTTTTTCTCAAGATATTAAGTTCCGATTCAAATTAAATCATTGACATATTTATAAAATCCAATCCCGTAAGTAAATCATATATTAATAATACTATTTTAGAAGAAATTCTGATATATTCCTAGCATTTAAATTCGGTATATAAGCCAATCGGAAGCTATTAATTCATTTAGAAAACAATAAATTCTCGGGCTGAGGAAAATTTTAAGAATACTAAATGGAACGCTTTTTTTACAACCGTATTATATCAGTTGAATTGTCGTTATGAAAAGCTTACCTCTGACCAAAAATTTCTTCGTAGCCACGTCGTTATAAATTAATTTCGAAAATAAAAGTTTTCATCAAATTTTCTTCACGTATCAGATACCGTATTTTTTAAAATTAAATTAGTATTTTATATTAGTAGTGCATAAATTATGGTCATTATGTTTGTAACTTGCTGTTTATAAAATTGCTATTAACGGACAGACGGACGTATTTTGGATAAGATTTAAACGACGTTTCAAATATATTATTTCAAAAAAAATTAAAAATATGCGTTTCATTAGACGTTGATTTTGAAAGAATTAGGACGTATAATTCTAGTGAAGTTATTGCTATCCAGGATATTTTATATTACAACTCAGGGAACATGTTTTTTAGGCTTTGTTTAACACCTTTATTTATATATTTTGTACGCCTCTATTTAATACTATGTTATTATTATCCTTTTAAATATTTGGTAATAATTATACATAGCAAAAAATAGGGATTACATCATTGTTCTCCTGCATTAACACAGTATTACGGCAGGTGAAGGAATAATAATCACGCCAAGACATACACGATTTTTATAAGTATAGATAAAAGCGCATCCTACATTTAGATAATGATGTTTCATAGGAAAATTCGCAAAGTAAAAACATGTAAAATATTGGGATAAGTAAATTTATTTATTAAACCAAAAATTAAATTTAATTATAATATATAAAATAATAAATCTGTAGAATTTGTCGGTCCTTACTTTGAAGATATTTAGGAAAAAATAGTTTAGAGGCACATAAAGTAATAGGTCATAAAAATATTATTTCCTAAAGTTAGTCTGTTTGTTTGTTTGCTTATATACGTAAAAACTACGAACTTAATTCAAATGGAGTCTTGAAAAACATAGGAAATGATTTTAAGTAATATTTAATATCTATTTCATGTATTTATTTCATGTTATATGTATTCGACATAAGCTTACTTTATTCCCTTAATTTATTGAATATATTTGGCGTTAATTTTGTAGAAATTCATTATTGACAATTAAATGAAACTACGTGTTGTAGTATTATTTCTACTTTCTTTAAGTTCTTTACCACGACCTAGGTTTCGTAGTAAAGAACTTAAAGAAAGTAGAAATAATACTACATCATATAGTTTCATTGAATTGTCCCTTAATTTATTTAAATTTTTATTTATTTGTCAATATTCATAATTTAATTACTTATGTAGATAGAGTATTGCTATGTTTAATTTTGATTGTTACATATTTTATTGTTTAACATATAATAAAACTGTAGGATGAGCCTACCTGTATGGATATATAATAAAATTGTAGAATTGGCACGTCTTTGGAGGTATTTACAAAATAAATAATTGGAGGAACAAAATAAAACATACAACAATATTGTTTTTGGAATGTATTTCCGTTTATCTGAGAGTCTGCTTACCGTACACGTGTAAGTTTTAATAGCAGATTCTTGTGGGTCTGCGGTCTAAATCATATTATCTGCTGTTATATATCATATGACTTTATATATCGGTCAATTGGAAAGGATATACGATAATTTGACCTTTAAATACAAAGTGTACGTGCTTAAAAAAATTTTCTTATTATTCGTAATCATATTTAAGATAACTTAATTGTTTCCACAGCTCGACGCGCGAACAAAGTCACGAGCAGAGCTCGTAAATAAATAAAATTGAAAGCATAGATCGGCATCTAATATTTTAATTATGTTATGTTTATTATCATTGTACAATTTAATACTATTGAAAAAGGGGATAAGAGAAAATCTTTAATATGTCTGTTAGAATAACACTAAAATGAAATTTGTTTACAGTTGCGCTATTTACTTCACAAAAAGAAAAATGTATTTACTAAGCATTCAGCTATCGGCAATAAAAGAGCATATAATATATAAGGCTTAAATTATATATATATATATTCTAACGATGAAGAAGAATTTTGCCACCCTTAATGCGGAGTTCCACAAATACGACCCGGCGAGATAGCGGGTTGACTTATGAACGCCTAAATGCGATGTGTATTCTCGTCTATCTCGTCATGCTGAAGGATGACACGAAGCCATAAATAAAAAGATACCATCATCATAATATTCATGGTAAAAGAACTGCTACTTGCTAGAATTATATATAAACTGCATATAAGATAGTTTCTGCGTAGTTTATTGAATGATTCTATAACATGTATATAGAGATTACTGAAAGATCTTACAATGTGTTTGTAGAATTTATTGAATGATAATACAAGGAAGAGACACTTTGCTTACCGTGTCTCATCATGTTACTTATTACTACTGTACTCAGGAAAAATGATGGTTAAATATTTTTACCATTTACTCGAGTGTCTTCTTAATAGCTCGTATTAGAACGTGCACAAGGGTGTCCCATTGAATTATTTTTCTTTGTATAATTTATTATCTAGTAAATTTTAGATAGGAATAAAAGTACAATTAATTTCCTTATATGACAGTGTTTTAAGTTCAGTCATTTTGTGAATAAGGAGGGGGAAATGTAATTTTTGCAACTTCTTCAGCATAATTCTGGAGACTGTAAACTTATAAAAAAAATATTATTGACACCGTTATAATTAGCCATTGCAAATGATAGGTGGAATTAAATAGAGAAAAGGTCTACCTGCCAGTCATACTTGCGCGATTATTGTTTTGTATTAGTTATTTTTGAATATGCATATTTTGATGTATATCATGAAAGACTTATTTGCTACTCAAAAAGTTTGTTTCATTAGAAAACTAAAAAATATAGCTCTCGCCAATTTAATATCTTCCTTTTTGTCTAACTACGGGTATCAGAAAAGGCGGAGATAGCAATAAAGACATAGATAGTAATATTTTTTAAAGTTATGTTTGTTAACTAAATTGTTAATTTTTTAACATATGTTCCATAGCCTACCAATCGTAACTGTTGACTTCCGTCTAATGTTAAGAAACCGCATTTTCTTAATATATTTACTGATTCTGGTTGACTAACAAAAAACTTATAAACCGAATACTCTTAATGTTAGAGTTCTTGCTTTTAATAATTGATTCGTAATCTACACTCTGCTCTAAATTTTGAACCCATTTCCATGAAACTACTAAAATCGTAATGAAAATCAAATCGCAAACCGAAGTTTGTCGTCGAAGTTTCTTTTAAGTATTAAAAAAATATGTGACATGAAGCCAACTTCACAATTTCCTTCAATTTACACTTTATTTCAAATATTCGTGAATATTAAAGATTTTTGTGTATTATACTTTCGGAGTTAGGGCGGGGAAAGTGCTTTTTAGGCATTTCTTTGGAAAAATCATAAAAGAGTTTTCAAGAAAAATGTTTGTGACAAACGAACTTCGAAGTAAAGTCACAAATATTTAATTTTTCCAATTTCGGTATGGTTCAATAAAAAAAGCCAAGTTACGATTACTTGTTTTTTTTATTGAAAGTGAGCATTAGAAATATTACATTTCAATGTAATATGTCGTAATATATCTAATGCTTACCTTTCAGTTATATGCTGATTAAATACATCATCTCTGTACACAATTTTGAGTGATTTCTGATAAAAACGACATACAGACGAAGTAATCTACTCTATTTTTTTTTCTTTAACAATATAGAATATAAAAACCAAATTAAGGTACGAGTTGCCATAATTAAAATATTTCAAATAGCTCTTATAATAGATAGAATCGTGCTGAAATTCATGAATTAAATTATCCATAATGTAATGATTCATGCTGAAGAGGTAACTTATTAATTCGCATTTATTCCAATAACGAGCACCTAAAAATATTTGTTTTTAAATGTTGACAGTCAAATACGGTAAACTGTGAAAGGATACTTCTTTTCGCTTACGTAGAATTTTGTTTCAAAGGTTTTTTATAGATTACATTTTATTTCAGATTTTCATCTAAGGTAAAATGATTTTATGGTATGGTTCTATCGAATAACTATAATATCAGAACAATCGGACTATCAGAGACATTATATTATGACAAAATTTAAAATTAAAAACCTTTTTTAGAATATAAATATATTATCTACCGTATCTTCCACAGGCGCATATTTAAAAAAATGTATAATTTTATACAGAACTAAAAGCCATTGATTTTTTATTTTTCCCTATACTTGTGCTATCAGTTGACTTTCTAGATATCGGTTCGACCGGAAGTACCCTCTAGGTTTGATGGCGGTATCAATAAGAAAAATATATTTTTAATGAGTCATATCTTTTGGTTGCGTGAATAAAAAAAATGTCTTTTTTACAGCAATGTAAGCCTACAGGCTTTAGTAAACAATATTAATTTCAACTTGATATGTCCAGCCGTTTCTGAGAAGGGTTTTGACTGACAGACGAACGGGCAACAAAGTCATTCAATAAGTGTTCCTCTTTATCATTTGAGGAATGGATCCCTAAATATTATATTTGCTCTACAAAAATGGCCAAATACGAGTCTACCTCGCGTTTCGAGGTTTCCGTACCTCGTTACTTTATTTATCATAAATCATCACTATTATGGACTTCCTAGGTTAAAAAATATTTAATATAATTATGTAATATATTATCGTGAATATCTTAAAAATCATGACATATGGAATCATCGTTATATCTTTCCTACAACTTTTGACAGACTTCTGAAAACTTATTTTCTGTATAATATTAGTTTCACAAATATAAGAGGGCGGGGTGTATGGGCATTTTTTTGCGTATTGTTCAATATATCCGAAGATAAACTAATCAAAGTTATGAAAAAAAGATCTTTTTGAGCCTTTTCTAATTAGCTCTTGCAAACAATACTCGTATGTATATATATATATATATATATATATATATAAATATATATATATATATATGTATATATATATATATATGTATACAAATATATATATATGTATACAAATAATTTTTTTTACTTTGTTACTAATTGATGCCATTAAGAAGCAAAATCAGTAATTTTTGAGAAAAAGCGCTCCACGATTTTACACTCAAATATTTTACTCAATAATATACATGGCTTCCACTAAAGCCTTTATCGAGTAGAGAGAGAGAATAGGTTCGATAATTATTTTTTAGTTCTTTAGTGATGTATTTTGTAAAACGGTGTTTTCTTAGTTTTTTGAACTATTCATTTAATTGTTACGGTTTTATTGATTTCAGACTGCAATTGTTTTAATTCCTCTAAGTTATTGTACAGCCATCGTTTCTTGATACGAGTTGAATTTTAAATAATTCGGACGTCTGGAAGTGGTTGAAAATTTAAAACTTTTGTTATTGTGCCTTTAGTTTCTTGTGTTTTAAATTTAAAAAAAATTATGTTAAGAAATTATTTTATTGTCGACGGTTATAAATGTGTGCAAAACATTAAATAATTCGGATATCTGGAAATGGGCGAAAATTTAATTTAAATATTCCATTATTTTTTATGGTTTTAGGACTAAAAAAGGAAATTTTGTTTAATTTTATGAAATTATTGTATTATAATGAAAATTACACACAACTACCAAGTTTCATAAGGATACAACGATTAGAAGTACATGAAGTTTAGTTTCACACATTCCATTATATATTAACATAAGAGTCGACTTAATAGAAGTGTTTTAAATATAATCCCTGGTCATTTATAGCAGCGACTCGTTAATTAAAATTTCATTCAAAAAAATGGCATGATAAACGGTGATCGCAGATGGTGATATCGCAGATAACCGGTTATCGCAGATGGTGATATCGCAGATAAACGGTCATCGCAGGTGGTGATTTCAAAAAGTACTATATTGAAGTTATTCAGTCAAACTAGGAACCTTCATAGTTTTACCATATCCGTATATGGTAGGCCATATATTTATGTTGTGAAATATATTTCAATATATTTATGTTACGAGTACCTAAATGTGAACCAAATCCTCGTTGTATGAGATCTATTCGTACTTGACTGGTTTTTATTCTTGAATTTCTCCGGTAATAATAAAAATTAGATGTCATTTTATACTTTTCATATTAAACCCCATTAAACCTTTATTTATATGCATACCTATATAGTATGCAAAGTAAAATAAACACACGTAATATGAAACAAATGAACTTGAACCAGATCTGATCTAGTTCAGAAATCTATCTGACCAAGTCACTTTGGTTGATAGATCCAAACCTTATTTCACTATTCCATTATCTAGAGGCTTGAAATCGAGTGCGGAAATGCGTATATCGATGGAAACCGGAGCAATGAGATATGTACATCCCTAACTTAAATCTTAAATCCTAGTATTTTCATGCAAGTACAAATGAGAAGAAACACAATTTTTTTCAATTCAGATTGTAAAGGAAAAGCCCGCATGACGTACCAGTAAGAGTATATTGATATGAAAAATTGTTAAAACATAAAGGTCGTAGTACACTGTTTTTTAAAGTCACAATGTGATGGAATAACTGATTTTAACTATCGCAAAAAGAACTTTATATTTATCTTACGGAATGGAATTGTTGTCTTAGGTAACATTTCTATTAATTCTATTGAAATATATACATTTCGTCTCTTGCTAATGTTCATTCAGCTCATGAGGTCCCAATGATCTCAGTTTCTGCAGTCTTTTTGCTTCAATGCAAATGCATTATTATTGTTTTGACCCTAACACCAAATAATCTACTATTACATTTGATTCATCATTTTTAACCTTAATACTTAACTCTCGCAGGGTAACATTTTGAAATCAAAATTTCTAAAACAGAAAGAATTAAATCAATAATACACTACCCGTATAATATACTTTATGTACAGCTTTTGCTTCGTTCCATGATAGAACTGCCATCTGAAAACAAGACGAACTTTTAACATATTCATAATGAAAAATATGGCGAAATCTAAAGGAATCAAGGTAGAAAGAGAAATGAATGATCTAGTTAGAAAACAAAATACCAAAACTTTAAAGGAAAATGTACTAAAATTGAAAATGCAATCTAGGTCGTAGTATAGAACTTAAAGAAAGTAGAAATAATACTACGTCACGTAGTTTCATTTAATTGTGAATAATGAATTTCTACAAAATTAATGATAAATATATTCATTACATTAGTTGAGATAAATATATATACAGCATGTTAAAAAAAATATTACATACCAATCTTAAGTATTAGGTAAAACTCTAATTCTATTCGGGCACACTTACGTTGAAAAATTCTCTTACAATGAAAGTCATCCAAAATAGTGTACATTTTACATAACTGTTTTTTGTCAATATTAACTTTTCGCATTATTTTACTACTAGAATTAATTTTTTAGTATGATTAGCTTGAATATCCACAACAGCAATTTAAATAAATTTCAGAGTAGCTAGAGTACCTAAAACAATGGTTATTCAAATAAATTTCAAACAGAATCAACAATGCTTACAAACTACGGCAGTATTATACCGACAGTAGGTATCAACCAACGAGTGCCTATTGAATAAATGTACTAAATGAAGCAGGTAACGCAATAGCGAGCCGTGAAATGGGCATTATTGGAGCCGTGTTTTGTCAGAATGAGTAAAGTTCCCCGGGGCAATGATTGTGACAAGTGGCGGGCCACTTCCGGCGGAAAACGCTTTCATTTCCTCGCGTCACTACGTTCGACAGTTCATTACGCGACTAACGACGGGCACGCCGCTCGCTCCGTAATCCGTTGCGATCGCTTATTATTTATCTGCGACGTCGGGTTCGCCTCGATATTTTTGCATTAAATATTCATAAATGAGTCGCCGTTACAAGTGGCAAAGGGTACTTTATATGCTGCGACCCTTTTTTGTAGTGCAATTATGACCTGTTTTTTATGATATTTTGTTTCGTTTGCGATTTTAATGTATGTTTGACAGTCGAATCCATTGTAATAATAGATTAAATTTTCAATTTTAGTACATTTTCCTTTAAAGTGGTGGTATTTTATTTTCTAACTTGATCATTCATTTCCCTTTCTACCTTGATTCATTTAGATTTCGTCATATTTTTCTTTATGAATATATTAAAGGTTCGTCTTATTTTCAAATGGCAGTTCTATCATGGAACGAACCAAAATCTGTACATACGGTATATTATGCGGGTAGTGTATTCTTGATTTAGTTCTTTCTGTTTTAGAAATTTTGATTTCAAACTCTAATCCTGTGAGAGCTAAATATTAAGGTTAAAAATGATGAATCAAATGTAATAGTAGATTATTTGTTGTTAGAGTCAAAACAATTATAACGCATTTGCAATAAAGCAAAAAGACTGCAGAAACTGAAATCATTGGAACTTCATGAACTGAATGAACATTAGCAATAGACGTAAATGTACATATTTCAATGGAAGAAATAAAAGTTTTACCTAAGACAAAAATTCTATTCCGTAAGATAAACATTAAATCCTTTTTCCGAGGTATTAGGTACTCAAATCAATCAGTGCCAAAAAATAAGTGGCAAATCATAAATATGTTATGTTAAAATCAACCATGATAGTTATAGTAATTATGTATTGATACATGATCAAAGATTGTAAATAATGATGGAGAAAACTAAACTCAATCCTAATTCAGTTTGCCTAATCAATTGCTTTCTTCACTCGACTCTGAACTTAAAATTATTGAATATATAGTTCAAGTAAATTCGTTGATGAAGTTATTGTAACCTGTATATAATTTTATATATAATTTATATATTTTATATTTTAATATAATTTTTTTACAAAATTCCAGTTATTTTTTTATGAGAATGGAGGAAAATACCTTTAAAGAATTCATATATTCCCGTTTGGCAAACTTTTAGAGGATCTAAAAAAAACCACTTAAATTAAAAAAAAGGATTAAATATATAATAAAACAACTTATACTTCGATTTACCAAATTAACTTATATTCCGACTTCTTCTTATTTTGTTCTGTGCTTCGTTCGATCGTTTGGATTGTTCAAATTTCGTAAATAAATAAAAACAAGAATTCAAACGAAAAGTTTCGAATTCTTTTATGCTAAACATATTTACTACTTTTTGGTCGAACTTAATAATATTTTCTTACTCATTTTAATAAAAGATTTATTTTTTTTTTTTAAATAATTTCAATATATTTTTATGTTCCTGAAAGTTTGATGTCAGAATGATTCTACGATAGTTCTTTTTGGTAATTTCCATTAAGGGATAGACAATATATAATTTCCAAATATTTTAAAAAAGGACAATTTGAATTAGATATCGAATTAACTTCTTGATTTTGAAAATTTTTCGAAACATCTCCCCATCCTCTCTTTTTTATTTATCGAATGTTGCCGAGTTTTTTAACAGCTACATACGCACTACAATTCGTCTTACACAAACTTACTATTTTAGTAAAACTACTGTTTATATAATAATGAATTCAACTTATAAATGTTGATAGAAAAACAAGTTTTATACTTTGACACGTCATAGCTGTTACACTGATAACAAACAAGTAAAGTAAAAAAATATATCCATAAAGAAGTTAAAAAACAGTATTAAAACTTAACTTTCTATCAATCTGAAAACATTATCGAGAATAGAATTCCTCATTACCATATTACACACATACTTGTTCATAGTTTCCTTACATAATGCAAGTAAATTCCTAATTCTCCCTCTTTGGTGAACTTTGTGCATATTAAGCGATATTAAACGCGAGTCTCGGTTACTATTTACGTAGTACAATGTTTTAAGTTGCATGTTGATTTAAAGAACACTTCAATAGTTTATGGCCAGCAAACGAATATTAATTCACGATGATATTTTACCAAAAGTATATATGTATAATAATAAAACACTGAAAATAAAAGGTTTTCAATATAACTCTCTTAAGTATTCTTTTTACTTTATATGCTGCGATCTTTTTTTGTAGTGCAATTATGACTTGTTTTTATGATATTGTATTTTGTTTGCGATTTTCCGCCCGTTAATGTGTGTTTGACAGTCAGATCCATTGTAATAATAGAATTAATTTTCTGTTTTAGTAAATTTTCCTTTGAAGTTGTGGTATTTTGTTTTCTAACTAGATAATTCATTTCCCTTTCCATCTTAATTCCTTTAGATTTCGTCATATTTTTCATTAAGAATATGATAAAAGTTCATCTTATTTTCAGATGGCAGTTCTATCATGGAACGAAGCAAAAGCAGCACATTACGTCACGCTTTAGTAAACATTGACATTTTTCGTATTCGTTGTCAGCGTATGAATTTAATGAGAAATTTATCGTTTTTACAATTAATAATATGTAAAAATACATCATATTTTCAATACAGGAACTACAAAAGGCAACAGTCGTACATAAATGTCATAATACAGGCAAATATTTTTGTGCAGCAGAGTTCAGGAACACATAAAGGTAAGTAGCTAGGTTTATTGATCGTAAGCTAAGGAAATTAAATAAATCTTGACAGTTATTAATCGAATTTAGTTCAGGTTTTAAACATCAGCTTTAACTTATAATTAAAATTCTGTGGATTACGTTTATAATGTTAATGAACAGTAATTTTATCCTGATAATCAAATCATGTTAGTAATCAACCTAGTCTGGTCTTAATTTGAAAAACTGAATACATTACATGGTATTCTATATAGTTTTTCATCTCACCTGGCGACTGAAATTGTAAATGAGACATTACATGAATATAATGGCCATAGGAATATTTATACTTTAAATACAACCTTAAAAATTACCTTTACTTATCAATAGTAATCAATGATATTGAAATTAATTTATATACAAATTGAATAGATACATGGAAGTGATCTACTGCTGCTGAAGCTGGATAAGTTGTAACCACTTGTCTCGTTTTTGTCTGTTATTTGGTAGACACTTCTTGAATAGCTTGTTAGTTTAGTTTAGGTACCACACCACACTTGTACAATTTAAAATTTATGTGAAATATACACCTATTTTTATGAAAACATTTTTTGTGCAACTATAAATTAAAAGTAGTCCCAAATATTTGACAATAGTCTTATTCCTGGTTTAATTATTTAAATAACTTTTAAAAATGTTTAAACAATTCAAAAATAAAAAATCATTAAACAAATTTCATTTACTCAGATTTATTTAACAGAAATGGAAATTCATAGAAACTTAATGCATGTAGATATTCGGAGTCGATTATAATAAGAATTTTTGTGTATAAAAGAATATTTTGCACAGAAGTTATTCAAAAGCCATAATCGACGTTAAATAAACATCATTTAATATAATATCATTTTATATAGACTTAATTTTTTAGACAAACCGCTTGATGCAATGTTATATTGATTTCATTTTTAAGACAAATCGTTCGACGCGTTTCTAAAAAAACTAAGTGTGGTGAAATTAGTATGCCTTGCTAAATTTCAAGTATCCACCTCAAACGGTTTCTGAGAAAAATGGTTGTAATAGACGAACAAAAGGACGAAAGCTTGAGTGATCTAAAGATTCCATTTTTCCTTTTTAGGTACAGAAATATGAAAATTAAATATTAAAAGATATATTATAGTAATTGAAAATTTGACGTTCCAAGCCGCCCCTTTTGGAATGCTTTAGAATTAAAATTTAAGTAATTTTTAAATTTACTTAAATAACTTAGGCTTATAACAACATTATTAACTGTTGGCTGTGCCTACGACTTTGTTCGCGGGTAATTAAGAAAAAAATTTTTGTTTTTTTTTTCTTTTATATATTGCTCTTGGATATTCACTATTACCATAACAAACGTCATCAAAATTAGTCCAGTAGATTTTCCTTCATACCCACTCAAATTAACATAAAGGGAGACAGGCGAAAAATTCTAAAAAAACTTTCTCTGTCTTCTGTTATAATTCTATACACCCTAATCATTTTTTTTATATTTTCAATATTCAGGATTCATTTTATTACACTTTTCTTAATAGTATAGATTTTAAAGGTATTCTAAGTTAAAAGAACTTGGCCGGTGCAACTTCTTAAGATAACTCAGAAGTTTTCAAAATTTTAATTCAGATAAATTATATGCACCCTACTTATTGTTCTCACGTAATGTTTTTAAACATAAGAAACGGTTACACACTTTAAAATAAGGTTTAAACAACAAACTGTTACAAATTAAACAACAAACTGTTACAATATCCTTACTCTCTTAAATTTATCAGAGCAATCACATACAGGAATTATTAAATTTTTTAAATACAAAAACAAATTTAATAAAATTATTAAACTAATTCCATCTAATCGCCTATGTCATCCTGTTTTTAATATTTTCATTGAAAGGAAACATTTTATTTGAAGTTCAATAGAACTTTACCGCCACTTTATCACTTGGTACTATTTGTCAAGTTATACGTAGCATAAAAGAGGGAGGAAGAGAGAAAAGATCGAAAATGCCCTTAATATGAATTGATTATATAGAGTTTTTCTGACCAGTGGACGAAATTGGGCCCTCAGGTTCGGGTCGGTGACACTGAATCGGGTAAACTCGGCTCCTTCGATATCGGCCAAATGAGTTCTAAATTAAAAAATGGTGGAATGTTATCAATTTAATGTGCACTTCATTATTTTATTTAGTTCATGTGTCTCAGTGCATGTATATGTATTAAACCACTATTATTTGGGCGTACCATGCGCACTTCTTGATTAATATTTTATTTGAGAATAATTTCATATAATAAGCGAATAGTAACGTATATAATAACTATTATATAGAATTAGTATTTTATGAATGCCTTTCGTTTATTTTGTTTCCCTTAAAAATACAAGGAAGACAGCAAACTTTAGATTATAATACCACTTACTACGAATAAAAATGAGACCATCGTGAAATAGGTACAAGCTAGAATGCGCTATACAGGTACTATATTTGCCCAAGAATAGGGACAAGCGCAAGCACTGAGATTGAGAATCTCAAGATATATCCGAAATATGGCTATAAATGTTCAGCGATTTGGATAGTTTCGGAGTTATCATTCTTTCGAGTTTTTTTTTAGCCAAACTCATAACTGAAGACATAGTTTACCTTCCGCGGTCTTTCCAGGGTAATTTTTCGTTTATTCGTAAATAATTTCTTACGTTCAAAGGTATAGTGACAGGATGTGGCATCTTTTTGGAATTTGAGTCCATATTAAATAAACAAGTTTTAATTTCCAGATATATACAGTCTTACTACTTCTAAGTTATTAAATTTTGCGTAACAATATAGTAGTGATGCATTTCTGCATAGTTTCTTGCAAAAAAACTGTATTAACTCACTCACTCAGGGAAAAACGTGACGATTTTCTTCTTGAAAGAAAAATATAAATAATTACAAAAATTATAATTGTTAACTTACTATACTTTATTTCAAATATATCGTTTTCCTATTAATTTTTTCACCGTAATGTTGATATACATGAAAGTTAACGTTTTTATCGCGAATAGAACAGTTAATAAACTAGATAAAAAATCTATTTTCTATCATAATTATTTATATCATAATTTGTTTTCCTTTTTTTTAGTCTGGCTGAAGAAACACACTACTTTTAAATATTGCTAAAAATACATAATTTCAGATATTCTCAACCTATATGCTTTCATTTGACACTAATTTTTGACCGATTTGTGTAAAATATAGTGAAAAAATAAAAATTTGCAAAGCCTGAGTAGAACTTGCGCTGATAGAATGCCACACACATTTAGGAACTTAAGAACCTTTAGGGGAACAGTACTTTTTAAAATTATTTACAAATGTTATTTTCTCACAATTTAAATACATTGCCTTTTTTCTTACTATTTGACTTGTAAACATCTTATTCTGTTCGTAATTTTAAGTTGAATAGTTTCAGTAACAAGGACGGAACATATTTTTTTGCATATTTTTGAGGTGGAATTTTGAAAAATATAATTTTCAGGCCTTTGTTATTTGCCTTTGTGAACGATACCCCAAACTTTATGTGAAATTTACAAAAAAATAATTTCAGGTTCTTAATTTTCCCCCTCCATTCTTACAACTAAAATTTTCGTATAAATATTTTTGAGTGTTAATTACTGATATATATGCTCAATAATATTATAAATATTATTGTCAGAAATTATTTTTTTTATATAACCCTCCAATTTAGGTATAAGTAAAGAAAATCCCTTGTATTATATTGCATTAAAAGTAATGTCCACCTGACAAAGATAACTTTATCTCTGCTATAAATCCTTTAATTAGGCAAATGGACTGATTTTAGCTACTATATGTTAAGAATATCTTTCTTATCATTTATACCTCTATGCAGTCAATCGTTATGATTTCATTTATGTTCGGAGTATATGGTAATGTAGCCCAAAGGAAATTTAATTTTTCGTATATTTAAAGATATATTTATTTAGGTCACGGCTATATCTCTTCTATTTAGTTATAGGGAAATGTTTATCAAAATACTTTGCGTAGAAATTTATTGTATTGTTATGTATAAAATTGCGTTTAAATTGAAAAAAATTCCATCAAAATTTACATCCCAAATGTGAAAGAAGTATAAATGTGTGTCTATTATATTTCTGTGGAAACTTATATAAGATATAGGCAGATCTCTTTATTGATAAGAATGATAATGGGATATTAGGGAAATATATAAACTGTGTAATTAAATTTGAAAGATTTTGGCCTTCATTGCTTCTTTTTGATTCTTTCACCATTCTGATAAAAGTACAATATCAACACCTAAAATTTTAATAAAATAAGCTCTCTGAGTTAAAAAATAGTCTAAAATAAATATAAAGATAGGCGAATAATTAGTTGTTCCAAACAATAAAGTATAAATAATATTTTTATTTAAGTAAAGTATATAAATATTTACATAACCAGAATTAATTTATTTATAATAACAATAAAGGAATAATGAAATGCTCTTTTACATACAGGCGAAATAAACAAAAAAATGTAATCTTCCAAATATTTCCTTTGCGTACTTTCCAAAATATAATTTCCGTCCTTGATTTAGACAAAAGTGTGAAATAAACGAACCATTTGAATTGGTAAAGTAGTTTGAAATTGGCATGATTAATTCAGAAATTATCATCAGAAATTATATTTCTCATAATTCTCATGTTAATATGATAAAAAGCAGTTCAACTTCCAGAGTATCACCTTACTGTGATCAAGTTCTGTTCCCAGGCTCATCAGCAAACTCTGCTCCCAGGTGTATCAGCATTTCTTACTTTTATAAAGTCTAGACGAAAGCCTCGCGGGAATCAGACCATCTCAGTTTAATTCAGTCTTTGATTTACTTTAGTCATAATCCAATCTAACTATATATTTAGTTACAATGAAGAGTGATTGTAATAATCTTAATTCAAGATATTAATTAAAGGATTAAATGTTTTTTAAAAGTTGTATTTTAGAGTCGTCATAATATGTGGGTGGCAGATTAAGAGATTTCGAAAAAAATTCTTATAAACACAGACAACATACGTTCTCATCATCTAAAACAAAAACCAACCTCCTCCCAGTCCGAAATCACACAGTTTGCAGAGGAGCACCGATCGTTTTCTTAAAAATAAAAGTCAACAAAAATTTAATATCAACGATCTACAAAAACCGGGCCAGTTCGCAAGAGTTTCCTATTCATCAGTATATCAAATATAATTGAATAGTCAAGACCAGGAGCGTATCTGTATAGCACATCGATCATCGCCGTCTTAAATGTGGATTACACACCTCGTAATACTGTAAGCATATTACGAGATGCGTAACACTGTAACAATGTTGTATATAATATTGTAATTACTATACTCTATAAAAATTTGCTTCACAAATTTTTACTTTGTATACCTGGCTTCCATTCTTAAACATTTTTCATTTACAAATAATTTAATTAATTTTAAACTCCACAAGATCCTCCTAAATAAGTTAAATTAAATTGTATTATAATTAATCGTGATCAGCTGCGTAATTTAATTATACCAAAAATATATTCAGAAACGAAAAAAATACAGACGCACAGACAAATTTAGAAAAAAATCTCTTTATTATAATTTTAAAATTCATTAAATGCTGACAGCTCACGGAAAAATTTAAACACAAATTTACAAATGCAATAAATTTGGGAAAATTAAATAATTTCTCACAAATTTTAGAAATGTGAAAAGTTTGGCAATTTTTCCTGAAGACTATAACAACTTCAAATTCATTTTCAACCAATTATAAGGCAAAGCATCAATCACGTCTTTCATCAAAAAATTTGAAAATTGGGCCTCACTGAAAGAAATCTTAAAAAAATGAATCCGGGAACGTAAACATTTCGCCCACTTACTCACAGACTTGTAAGATCGCAAACAAGACCCTCACGAGTCTGTAAACTAATTTTATTTGTCCGTTGAGGCGTGCCTCACTCAACTTTTGACCGAGGTTACCATATTAAATAATATGAAAGAAGAACTCAAGCGACATTTAGAGGCAATGAAATAATTTACCCTAAATAATTTTATCATGGGTTTCAGTACGATCCGCAGTCGGGATACCTGAAATATAAATGAAGCGATAAAGTTTGCCGTTTCAGGGGAAAAAATACGACAATATCTTTATTTACCAGAATTGTACATCCCAAAGCATTAACCAATATAACCTAATTTACGTTTTAAAAATAACTCACTTAAATCAAATAACTCCCATGCTCATTCCCCTAGAGATATTTTTGCCATTACTATAAAAAAAGGTCACTACATCGAAATGTGCCGGGTAGAAAATGTAATAATGACAAAATCAGAACCGGGCCTGATGATTTAAATTCAGATTAACTGCCCACTACGGACAAAAATTTTAACTTTAAAACCTGTGTACGTTATACAAAAGATAACGACAGTTTAACAAACAATATAGAATGACGAACACCTAATACAAACTATTACAACAAATTATTACAAATATGGAGGCGAATACCTTTAATAATTTAAACTTATAAATGCCTCACCACAAACAAATTAGACCTCTCAAATGAGGGAAAAAGGCGTGTGATATCTATCCGATACTTTATATTTCCAAAATTTTTTATCAACTAGTTGAAAGTACATATTTCAGGTTCAGGTTTCATTAGACACTCATATCCATTGAAGATGCTCCGAAAGTTGCACGTAATGTTTCACTTCGAGTTCACTCACAAGTCATTTCGGTTAAGGAAGGCACCTTCCACCTTTAAGTGTCTAATGAATTTAGCTCTCTCCTTCAGACCTTCAGGGCATTAGATGCTTTGTCTATCCAGACGACATGACGACATTATTCTTATGACCTAAAATAACTTGTTTACTGTTCTTAAAGGACTCTGAAACTTCTATCTAAAATTTGAAATAATAAATGTGAATTTATACTTGATGCAGTCGCTTACTTAGGTGATATAATCACTGAAAGCGGTGTGAAATAAAATTCTAAAAAAATTAAATCAATATCCAACTTACTCAAGGACGATAGATTGTTTCGCGTTCTCGTATCCTACTACCAGAGATTCATTTCTGGCTCCTTATAATTAGCAAAACCACTTACACCCGTCCTAAAAAAGGTACGATTTTTCTATGGAAAAATAAAACTTGGTTTCAAAATTTTAAAATTCAAACTAATCTCTGTACCTTTACTCGCGTATTCAGATTATACTAAACCTTTCATGTTAACCTATGACGCGATTCTTTTACAAGGAAAATTGGCAAAAATCGATCCTTGGCATATACTTCCGAATACTTAGTAAACACGAATGTATTCTTAATACGACAGAAAAGAGTAGTCGGCAATCGTCTTCGGTTACAAAATTTGTTTACTACATCTCTGATTTTTTATTCGATATTATCACTAATCACTGCTCTCTCAAAATGGTTATTCAACCCCAAAGATCCAAGCAGTAAACTTCAACCAATTGAGGAACCTACATTGGAAATTCTAGGAAATCAATTCCATTATTTTTCATATACTACCTAAAAACCTAAGAAATGTATATTACTAATAAGTTCTAGTGAAACTTGAAAGGAATTAGCAATTTCAGTTTTCAGAAAATCTGTTGATAAACATTCATACATAAAAATACACAATATTATCTTATATTATCCATAATACTCATATACGAATACATACATATACAAATCAAATTATATTTCCTTAACTTAGAGAGATACTGAATATACTTGACGTTAATTTTGTAGATATTCATTATTCAAAATTAAATGAAACTACGTGATGTAATATTATTTCTACTTTCTTTAAGTTCTTTACCACGACTTATGTTTGGTTGTACAACATATTCAGGCGGTAGGCTATTATCATCTTTGCTAATAGCCCAGCAAAGATGATAATAGCCTACCACCTAATAACCACCTCTTACCTCGAAACCTAAGTCGTGGTAAAGAACTTAAAGAAAGTAGAAATAATACTACATCACGTAGATTCATTTGATTAGAGAAATACCTAAAATTTGGATAAGAAAATCACGATATTCCTATTGTCGGGTAACTCAGTTTATACCAAATGTATGATAGTTAAAAGAACAGTACCATTGAAAAAAAACAGGGGCGGTCATGGGGACTGCCGATAAAAGTGAAAATTTAAACCTTTTAAATAACATGGTTAAATACAATTTTCTAATATTTTTAATTTCAAAATCCGCGACAAAAATATTATCGAATAACTGGAAATCTGCTTTACCACGCTAGTAAGATAATTCCGAAGTCACTATGAAATAATCATTGGATAATGTATTGCAGAGGTAAAATATTAAAAAAATTGAACAAAATAATATAACATTTTTAAATGCAAATATTGAAACGAATATTGGAAATATTTGAAAATAAATGCTTTGTTTTTGTTATTCATTTTTTTATGTAAAACATTAACATATTTATTACTCACTATTGTCTTCGATAGTGATCCTACAATTAAGAAATTAAAATAATTATCAAAATAAAGCACAATTTAAACAATACCCACATTGAACTTTCCACGTAGTCAATTTAAGTTTACTTGTATAGAAAAACACAGCACTAATGTTGCACAACACGTCATGCTTGTAGCTACAGATATACTGTTAACATTAGCATGTTGCTGACGAGAACCTATAAGATTTTTACTACCGAAAATCGCTAAGGCGCCTAAAGAAGTTTTCACTTCAAAAATGGAAACAGATATCAATAATTATGTAAAGAAATATTTATCGTGCCAAGTAAACAAGACCTTAAGAATATTATAGTGCGCACCCATGCAAATCTCAAGCATATCTACTGCCACGTTTCAACAATTAGCCCTTGTATTGCAGGACCTTTACCTAAATTCAGAGATACAAAACTTCAAACCTAAAAAAATACACTACTTTCATCCTAACACTATAAGGCGACTTTTCAACAGCCTAATGATGAATTAAAACAATTAGTCTAAAAATCTTTATGTCGCAATGTCAGCCACACTTCTATATATTCAATAACCCATTACTCATCTTATCGCAATACTGTCATCGCAATACTGGCATATATTCAATAATCCATTACTCACCTTACGAACTATTCTTCCACTATATAGCCATTAGTCACTTATCCCTAATACTGTTTGCGAATCTAACCCTGACACCACTTACGCCGATTACGTAAAAATGGTACAACACCGTCTGAAATACTCTGGGGAGAAAGTCCTCGAAAACATTCGAACATAAAAAGAAACTTCAAAAACATATTATGATGCTTACTCTCGTCCTGTAAATTACTAAGTTAGAGACTACGTCTATCTCAGAAACCACCTCAAGTTGCAAAAAGCTCTTTCTTCTATTTGGAAAACAACTTTCTACAAAGTTATCAAAATAAGTAAGCGAAATTTTCTGATTTATTAATAATCGTCAGCACGTCGTTCATTACCATCAAGAAGCAAAACTAGTAAGAAAGAATAATGACAACGTATCTTAATTATAATTATCGCTTTAGTTTATTCTATTTACAACTTTCCCTGCAACATTCTATCTTATATTAGTGTATAATTTTAATTTAAATCTTTTTAAAGATTTTACGAATAACTGCCCTTACAATCATATTTTATACATATTACAGTGTCATCATCTATGCAAATGCTGATATTATATAACCTATAAACCGCGATCCTAATACACATTTCAACCATATTGGCTCATTAAAACACATCAATGACCACCATGCTTAGTGTGGTTATTTCTATTAATATACCCTTTATAAAGATATACCTAGATAACATGAACGCTATCTTCGGAATGGTAATACCGCTCTCTACAGGTTATTGTGACATGATTAATAATTTTGATGTTATATCCCATTTAATTTCAACATGATCTAAAGCTCAGCTTGGTTTGGCGGCGTTGGGAATATCTCCAAACATATTCTTTGTTACATTATATGAAAATGACATTTTTAAGTATAACGAAGTTATTCATAACGTGGAAACAGATCGAAGAAAATTAGCAAAGTACAAAAAAAATACTTTAATTACATCGAAAACACAGAGGGTGCTTTACAGGAAACCATAAACAAAATTAACTCTAATGAATAAAGTTTGAATAGAGCTGAGGAAAATTGCGTTGAAGAAACTTGTGTCAAATTGTATCTAATAAGTTATAATTAAAAACTTAACTCATGGAGTCATTAAAGATGTTAAAAAATAGTCTACTCACATAATTATCATTTACAATTGGGGATATAATAAACGCTGTAATGTTTAATAAGAGGAACATCCTATGTGCATCCATTATTTCACCAAAATAACTGTATAAAGATTTAGTTAATAATTATAGATTCATACGTAGCTTTAAGTTATTACCAACATTAAATTTAGATTACACTTATATCTCTTAATTAATATATCTGAAATGATAACCAATTATTCTAATAATAAAATTGTATTTATATTGAAGATACTATTAGCTAATGTTCGAGAGTTTAATCTATATCATAACCTACCATTGGCCACAGCATACAACGTAACAAATCCCAAATTTTACGTAATCATAATAACTTCAATTACATTTATATTGGTTTAACTAGAGATAAGAATTATTTTTGTGACTTAGATAATTTAAAACATTTTAAAATTTTAAAAATCAATTCTAGTTATGTGATATGACTAACATTTATTACAGTTCCGCTAACCTAACTTGTGATTTCTAAAGTTGTTACTTCTATTCCAAAACCACGTGAAGCTCAATTCATTTACGAAAATTGGGAAATCTTAAAACAATTAGAAAACGGTAAAAATATTTTTATCACTCCTCAAAAAGAAAGCAAATATATCAATATATTGCTCTAAGAAAATATGATAATGGGAACAAGTATACTCGATATACCGCCTGAACGTATTGGATATTTTAATGAAAGATAGTTACTCGCCAAATTTAATATCAATATTAAAACAAACAAGTTAACTTAAATTTTAACACAAAAAATACATGTTACAACACATTAAAATCTGAGAACCTTAAATTTAGCTGCAAAATTAATGAACATTAACTTAGATTCTTCTAAAGAAAATAACAAGGTATTTAAGGATATCACAAACAATTTACACTTCCTAGGTAAAAATCACATTTTAGAATATGGGCAAATATAAAAAAAAATATCTAGTTATTCCTGTACCTAAGCCAGATAACGTAGAGTCTGACCATATTTATGATACAGTCAATTTCCCGATACTGATATCTAGAGTTAGAAGTTCTATGACATACACTCGCACAAGGGTGTAAGTTTATCCTGTTATACCCTATACTTGCTAGCAATAATTCTTACACATCACCGCTTTAACGATATTTATGTTAACATGATAAAAGCAGTCCGGTTCCCAGAGCGACACTTTACCATGACGAAGCCCTGTTCCCAAGTTCATCGGTAATCTCTGCTCCCAGATGCCTCAACACTTTTTATCTTTAATATACCCTAGGTCGAAGTGCGATGTTCAGACCATCTCAAATCAATTTTGTCCTTAGTCCACGTCAGTAATACAGTTTAACTAAATATTTAACTACGATTAAAGGTGATTGTGGTAATTATAATAGTAATACCTAATTCAAGAACAAATTATTTTTTGAAAAATTGTATTTTATAGTCATCCTAGCAGTAAGACCAGAAGATAAAAGAAAAGAAAGAAAGTGAAACTGGATACAGACAATGAGTTGAGTTCTTTGTGTATGTATACTTCCAGAATCATAGAAAACATATCAAATCTTTTGAAATTTCACTTCGAGTGAACTGACTTAAGGGGTGTTGAAACAATTTAGTTTTGTTTCTGTAGTCAATCTTTAGAGTATATTCATAATTTGTACAAAGACTTGCACACATTCAAACTTTGATTCCATTTTCAATTCAATTAATGATATTAATGGAATTATTGCTCTAGTCGGCTAGTGAATTCAAGTAATGGAATATCCAATAATCCTAGCAAGTTTTGCGTTACTGGTAGTCAGAGATTTATTTTTACGACTTTTATGTTGGATTTATCACAATTGTCTGTCATCTACCATAATAACATTTATTCTTTTACCCATGCTTTTGTTGGCTGTATAATTTTTTTACGAATATTAATTTCTCACAAATTAAGTATATTGCCTACCATATCTTCCATAGGGGGGAAAACACGTTGCATTTATGAACAATTATAAGATCTAGGTCTGTTATTTCATAATTTTTGGCTTAATAATTTGGAAAAAAAAGGGAGGCGCGGAATACTACATTTTAACATATTTTCGGTATATCCCCTTTTTTAAAAATACAATTTAAAATTATGACAAAAAATACTATTGTATTCCTTATAATTTAGTCCTTTCAAATAATACTTCACATGGTACATAAAATAAAATAAATAAGACCTTTATTTACTCAATCTTTAACTGTAAAATAAACACTTTAAAAAGTTAGCTAATACAAAATCTGTGGTTTATTAACATCATTTGCGTCAAAGCACTGAACTGTTCTAAACTTAAACAGGTCAGTGCTTTAATGCAAATCAAGTTCACTTCACCTTTCCTCGTGTTATTTTGTAAATGCCAACAAATTTTCAGTCCAGTAAAAATTGGTCGGGTGACGTAATATCGGTATTGGTTGTTTTAAGTGATATTTTTTTAAAATCCGTTAGACTTAATTAATATTACTAAAAAGTTTTTCAAGGGAATTTTCCTTACCACAAAGTCTATGAAATGAACTTGATTTACAATTCACACTTCAGACTGAACGAATTTAGACACATTTTAAATATGCCAAGTATGTCTTCCACGGTCGTAAAAATATCGTGAATATCTCAAAAAATAAAAAATTCAGAATTATCATCGTATTATTCCAATAAACTATATATAATTTCTTTCATAGTTTCGACTTTAGCGGTTTCGTTGTATATAAGTTTACAATAGTTCTAATTACCTTCCTAAGATGTTGCTTGCTCCAAGCTCATTTTCTTAAATTAGGTATATATTTGCGTAAAGTTTTCTAAAAGCATTACAATAATCTTTTAAGATAATAATAATTATAAATAAGAATATTAGGGTCGGAAGGTCGAGGAGGAAGTACTTTATGTTAATTTCTTGGTCACGAGTTGGCGTTTTTAGCGGAGCAACTATGCAGATGGGGGGGGGGGGGGGGAGGGGGATAGGGCTGCGCCAATTATTTGAATGCGACATATTTTTGAATTGAAGGAAACAAATGTAACAACAATGAGGAAAATTTTTCGGAGAATGATATTGTGCTTGTTCGTATTTTACTGCTATGTTTAAAGTTCGTCTAATTGCCTTTAAAAATTCCATCAGTGGCATTTATTATACTCCCAATAAAATTTCTGGTCCTGACATTTTCAAATTATTTCTAAGATATAGACTTATTTACATTGATAGTAGAAACAAAAGCAAATATTGTAGAGGGCAAATCAGCTCATCATATTGACAGTATTCAAGCACCTACGGATAAATATGCTACATATTCCTAGCATCAACATTCTGAATATTAGACCGGAATGAAGGGAAAACAATAGGGTTTAGAATATCTGTGAGAAAAACTCGTGGTAAATTGAAAAGAAGAAGTAACAATAACTAAAGTCTTTTTAAATTTCTTTTTCTTTTTAAAGAAACGAATAAAAAATTAGAAGTGAAACTTTTACTTATCCCAAAGCTAAAGAATTATATGCGGCTTGCTGATGGTATTAGTATTATAAATTAAAAAAAAAAACAGTATTTTAATGAGTTTACAATGCACAAACATCTTATAATGCGGTATAATATTCGAATCGCTTGCATTACAAGATTTTGAAAAGTCAAGTAGTTTACAGATACGAAAACTGACACTACAGCTTTATGGGTATTTTATGTTGCATGACGAACGGGCGAGAGCAAGACCAACAACTATGTCATTTGATAGATCGAGTCAAGATCTTGGATGTCTTTCATCAGTATTGCACTACATGGGGCGCTAAAGATTTAGAGAAGATTGGGCATATTTTCGAGTGTTTCTCATTTCACTGGTGTTCGTCCTGTCAATTAATACATCGTGTGATTACAGTGAGATTAGTTCGAAAGATAATATTATTTTATCGTTTTGGAACGATTAGTTTTCAACTTTGAACGCAAGTAAAGTGGAAAAACTTTACTAATACCGTCAACTGATTACTGAGTTCCTGAGTTCCTTTCTGAGTTCATTACTGAGTTCCTTTCATGTATTGAAATTGTACTAGAATCAGTCTCATTGTAACAACATAACTACGTACAAACTCATACGATGAGAAACAGTGAACTGAGGTGCCCTCGAACACATGTGTCATTTTAAGTCTAAAGATCCATTATCAGGCACAAATATGGACGGAATCAATAAAAAAGAACTACGCCCGATTTGATTTTATTCATCGCCATACGCAATCTGCCAAAAGTCTACAACCGTGTCATTTCATTTAGTGAATTTAACAGTAAAGTATGTATCAGAATATCTGTACTAATGGTAATATTCGTATCAGTTTTGCGGAATTAATTTATATTTAATAGTATAAAGTAAGTTATTTCACAAAAATCTAAAAAGGGGTGAAAAGGTAGCGGTATATAATACTAAGTACCTAAATGGCTTTTATGTGATGCCCGCACTTCACTATCGTGAAATACATACTAGTATATTATCACCCATTTATTTACCCAACCGTTATTTTTCAAAATTTTGTTTCACAAAAACATATACGTTTGTTTCACATTCCAATTTGCGTGTTTGGAAGTACTCTAATAATGTGTTAAGTGTTTAAATAAAAAATGATCGATATTCAAGTAAGTGACGTTTCAGGCTAAGCCAAAAACCGTGTGCAGCTAGTAACTGTGCTCTTTCCAACGGCATCGTCGTTTGGGTTGCTTGTTTTATCTAGTACAGGTCCATCCAACATACGGTCCCGGGCCACGATGCGGTCCGCAAAGTCTGATATAAACCTAAAACTGCAAGGAAGAGATCAACTTTGCACGCATTTATATGAACATGTTGTTGAGGAATGAATTTAAGGAGAGATTCATAGACTTCCCATTTCAAATACCCAACATGAAAGTATTTCAAAATCCATTTAATATTGAAATTAAAAGCGCCAGTTGTACCTACAGTGAGAATTTATGGATATATAAAATAATTATCTCCTAAAAACAGCATAAACAGTATATTAACCGCAACCAATACCCAAACCTTACCAAATTAGTTCTTCAACAAATTTCCTTATTTGGTAGTACATATACTTGCCAATAGCTTTTTTCCCGCATGAAACATAACAAGTCAAAAACAAGATTCTCTTTATCAGACACTCATCTTACAGGCATTCTGCGCATAGCTACTTCTAAAATATCAGCTGACATAGATGCACTATGCAAAAAAGAAAAATGTCGGTCTTCTCATTAGTTCAATAATTTGTAAACCAGTGGCTTTCTTTTTTTCAATAAAGTATTCATGTTGAGAAATTAAAATTACTACTTTCTTTTCATTTAAAGTTCGCTATGCTATTGGTCTGCTACAGTATCAAAAATAATAAACATGGGCCTCTACACAGTTATGTTGGACACCTTTGATCTAGTACCAGTAGTTGACAATATTAAAATACAGATAAATAAATAACGTTTTATTAAAATGCTAATAAATGTAACACAGAAATTAAAACAAAAAAAAAAGAATTAATTTTATGAACTGCGCCACAATATTCTTTATGTGAGTTACATTTTTCACTAATTGACATAGCGGAGTGCGAATCTTTTGTTAAAGACACAATCCAGTTCCAAATTTTGTCTCGTCTTCGATAAAATAAAATTATCACCAATTCGTAAATATCACTGACGATTTTCAGCTACGTTAAAATTAATTGACAATTTTCATATCAATTGGCAAACTTTCAATCGCAGGACAAAGGAAATGAAATGAATATTTAGTTTACAACAAGTATTCGGGCTAAGTGAAATAAAATCAATATGACTACCTGAAGCAGGAAGGAAAACATGGACTCATTAAAATAGAATTTATTCCCTTCGTCAATTTTACCGGATTCAACTGAAAGTAATTAAGACAGGTCTACCGCTGCCTTCGATTAAAAGAGAGTTTATTAAAAACGTTTACAAGTCGCTGCCAAGTTTCTTCGCCGGTAAACAAAACCCTCATTTGGCTAAACTGGGAAGTTTGGGAGCTACTTGGCTCTTAAAAATATTTGAAAGCTGAAGGAAACTTCTTATCGCCATTACAATTTCGCGCTTATTTGCGACATCATTTATTTTTTGCATTTTATTTTATAGAATATTTTAATACGACAATAGACTTACGTTTTTCGTCATTGACTTCACTCCCTAGATATGAGAGGGATTGGAATTTAAAATATATTATGAATATATATACCCGAATTATGATATTTTGACACGATGTAATTCCGTAATTACCGTGGGTAGGAATCAAAATTACGGTAAAGATCCGTGCAAAGGAAAATTGAAGGTGAAACTGAAACCTGAAAAAAGGGTGGAACAAAAAATATTATGAAAAAAGGTAAAACAGAATTTTAAAATAATAATAAGTTTGAAATATATTCCTAAACCAGGGAAAGAATTTTCTCAATGACTATTAATTTCGAATCCACTTTAATTTTCCCTTACTAATAACACTTTTTATTCTTGACGTATTATTAATCGTAGCCGACTTTCTTTTAAAATTTCTTTAATTACAAACTACTTTAGTTAAAAGACGATTTGAATGGCCCGAATTAACTTACGTCTTACGCCATTTGTTTGACCTAGCTGGTAGCAGTTTTCAAGCATAATTACGCTAAAATTTGTTAACATTGTTTTAATATTTCATCAGCTTAATTAATAACAAAAGATGAAATAAAAAAGCTATGACAAATACTGAATTTTTCGCCGAAATCGAAACTGTTCTTTCGTACAAATTTAATGCAATTAAATTTGGTCTATGGGTAAATATTTTATCGAGATAACACTTAGTTCATTTCATTTTTGAATCCCAAATTCATTAAATATTGAAAACTATAATAAATTTTTCTTATAGTTTTTTCACGATATGCGTACAAATAAATCTCTGAACTAATTTTATACACATACATACATGGACAAGTAAATATACACATATGTAAATTTCATATTTATGATTAAGTAATGATTTAATGTTACTTTATATAAAATACATCTATATTTCTAACGTTTCTCATCCAATGTAGGTACATTATTACTGTAAAGTAAGTACTGATCACAGGATAATTAGGATTCTACTGTGTTGTTATGGTTTTATGACTAGGTGGGTCTGATCCGTGCGTGTTCCGTTTATAAATATCGCGTATAAAGCCAATAGGTGCCTAATAGATTTTTTTTTATTTAGTAACTGGTTAATAAAAATAAGGGTTTTCTGTCACTAAATAAAATTTTCCTAGTCATTTTAAATTTTGGAGAAAATTGGAAATAACCCAAAATATAAAATTTTGCGCTTTCCAATCTGTGGATTATCAATTGAAGTTTTATTAAACACTAGCTGTGCCTACGATATAGTTCACATGTAATTCGGAAAAAAAATTATGGTTTTAATCTCATATATTGATTCTGGGTGTAAAATATTACCGTACCAAATGTCATTAAAATTCGTCAAGTAGATTTTGGAGGATATGCATACAAATTAACATAGACAGAAAAAAATTCTCGAAACAGTTTTTCTTCCTTATCTTACCTTTCTATAAACTAAATCAATAAACCTTTTTAAAATATTTTCCTTTTACAGAATACATTCTGCTACAATTTTTTTTACATGTATAGATTAATTACAATATTGAACGTCGGTTTAGAGATATAGCGCAGTCTAGCTTTAAATTAGATGTTGTGGATCGCTTTAAAACATAAATTTTACCTATGTGTCATATATTTTAGCGATAACGTAAAGCCAGGATTTTTATGAAATAGGACCCGAATATAAATATTTTTCATAAAATCGATTATTTTTAGTACTGCGGCTTAATTTTAGAGGTAAATTGGACAATAACAAATTTCGAGCGGATCGTGCAGCGTATTAAAGCACTAATTCAAACGTACATATAGTGTACTGGTTTTAAACATTTTTTAGTAAACACATTTGAAAATTGTCCACCAACTTAAACAGCAAAAGGATCGCTCAAGAAGATCTGAAGAAAAATATGAACATTGAGCATTACGAAGTGAGAAAATCTCACTTCGTAATGCTTTTCTGATAGATTTAACAGAGTAAAAATACTAACCGAATTCGTATTATATTTTTGAGTTGTCATCTCCGTTGATATATCAGATTTTTTAAGTAATACTTTCGCAAAGAGATGTTCATATATGTATCTTTAGGTAATTTAAATCTATGACTATTTGGTAATAAATTTTGACACTAAAAGTTTTATCATTTTAAAATTTAATATTTTTAGGTCGTCTATTCACTTCTTCACCAGATTTATATTTCTATGTATATTTGACTCACTGTCTTTCTTGTTATTTTGTTTCTTGTTGGTATAAACAAAATAACAAGATAGGGTGTAAAGCAGGGAATAAATTTTGATAAATTTATGTATATCCGTAATATTTTGTTTAACAACGGCCAAATTTAGAAATATTGTGTCCAAGTAAAATAATTTGTATGATGGGAGGATTATTTTATAATTCGTTAAAATTGGGATATCGCATGGCGTCATGTTTGTGTTATTATTTTACACAAACAGATTTTTACCGCAGAGTAATAATTGATTAATCGACACTTCAAAAAAAGGTAGAAGCGAAATTTAAAAGCCTATCACGGCCCGCTTTTTAATGTTAATGGATGAATAAATTTAAGTTAAATCTTCTCAGATCTCAATATGATGCCAATTCGCGGCACAAATCAATCAAATGACTCACTTCGTGTCGCGTCCAAAAACAAAGATTAATTTTTAGAGGAAATGTTTATGGTTTAGATTACGTTTATGGTTAGGTTTTTATTTATCGTCGATGTGTTTGTTATGTCAGTCTAGGGGGTACCTAGAAAAAAAAGATTTCGACTTCGTGTGCAAAATAACAAAGGGTTTATCCTGACTAATATTAGAATTACAAAAGCATATTTGTAAAAGAATTACAAATTCTTTTGCATCCCAATAGTGCAATATAAAAAAGTAACAGAATTGTAGGAATTTGGAGGTTTATTCTTTTTGGAGAATTATGTTTTCATTTTATTTTTGGAATTTGGATGATTATATTTTCATTGCCATTTTTTTTATAAAGTCACAAAAATAGGGATTTAGTATTAAATTTTTCTTAATACTTTTAAATGGCTCCGCATATTTTAATTTCTTCCTATAATTTTGTAATTATAACCACGACGTAGAAGATTTGGATAAAAGCTTGCAAAGAAATAAAGTAAAGAATATTTACATAATTATTTTGTTTATGAAATGTTTTTTTCTAAGCAAATCGCATAATATTTAATGTAATTAACGTAACATATTTTCTGCGTTAGTTTATTGATATTTATGTTAATACGCTTGCTATCCTTAATTGGGGTGTTGCAAAAAATTACTTGGGTATTCAATATAAATAAATGATGAACAATTCGCAAATACAAAATTAACGCGTTTAGTATTTACGTATTCGTTACGTTTTCAGTCTCGGAAAATTTGATCACATCTTTGATATTTAGACGCGGTTCATTTGAATGGAGATTCATAACGGGCGCGATTTTCACATTAATTCGCTGGTTAAAATATCGTACAAATTCCGCACACTCCTTCTTACTTGTTGCTAGATTTGCAGCTCCTTTCACAAGTATTCTCTAATATGCAGGTATATATGCATTGAAAATTAAACATATTGTTTTAAGACGATTATACTTTCACAAAGCAAACTTAGGAATGATTAACTGAGTACAATTAACGTGACTTATTATAATTGAGTAGTTGATTGAGGTTTTAAATATTGTGTAATACCATAATTCCAATCAAGACCGTTACAAATGATTTTCGCTTCCACTGTCATAGAATTTATTCTACATAAGCAGCACAGCAAATAATCAAAAAGGAAATTCAGGAAAAATTTGCATATGAATATATCCATATATCGTATGATAACTTTTGTACTAACTCTATAATTTTATTGTTATAAATTTTTAGCTACTCCGTTTATTTTCCTTCCCATGAAATAGTGGAAATTTATAAATTCTTACTGGTAAGAACTTAATTTAGTCTAATTCACGTTATATACTGATTTTAGTTTGATTGAAGGTATCAAAAAACTAAATTTAAAAGCAATTAATTTAAAATAGCTTTAATGTTGAATCGTACGGCCATGAAATCAATTGTTTGATTCACAATAACGGAAAAGTATTAAAAAAGAAATAACGAAGCAAAGAAATAACAAATTGAACTTATTTTTTGAAATGTTACGTAGGGAGTTCAAAAGTGTAACAGAATTACTCTTTTTGGTCCCTAATTTAGAGGGAAATATTTTTGTTTTTTATCATCAAATGTGCTATTGTTACCAAAAGAAAAAGTTATTATTTAATTCCCGTTAATATTCTAAATGGCATTTCATATCTTAGCTTATCTCTACAAATTTATGGTAAATAAACCGGGTAATATTTCTAACATTGCTATATTTATTAAAGTTAATTTTATAAGCAAATCGCCTAATATTTATTGCTATTAACCTATTTTAATTTTTATATTTTTTAATTACTAATTTATTAATATTTATGGTGACACGCCAACTGATTCTTAATTGGGGGATTTTTGTAAAATAATGTATATTGATCGGACTATCTATTAGAAAATCAGAGAGAAAAAAAAATATTTGGGATATTGCACCATGAATATTGGTGGATAAATTACGATAGAAGACAACCGATATTTACAATGAAGAGTCTCGCAAAAATTTTGAAGAAAACACTATGAGATATTTCAATTTAGAAAATTTTGCAATTTCATGAAACGCTTATTAATGTAAACTTCCTTGTAAAGGCTAGATCATGAAAGAAGGAAGAGAACAATTGATCTTAGCGATGGAGTCATATAAAATAAATTGTGCAAAAATAGGCATTTAATATAATAAAACTCAACCTTGCCGATTTAAGTTTTTGCTACGCACCTGAGGTTAACAAATGATATCATTATACTGTCTAATTGAGATAAGAATCCTTCTCTCTGTAATATATTCGTGCATTATGAACATCTCGCTGCATAATTTTGGTAAATATAATATCCTTTATAATGTTATACAAAAAATGTACCAGCCACCAGTTAATAAATACTCCCAATTGTGCAATTTACTAATATTTTTTTTACATTTAATTTCTACAATTATGGAGCTATTTATACTTTCAGACGATCTGTGAATAACTGCTTCTAAACTAATGATTTTATATATTTATATTGATATTGGGACTTATATTTTTTCTACCGATCTTTTTAACTGCTGCCATAATGTCACACACTATCGGATAAAACAATTATTCACAACTTTCATGAGAAACACACTTTATAAATACTCGCGTAGCTTCCTATACCATTTTGGTGTGAAACTGCGGAGACTTCGTGATCAGTCGACGTAATAGGACAGTTAACTACTCCTTAATTTAGAATTTTTAGTAAAACATTCTGAAAATATTGGATAATTAAAAACCAGTAGCGGAAAAATTCAAAATTTCGTAAACAATAAGCGGGTAATTACCTTTTAAATTTAATAGAACCTTTAATACCTTTTAAATTTAATAGAGTGGGCACATTTCCCGATCGAATTCGTCCTTGTAGAATAATACGTGCATCATTAAAAATGGACGTCACCTGTCTTTATTACCGTCCATGAATAATCGTTGATACCAAAAGTGACCAAACTTTTCTGCTAAGTCGGTTTCTTTTTTTTTTCTCAGACCCCTATCCGCCTGATATTAAACTTTCCTAAACCGGTTAACATCAAGTTAACATGTGTTTGTCACAGCTGACAGCTGCTTATTATTATAAAGTTTTTTTGCGGAACGACCAATTGTACAAAAAAGGAAAGCTTTTGTAATTTTTACTTAAATATTCATTGAAGAATTATCTTTCTTAGACGCTCCTAAATAAGATCATTTTGATTCTCCTTCATTTACTTTTACTTATTCCCTTTTAGAAGGTATTGTGAATTATTTTTCTTCTTTATATTCAGACAGCAAATGAAGAGTATTTGTCTCTATCACTGTAATTTATAATGTTCCTTTAGAACAAGTCAGCTGAAAGCTTTGGATTGAATAAGTCGGGACTGCTATTCACTACGCATAAACTCACGATGTGTTGCTGCTGATATAAAAACTGCACAAGAACATGGCACAAAACGAAGTAAATAATAAATAAGTATTATAATTATATTTCTATGGTACATACAATCTGAGTTAGGTGTATTTTGTCACTTACCGAACGCCTGAATTTTGATGATGACTTGCCTAAATAGAATCCGCTTACATGGACACTCACTCAAATCTCGTTATTTCTGCGATCCCCATGTCTTTTTCTCGCTAACGTGGAGCTCCAACAAGTCGAAATATATCCCTTTAAAAAAAGTAAAGTTGTACATGAAAAAAAACTATCAAACGTGTAGGACGTTCGACATTTCGCAAGAATGGAAAGAAATGATTATTTTACCTACAAAATTTAATAGGCATATATAAAAGTGTAGAAAATTTAAGGCTGTGGTAGACTGAAAAACTTTGAAAATTTGACTACAGAATCCTAAGAACATAGTCACAAATTTAAAAATCAAAAATTCATTTGTGTACGCTTGTCCTGATTATTTTATAATTAGAAAAAAGAAATTACACAAAAATGATGTTTTTATACGAGGAAACATAACCTCTTATTTTGTGTATGACCGCATAAAATAATAAAATGCCATATCGACTGCTTTCGGGAATATCCTTTGTTAATTCAGTTCAAGTGCATGGCACTTAAAAAGCATTCAGCTCTCACTTCCAACTTGGAGAACGGATTTAAAATTGTATTATGTTTTATTTCTACAGCGACTATATTTAAAATAGCAAAAAAAATCAATCATCTAGCAAATTATTTTCGATCAATTGTGATTATATTAATTCATATCGGCTGGAAGATAGATCAGAATCGATTGTCTTTAAAACCAATAGCACCACAAACCGAAAGCATTCGTTGATATCAGCAGAATAAAGAGCAGGTCTAGTCTATATCTAGTACCTTAGTTTACGACTGCAATATTGAACAAAGGATATAATAGTGAATATCTAGTCCATCTCTCGTTTTACTTTTTATGTAATATGCGGAAGTGAAATAACATGTGTAAGAAAAGTTAGGCCATGTGTTTTCTAACACCCTCCGAATATCATGAAAAAAATATGAATTGTTTCCATACGACAAACCGAATTATATCACAAGATAAGCTTTGTTAACGAATTGCCGTTCATCCAGATTAATTAAGTCGCCCAATCGATTAGTGCAAATAATGAAATAACCCATTATTTAATTAGCCCACCCGTGGGATGGTTAATTAAATAAGTTACTACAAACCAAGCATGTCTTTTAGGAATATAGAAATATACGGCGAAACGACAGTACAACCGGAATAAATACATTCCCATCGCGAATACGCTGTCAGGCCAATTCAATTTCCGCAATGTAAGCCGTATCTTGCTTTTATTACAGAGTGCAACTTGCAATATTGGCTCCCGTTTGCCTCAATGAAATTGTAATAGAAACGTTACTATCCTTTGGTTTTAATATATTGTAAGTCTTATTGTCTCCACTCGAGTGAATTGTATTTGATTTTATTCATAGTTTTAAACATGTTTGTACATCCAATGCAATAGGTACTGAAGCAAGTTTGCCTTTTAGAGCGCTATTATAAAGTAAAGACAACGTGTTTTTCGGCGGAAAATCAAACACTCTAATCTTAAAGTATGTTAAATGATTTGATATTTTCATAAATCTGCTATTATTTTATATTTGTGTCATTGGTTTAAATATGGATTTTGTGAAAAGTACTTTATCTCTGGTTATACGTTTGTTACGAGGCGATCAACGGCGGGTATAATTATAGTTGTACTCGCAATTTCTATTCTTCTCTTTTCTCCTATTTTTTGTTTAACTGCGCATAGATTTGTTATTTTAATCGGTGTGGGGAGTAGTTTAAACTGATGTCACTAAAATCGACTTAAAGACTGAACAATAATTTTACCCTACCCCAAGCTACAAGCTTTCTCATTAGGGTCTCATAATTTTTATCCTTATATACATAACAATATACCACAGCAAAATATGTGTTGTGAGTTTTATGCTACTTACTCAAATCTTTTGGTCCTTTCACGTTATTTCAATAAATTTGTTTAATTTAGAAACTGATGATCTCGATATTCATATGGTGATTTAGTGTTTTTTCATGAAAATCGGGAAATTCCCTTATTACTTTGATCACTATGTCGATTTCCAATTTTCTATCGAGGTTATCATTTTTAAGATAACAGAATGCACTGATTTATATTCTCCGTACTTTATTTTGAAACCTTTTTTATAATCATGCAGACAAACCGGGTTACGGGATTTGTTATAAACCAAAACTCAATTATTTACTGACAGAGTTTAATATCTACTGTTTTAACCATACAACGTATTCTAATACATCATATGTTGAACCAAACTTTCTTTTTCACACGAATTCAAACAAATTTTATACCTAAGGTTATACCGAGATATTTCACTGTGTTTGCATATAGCATCGATATATTTTTGATGAATACCGGATCGTAATTAATCATTCACAATGTTGAATGGTTCCATTTCTCTTGTTATAGGTCTGATAACTACAGATAAATTAAAATATATTTCCATAGAGGGCATTAAAGTCGTACGCATTGCCATTTTTTGTGCATTATTACTCTTTATAATTATAAAACACAAAATAACGTAAATGTTACCTATAGTTAAATAATCACCTGAACGATGTGCTTACAAAGTATTTAAGTTACTTAAATATATTGAAACAGAAACATGGTTTTTTGATTATTGAGAGAAATACGTTTTATAAATCGAGTACCATTATAAAAAAAAAGGAATGGAACGAAAATATGGAAAAGTTTAGAACGTTGGTAAATATAAATTGCGTGAGTTAGATATAAATAAAATAAATACGGTAAAATTCCACACATGCGCCGATAAGATTGACTATTTATATTATAGTCAAAATGCGTAATTGACCCTTCTCTAGAGCGCTCGATTCGGGACGTTCAGTTGACTTTAAGAGAGTCTAGTGAGTGGAGCCATCAATCAATTGTTAGTGAAATAAACATTAATTTTTTTATTAATGTAGTGAATTATGAAATAAAACAAGTTTGAAAAGATTCAACAGACGCACTGAACCAGTAGCTTGGAAGCAGTTAGCATTAAAATGTAATGTTAAATGATTCAAGAAATCTGTACAGAAATATTTTGTTATCTTATAAGAATTGGTGTCTTATACTTGCCATGGGAACTAGCCATAGAGACATTAGTATAAATGACCAAACCTAAATAGATTTAAGTGGTACCAAATATCTATCAAAAACAGGTTTAACCAGTTCATGTTTTGTTCTAGAATTATCTATAGCTTACTCGTCGTACTCGTGAATTGTTGATGAATTTACGGCAGTCACATTTGAATACAGTCAGTTTCTTTACACAACCTTCTATCCCTGTTCTATTTATTTTGCTTTCCCCACTACACTTATCCAAAATTGCCTCTTTCATTATTCATTATTTTTATTAAAATATATTTGGCTCTTATTTTATCTAAACAGATTTATTTATTTCGTAATAATTTGAAAAGGACCACATCACTGATTAGTTTAAAAATTTTTTTACAAGTTGTTGCAAAAGTAATGATTTTGTAGGCTATACCACGTCCACAAATTGCAACAGTACCTATAAGTAAAATAAAATGAATCTGTTTATGAAAACACCTTAGCGAAAGGACACAAGAAGACTCAAGAATAAATATCAAATACAGATATTGAAACCAGTTAATACCTTAAATGTGATACCATTGTGAATAAAAATGAATTCCACAAACGTGCCACACGACTGTTGTATGCAGCCTGTCACAAGAGACTCGCCCGTACACGTCTATGCATCGTTTCCATCCCTTTAAAGACCGGCGTATTCTTCGTTGTATGAATTCAATGAAAATTCGATTTCAACTGACTTTGTAAAGTATACAGACGAGTAAGGATTTAATTTTTTACGCTTGAGCGACTACAGGAACGAAGAAAGTCTTTTAATGGTGAAAAATATTTTTCAAGGCTTGCAAGGATATAAATATTTCATGGTTTTAAATAAAAATGAAGTGTTTCAAATATTTGACTGAATATGTAGAGATTTTATTTATCAGAATTAAATTTAGATAATTATTTTTGAGAACTCCTAAAACGTTAAAAAGACGAAAAATAAATAATTAAGGATAATTGGAATATTATTGAAAAAATGTTTTTGAATGCCATTATTGATTACTTTAGTGTGATTAAATATCCATAACTAGCTAATTCCGGCCTCAGTCGGTCAGTTTGATATGAAATGGATGGAAAATTATTCTATCAAACCTAGATTCACAGAGAAAACACATCATTCTATTCATTACCAAACCTTGCGTTTTAGTGGCTATGTGGAATGAGAGGAAAGGAAGAAAGAAGACGTTTTTCGTGGAAAGTCATTTTTTATCTTAAATCTAGTGAATTGATTACATTTTTTGTTTGTCCGTTTTCTCCATAAACATAAAGACCAGATGGTTTACCGACTCTGAATCATGCGATATATAATTGCCGATGAGAAAATCAATCGTTTTCTAAATTCAAACCGTACACTTGCAAAGAGTGTCCTTATGTTTTATTGATAGTCGTAGTGAACTCAAGACATATTAGAAGGTGAAGTCGTTTAAGTCTAACGCCATGTCTGTCGAGGTGGGTGGTATTTGAAGAAGTAGTACGTATCGCCTTTATGAGGTCCCATAAGAATTTTTGTTTCAATTAGATTAATCATCGATTTTTTAACTACTAATGGTGTACCGTTGCATAACTTTGGCTGATTGATGTCTCGGAGTAATATAGTTGGCAATCCTATCTTCAAATTCAGTATGTTTGACGGTACGAGTAATCTGGGAACATCGAGAGAATTAAAAACTACTTCAAGTTGGTTCATCACGGAGTCAATGGATTTGTATGCCACGCTTTCACTACGATTCTTTTTAGAATGATGTTGTTCATATCGTGTACCTTGACATTTTTTCCTCTTTCTTTTTTCGATGCTTTGGAAAACGTTCTCGACTAATTTTTTTTTTTTATTCACGATGTTGGAGAAATTAGATGGGAAGGTGATTTAAAAAAAAAATCAAAATTATTTGAATGCACCGTTGTGTTAAAATTTCAAATCAGTTGATCGTCTGCCTTTTGAGTTACGTGAGCGCAACATACGCAGGCTGCATTTTTGAATATAAAGATGATTGAAGAAGAATTTTATCTGTCTGGTTGCCGCTGCCCAACTCAAAACTGAATGAATGGGTTGAAATGACGGCTGTTTCTCTAAGTTTTATTTTCTGCATCCGAAAATTAGCCAAGTCATTTCTTGAATTATGTAGAATTTATTATATTCTTTTTTAGACATTATTTTTAAAAAAATAAACATATTTTGATGGCCTATCTAAAAATACACCAAAGAGTAACGAAACTTATAAAACATATGGCAAATTTTATGTAAACTTTTATTCCTGTTCTTAGAACTTTTTAACAATTTTTTGAGTTAGAAAATTTTTAAAAATAAGTGGAGGAGCATTTGATTATTTGATTTATGCAGCCATCAGACCGGTAAAAAATGTTTTCTACCAATTTTCTACATCCAATGAGAATAAAAAAATTCAACAAACACCTTCAAATAATTTTTTAATAATATCCTAATTTTCATTCATCGATTTTTCTTTTTTTTAAATGTTTGAGTGCATTAAAAGTTTTGGAATTTAGAATAAACTGAGAAAGTATTAAATGAAGTTTACTGTTATTTTTTATCTCTTGAATAGTTGATGTGCATATTAAATAATTTATGTTTTTGCAAACCAAGTTTACACATTACGGGCTTAAATTATTCATAGATAAATATGCATTAAGTGCACCCCAGGATATATGTATATATATATATATATATATATATATATATATATATATACTGGAGTACAAATTTCTATCAGTTTGCCCTTTCAGCCATGATTATACTGTCCTCGTGATGCAAGAAGAGTATTATAGGTAGATCGTAAGAATAATTTGAACTATTTCAGCATAATAACCGATTTTACAAAATACTTCCTTTTGTATAACCCGGGTTTGAATAGGTAATTCAAAAACGGTGGTTTAATGGTAAGGGATAAATACAAATTTAACGTTAATATTTCGCAAAAGAATCCCTGTAACGAAAAAGGGTCCGTGATATATACTCAATATTTTTAAAATACTTTCTCGACGGTACCCTACACAATGGGGTACACGAATAAAAAAAATTAGATGCAGGGCAGACAAAAAACTTTGAAGTGAGGCGGATATGACAAAACAATTCAGTATCTTAGGTTGGCTAAGAATCCTAAAAAAATATTGATGTGAAATAATATTCAGGAAAATATAGTAACTTAGCTATCTTCGCATTTTTAATTACACTGAATTAAATTTAATTTTGCAAAAGATCTTAAATGTTTTTTTTAAGGCTGCATTTTCCGATAAATTACTTGTCATAAAACTTTTGCTTTAACTTACTCACTACAGCCCTTCGACGTGGACAATAATATAAATATCTGTTGGTACCAATATAGTCATCCATTGCTTTAGGCTTATCAGCAAATCGCGTTTGGTTTAACCTGGCACGCCATATTATCCAACCTCATATCAGCGCGACCACGCAGACGATGAATAATGTGTTCGGTTACGATCATGAATTTTAATACATTCAACAACGTAAACTTAATTAAAATAATGATCTATGTGGATGGGTAATTTGAAACTTTTGAATATTAAAAGGTCATAAAGGGGAAAACAAACATATAAATGGGGTCAGATTAAATTTGCATCAATAACCGTTCGGTTCATTTTAAGTTTTATTAAATTTATTTACTTTACGTGCTGGCAGTCTACATAGTAAACTCGCACGACCTCGATAAATTTGCCTATCGCGTATCGGACTTCGCGTAGTGTCTAAATACTCCTACTGATTAATGGTCATGAGACCTTCCATTTTACACTATTTTAAGATTTGAATTTTGGACTTAAATGCAACTTGTTATAACTCATATATTTATATTATGAGAAGAACACATGTATTTTTTATTGTGAGGTTTTTTGTTAAGCTCCGTACGTAAGACGGAAGAAATTGGAAATTTTATGGCGGAAGTAATTTATCCTTCGTGTATGAATATTTGTCTCTCATGAGATCTTGACTTCCGATTACTTGGCCGTAGGATCATGAAACTTTATAATTTTAGAGACTGTTTGAAATAGAAAAAATAAAACCACGAGTAATTTTAAACTTTTTTTGCATTCAACACTAGGAACAATTCCTGTGTTTTAAGAACATATGACGCTTTCCTGGCGCCGTCTATATGACAACTTATATAAGTATTATAAAATCGTCCGTGTGCATAAATATATACATGCATATTTCATAATTTATTATATTACATATATATAATATCGACTGCAAGAGTTATTAAATATGATTTAAAGTAATAGGTACTTTCTTACAAGTTTGCAATAATTACTCAAAATTTATTCAGCCATCATTTTGAGAAAGAGCGTTTTCTCATTATTTTTCTCGATTTCCACTATTGTTTTGAACAAATGTAAAAACTAAATTCCATTACAAGTAAGATACACTATTTAATTGCGGATCAATACTGACTGTAGGACAAGCAATTTGGAATAATAAGCTTTATATGTTACTGTTTATGGTAGTATAGTAGAGTATTAAACAAAGTTAAATTTTTACTGACTGATTTCAATGCCACTAGAGAGAAATTGACGTGTAACAGACAAGAACGAAAACAAAACTTTACAGAAGTAGAAGTTTCAACCATTCGGCCCGCTTTTTCCTTTCTTACAAATCACTCGATCATACGTCCCGATACTACTCGTCTAATAGAATCCACATTCTAAGCTTAAGAAATTTAAAGGCGACATCTGGACCGACGTATGCGACATCAAAACACAAAGCTATATATCAATTATGTCTCTCAGTTAATAAAAACGTCAATATCTGTAGGTGTCGGTCGGGCCTGGCCGGGTTGCGCAAACTTATTCCTTCCATTCAATATGCCGAGATAATGAAGATTCTCAGAACTTGGTACTTCTGTGCGAGTTTATGTACGTGGGGATGTGCGGGTTTACAACACGAATGTACTGAGCGCGGGCGGGCAACCATCTTTTAATATCTAGCCGTTAAAACGAATATGGTGTAGACTGGTTATCATATTTCCTGCAGATATTTTGTTATCGTAATACTTGACAAATGCAATATGACATTTAAGAAGCAACCAAACAAGTCTATGTTAGCAATAACAATGAAGGTACAACATATTATTACGACGGATATCCGGAAATATCCAGAAGTTCCTTTTCGGTAATTTTTTTCTCAATATATATAAATATATATATATATATATATATATATATATATATAAATAATTTTGCAATTAAATATAACACGTTAGCTACATCTTCGTAGTTTTAATTTTCATTGAATAAAATTTAATTTTGTATAAAATCTTAAATTGTTTTTTTAAGGCCGCACTTTTTGATAAATTACTTATAAATCCTCTATCACACAAGTTTTTGCTTTAATTTATACATCACATCGCTTCAACGTGGATAAGGATATAAGTATCTATTGTTACTTATAACGTTATCCATTGCTTTAGGCTTATCAGCGAAACCTCCTTATTTATGCAACCTCATATTTATGAAACCTCCTTATTAATGCATATCAGCGCGACCACGCAGAAAATGAATAATGTGTTCGGTTAAGATCATGAATTTTAATACGTCCAACTACGCAAACTTAATCACAATAATGATCTATGTGGATAAGTAATTTGGAACTTTTGAATATTAAAAGGTCTTAAACGGGAAACAAACATATAAATGGAGTCAAATGAAATACCGTTCTGTTTATTTTAAGTTTTATCTAATTAAATTACGTTACGTGTTGGCAAACAGAAGAGTAACCTTACACGAGCTCGGTAAATTCGTCATGACTCTTTCAATTTTATACTTTCCCTTTTATTTTGATATTTTGAACCTTTCACGTATATGTACGTTTTCACGTATATGTAATTTTAAATTGGACAAATAGTTAACATACATAGGTTAGTAAGTACTTTATAGTGTTGGTAAGTAGGCCAAATTCTAAGGTTGATAACGAACTGCAGGCAATAGTAGAATGTTTAATATTTGGGTCAAAACAATAATGAGCTATGTGCAGTGAATCGAAAATATAGAAATGAAGACATTGTTGCCACACGAGTTGAACTATCATTATCAGCAGAAGTTAATATGTTTAATTTAATCGACGAAATTGTATTATTACGTGTGATGAAAAGTTGAACTTGTGAAAAAACATAGAACACATTAGATCCCGACATTCAATCAATTCTGGAAGATGAGCCTAAAAGAGGTAATGTTTCCGTGCCAGTGTTACCTACTAGAGCTACATACAATCTAGCATAATCGTTATAGTGAATATCTATGAATATCAAGGATAGCAAATTATAATAGTGAAAAACAAAATCAAACCGGATTCAGGTAGTCTTGACTTCCATTACATGACTATGCCTTTAAAATTAACATTAGTTTCAGTTATTTCCTTTATAAAGCTACAGGCACTTGAGCTGCTGCTCCAGTAAATTTAAATGTAGCAGGAATCTTTCCATCAATGGCAGTATTTATGAAATCTCCATGAAATATTTTTTTTCTTTTTTAACCGATTTCAAAAAAGGATGAGATTGTCAATTCGTCGGAATTTTTTTTAAGTGTGTTCAGGGCTAATTCATAACCAAGTAAACCAATTTTGATGAGATTTTTTATTTGAAAGACGGTGCTATAGACGTAGTTCCATATAAATTAGATGATAATTTGATGATGAGGTCCGGCAACGAACGATGGAACTGTAAAAAGCAGCACATAATATATTATACCTATGATATTGTACTTACGAAAATGGTGGTTGATGTAGGTATGCAAGTTTACAAGCTCCTTCTTGAATTACATATTCTTATTTTTTCAGCCATGATTTGCTTTGCTTTAATTTGTAGAAATTGGTTTGACCTGTGTATACGTGACAGACGATAGAAAGCAATGTAAAAGTAGATATTATACCAGGAGTGAACATGAGAAGAGATTTTTCAAAAAAGAAACAAAATATATTATTTTAATAATTTATGGAGACACTTATAATGAGAAAAATATAATTTTTTTTAAAATTTTTGTTTGACTACTTTTTACAGGACAAACGCAATGACTTGGGAACCTATAAAATGATATGAAAGAATCCCAAAATCTTGCAGTTGATCTATTTATTCCCTGAATATTTGTATGTTTTTTTACATGGCCTTACATGTTATTTAAGTAATATCAATAATTTTTATGAGTGGCAGTAAACCAACTAAGATTTCAGATATTTTCTACGGGTTATCGTTATTTTGCAAAATAACTACACCACTTACCAGGTCTGTGTCTGACGATAGGTTCTAGATATGAACAATAGAACCTCTTAACGGATATTAGTAAATCAACCGTGATAAAAGATATTTGTTAATGTAGTTGTTACTTCGCAAAATAACTACATCATCGACCAGATCAAGATCTGATGATGAGTTTTGGAATAATCAATTGAGTGTTCGAAGATACTTGCTACTGGTAGTTGTTACTTTACGAAATAACTACACTATCCTTCATGTCAGACTCTAATGATTCGTTCTGAAGACCAACAATGTATCTCCTTATCGGAAGGTAGTAAATCAAACGTGATTCAAGATCAAGAACTACACCATCGACCAGGTCAATGTGTGATGATGAGTTATGAACATGAATACTATAACTCATTAAAGGATGGTAGTAAATCGATCGTGAATTAGTATATAATCTACTGGTTAGTTATTATTTTAGTTATTACTTTCCAAAATTTTATTTGGGTTTCGGATATAGACAACGAAACTCTTTAAGTGGTAGTTTTTAATTTGAAAAATCTATATTGTACTTCAGATATAGAGAATCGAAATCCTCAACGACAACAGCTAACCATTGGCGGCTACTACTATCGCATCGTATCTTTGTATTATTGATAATCAACCTTAGGGAAAAAGGAAATTATCTACATACTATCTTTTGTCCGTGACTTCTAATAACTATCCAATATTCTAAGAAACAAAATAATTATGATTATTAATTATTATATTAATCACAAAAATTCTAAAATAAAATATGTTTTAAAAAACCATCTTCAAAAAAGATAGGTATAAAAAGTAAATAAAATTATTAACTCAAAATTATTTGCAATAAATAACTACATCGCTTATTTTTGAAGTGGGTTTCAGTATCGCCCACCAATTTAAAACTATTTAAACTATTATATATTATTAAAAAAAGAAGTCAGTTTTTGAAGTCAGTTTTTTAAAAGATATTTTATTTACAGAAATTTGAGCGTTTATATGCTGAAAGATTTAAAATGCGGTGAGGATAAAAATACCTTCGAAGTATTAAATTATTGACCAATTTCAATAGACGTGCGTTTGACGACAGACAACAAAAATGATTCTACGATTTTCCTGTTTGAGAATTTCTTAATTAGTTAGCCAACGCCGTGGTTCTTCGATTATTCGACGCTGATCCTCCCAGTAGCGTCCGATAATGTCGACAAAATTGAGCATTTCAAAGTATTACAGGTACGAAGATGGTTACCGTCCATTGGCGCATAGTCACATAGCGGTCAAATCTCATCATCAATTTGAGAATTTGTGTAAGAGGATAAACAATTGTACAATTAATGACATACACCATAAAGTTTTTGATTTCTACCATCTCAGGTACTGATACTACAAATAACCTTATAATAAATATACATATATGTATTGTTCTTCTCATAATATAAATATTTGAGTTTTAAAAAGCTGTATTTACGTAAAAAAATCAAGTCTCAAAATGAAATAAAATTCAAGGTTTCACCTGACCATAAACCAATACGAGTATTTAGGCACTTTTCGCAAAGTCCGATAGCGATAGGCAAATTTATCGAGGTTGTGCGAGTTTACTATGCTGACTGCCAGCACGTAACGTAATTGAATTTAATAAAACTTAAAATAAACTAAAGGGTTATTGATGTTTGTTTTCCCGTTTACGGCCCATTAATATTCAAAAGTTTCAAATTGCCCATCTACATAGATCATTATTTCAATTAAGGTTGCGTAGTTAGAGATATTGAAATTCGTGATTTTAACTGAACATATTATTCATTGTCTGCGTCGCATTGATATGGGGTTGTATAATATGTCGTGCCAGGTTAAACCATGCGCGGCTTTGCTGATAAGCCAAAAGCAATGAATAGTGTTATTGGTAATAACGTGTATTTACATTCTTATGCACGTTATAGCGTTGTGATGTATAAGTTAAAGCAGAAGTGTGTGTGGCAGGGGATTTTTAATTTACGGGAAAGTGCGGTCATACAAAAAAAACATTTAAGATTTCTTACAAAATTAATTTTTATTCAATGGAAATTAAAAGTACGAAGATATAGCTAAGATGTTGCATTTAATTGAATATTATTTCAGATAAAACTTTTTTTAGGGTTCCGTAGCCAAACTAGGAAAATTTATACTTGTGATTTTTTTATTAGCATATCTCATTGTGTAAATAGAGTTGAGTAAGTTCTCCAAAAATATTTGGGTTATATTATGCACTCTTTTCCGTGTAGAGTGTTTTCCGTGTAGACTTTAAAGTTGTCGTTTTTGTTAGAGTTACATGCTTCAAACCATTCCCGTTAAATCTCTGTTTTATAATAGCTAACTTCAAAAACCTGGGTCAAGCAAAGAAAAGTCGTCCTTTCAGATGCGATAATTTATATAAATATTCTTTTTTGTGAAACTGGTTATTACGTCGTAATAGTTCAAGTTACTCGTACGATGTATCTATTACACATGTCTTGCATCACAAGGACTATAATAGAATGATTTAAATGTCAAAACTGATACTTACTCTAGTGGAAATAGACAAGAGAACGAAATAAAAAACTTCCACCAGTCGCTCAAACTTTTAATACTAAAAATGCAAAGTAGACTTAATACAGAATTTTGACATTGTAATCTTTTGCCTTATGGTAATCAATATTTCTATGAAAGAAAAATCAAATGGAGTTGGTTACATTGCTCAGTAAGGAAAGATCGGAGGCGGAAAATTTGGTGTTACTTAGAATACTGCTTTAAGTAATATGTAGGTGTAAATTTATGATACGTAAAATACTACAGATGTATTGAAATATCTTAAATTGTATTACTATCTTAACTTACTTTATATAGATCGCATAAAACTATCGAATGAACACAGAAAATATTGAAATTTATTAATTTTTGTTGGATATTTTAATCTTTCCGTACAGAAGATCAAATTAAAAAGCAAAAAAAGAATAGTTGAATTTTATCCTATATACAATAAGCCCGTCCATATGTGATTTAAATAGTTAGTTACTGAAGCTAACAATACGTCGCGTGCAATGTCATTTATGAAGAAACTAATAGAAATAAACGATTCTGAAGGATCAGACATGTTACCTACGCTAGTTTAATATCGATATAATTATAATCGAAGCCGAAAAGTTGATACTACCTACAAATCGATAATCCCTTTCAGCAATTAGTTGATGATCGGTTCAATGCAACTCCGCGCAGAGGTCTGAAATCGAATTTAGACCTCTGAGAAATATTTACCTATAACCAGGCGTGTACTTAATATATATTTTTTATACAAAATACAAACTCGTTAACTTGGCTTGTAAATTTGTTTTGAAAGGAACTTAATAATTAACTATATTCATTAGCTATTTATGTGATAAAAAATAACAGTAAACTTCAATTTGTTACATACATTATTCCAAATACCAAAACTTGTGATTCATATTATAAATATCGGAATATATCTATTACAAAAAATATAATCTTCTCAAGTTTTGATTCGGTCAAATAATAAATCACTTAAGATTCGACATGTTTAATTAGAAACTACATTTCTAATAGTAAATCCTTGAGAGTCTTTGATAATTCTTTGATCGTTTGATTGATTCGTAGATATTTTTACACGCTCAAAGATCTAAAAAAAAGAAACATTAACGAACAAAAATTTGGAAGGATATTTAAAAAAAAATATTTGAAAAGGCTCGTTGATTTTTTAGTATTACTAGGTGTATACAATTAGTAAAGAAAAAACTTTGCCTGTATGTTTGACGGCTACATAACTTAAATAATCAAATCCTCCAATGATTCGTAAAAATTTTCTAACTCATATTTAAAAAGGTCTATGAAAACGAACAAAAGTATATTTGAAATTTACCATAGGTTTCGTTAATTTTGTAACCGTTTTGTGTTTTTTAAATAGACCATCATAAGATATTTGTCTTTTTTAAAATTATATCCAAAAACAGATCCATAAATTCTATACAATTAAAGAAATTACTCGTATAATTAGAAGCAATTTTTTTTGCAATTTAAGATATTTCTCAAACGTAAAAGATAGAACTTAATTATTGGAATGTTATTTAAGTTAACCAAATTCCTATGTACGCAGCCAAATATTCCAAACAGTTATTAATCTTTATTTAAAACCGTGAAACGTTTAAATCCCTGTAAGCTTTGAGTAAGATTTTACCACCATTAAAAGACTTCTTTGTTCTTATAGACGTTTAAATGTAAAAAATAAACACCTTATTCCTATGTGTACTTTATGAAGTCAGTGTAAATCGAATTTTCACTGAATTTACCCACCAAAGAATACGTCATTCTTTAAAGAAATGAATACAGTGCCTAGACTTATGTGGGCTAGTTTTCTGCAACAGGCTGCATCCAACGGTGTCTAGGAAAACTCCAACACGTTTAAGAGATTCATTTTTATTCACGAACATATCACTTTTAAGGTACGATCTGGTTGCAATTTCTGTATTTGTTACTTATTGCTGAATGTTCCAATATTTTTTTGGGTAAGGTGTTTTTATAAACATAATAATGTTATTTATTTAGGTAACTGTTAATGTTGCAGCTTTAATAAATACAGTTACCTATTTTTATCTATCAGAATCTGCAAAGCGTTATTCTTCCAATCGGTTATAACAAAGTGATTAGAACAATCAATGATACGTTCAGTTTCAAAATATTGAGAAACCACAATGAATAACTTTGCTTGGAAAAATGTAACAGCACAATTTTCAGGTTAATAGAAGACGTAAAAGGAAAGAGCGAATTTTGGAAAACGGTAATGGGGAAAATAAAACAAACAAAACAGAAGTAGAATATAGTTTGAAGTATCTGATAATATTCGAATTTGACTGCTATACATTTAATTAACAATTGATTAGTGCATATATTAAGCTACCAGTAATTCTAGGGTATATCTGGAATTGATTAAATCAGTTTTTGATAGATATTTGCTGCTATTTGAATCCATTTGGTTTTAATAATTTTTTCTAATGACTGGGTAGTTCTCACAGCAAGGAAATATGCCCAAGAATCTGCGATCAGGCAATCATAATTAAGTCGCCCTTTAGGCATTTTTGACATCAACATATTTGTGTCAAAATTTCATTAAACTTTTGACATTATATTTCTGTGCTAACTGCGCCCAAGTCTTCTCATTAATGTAACAGCGTATCTGTTGAATCTTTTTAAACGTATTTAAGTTAATATTGCACCCCATTATGCAAAAAAAATTATTGTTTATTTTAATAAAAATTTGTAGACATATCTGCTCTCTACTCTCTAAAACTGAATTGAATATCTGGAATCGAGCATTCTAGAGAAAGGACAATAACGAATTTAATATTTAAACGATTTTAATATATTAACGATTTTAATATATGTACGATTTTAATATATAAAGAGTCGATCTTAACTGTATTCGTAAGTGTAATTGAACATATGCTTTAAAATATTTTTTATTTTCACTCCACTCCGTCACAATAGCAATTTATAGGTCGTATTTTCTTAAATAATCAGAAAATCAAAGTTTCTGTTTCAGTATATTTAAGTAACTTACGAATTTTGTAAATCAAGGGTGTAGGTGATTATTTAAATTTAAGAAACACATTTTGTGTTTTATAATTTTAGAGAGAAGTAACGCACAAAATATATATCTTCAGTTACCTTTAATGTGTTTTATGTAAATACAGTTTTACTTATCTATACTTACCAGACTTATATTAAGAGAAATGGGGGTAAGATTGTATTTAACATTATGAATAATTAAGTACAATCTGGTATTTATCAAAATGTATGAATATTCTAACAGGTAAATATTTCGGTATGATGACAGATCTAAAATTTGTTTGAATTCATGTCACATATTAAAACAGAAAACCTTTAGATTCTATAAATGATATATTGGAATGCGATGTATTGATGAATCAGCAAATATAAAACTCTGTCAATAAACAATTGAATTTTACTTTATAAGCAAATTGTGAATTCCGGTTTTTCTAAAGAAGAATTTATGATCATAAAAATGTTTCGAAATAAATTAAGGAGAAAATCAATCAATGATCTCTGTTATCTTAAAAATGATAACCTCGGTAGAGAATTGGCAGTCGACTTAATAAACAAAGCAATAAAAAAATATACAAACCATCATGAAAAATGACTAAATCGTCATATGAATTTCGAGACCATTTAGTTTCCAAGTTAATTTACTGAGAAAATTTAAAAATACCGAAAATTTGGGTTAGTAGCAGAGAACCTACAATACATGTCTTGCCGTGAATATGGTTCTGTACATAATAAAAAAATTATGAAAAAATATTGAGAAAGCTTGTTTAAATATTTTAATGTTAAGTTTGGGATAAGATAAAATTGTTTTTCAGCCATTAAATAGGTTTTAATGAAATCAATTAAAATCTACCCACGTAGCCTGAAAAAACTGGTAAATAAAAACAAATGGAAAACAGATTTACCACAATTCACATTATATTATGTCCTCTCATTAAAATGATGAGTAGCATAAGAAGAATCAGTAATGAATAAAAATAACTTTAAACACTACAGTTGCAAGTAAAAATAAAATTATACGCGCCGTTGATCGCCTCGTAATAAACGAATCAACAGAGATACGTTTCATAGTACCCATATTTATACCAATAAACATAAATGTGAAGTAATAGTGGGTTTGTTAAACTATAAAAGCATTAAGCAGACTTTAAATACCATAGAGTTTGATTTTCTGCCGAAAGACACGTTGGTTTCTTTACAATAGCACTCCAAAATGCAAACTTGCTACAGTATCTATTGCCTAGACAAGCATGGTTAAATCTATGAATAGAATCAAACACAATCCGCCCAAGTGGTGACAATAAGACTTACAATACATTCAGACCAAAGTACAGTAAGGCCTCTATTACAATTTCATAGAGGCGAACGTGAGCAAATATTGCAAGTTGCATTCGGTAATAAAACTAAGATACGGTTTACATTGCGGAAATTGAATTGGCCTGGAGGCATATTCGCGACGGGAGTGTCTTTATTCCGGCAGTGTTGTCATTTCCCGCATATTCCTTATATTCCCAAAATTGAACTTGGTTTATAGTAACTGCTATTTAATTAACGGTTCTGTGGGTGGGCTAATTAAACAATGTGTTATTTGTTTATTTGTACGAACCATTTGGGTGATTTAATTAATTTGGATGAAGGCGCTAGATGAAGCTTATCTTATGATCCAATTCGGTTTATTGTATGAAAACAATTCAGAATATTATTTTCATTACATTCCGAGGATGTAAGGATAATATGGCCTAACTTTTCTTAGCAATGTTACTTCACTTCAGCAGTTGGTACCAAAGCGATTTATACATATAATTAAACTGAAATTAAAAGCAATTAAATGAAACTACGTGATGTAGTATTATTTCTACTATCTTTAATTTCTTTACCACGACCTAGGTTTCGTTGTATTACAACATCTTCAGGTGGGATATTATATCAAAGATCTTTGCTAATATCCCACCTGAAGATGTTGTAATACAACGAAACCTAGGTCGTGGTAAAGAAATTAAAGATAGTAGAAATAATACTACATCACGTAGTTTCATTTAATTGCGAATAATGAATTTCTACAAAATTAACGCCAAATATATTCAATATCTGAAATTAAAAGTTAAGTAACTTTTAATTTCAGTTTAATTCGAATTTGATATTATGTTTTCCTTCAAAAACATTTAAAGTAAATCGTTGATCTTCGTAATTAAATATATAAGAAAACATCTTATTAAACATACTCGTACAATAAAAAAGCTAATACAAATTGCTTAATATTTTAATGTAATATTATGATTTTTATATAAATCCTAAGACTTTTAATAACACAGATCTATTTCGAAGTTTTGGGTTAAGCTCAATGACCATACGATTTAGTTTGAAAGTTTAATATACTGAAAATGAATGGTTTGCTGGATATTATTATTATTCATATACTAAATTATGTTATTCGTTATGTTATTCATATAATAAATAAATAAATTACCTACGTGTACCCGATGCTCCCACAGAGTAGTAGGTGAAGTCAAAATATTTCCATAAACCGTTCGTATTAAATCAACATCGATTATAAAACTGTGATTATATGTAAATTCATGAAAATCATAATATTTTTACGCATAATTTTTGCATACATAATATGCTCTTAGTAATATATATATATACTTTTTTTGAGACAACACCATAAGAATTAGCATAATATGGTTAATTAATTATTAACATTCATATGAAATGTTTCTGAATTAGCCATATTTTGTGCCAATTATTATGAATTAAACAAACCATATATAACCGAATTAATCAATAGACAGGCATCTAAATAGTATAATTTGAAATTAGGACCCAAATAATTTAAGTAAGTGCATTCAATTAGGTTGTTATAAACATAAGGATAAAAAATCATAATGAATCTTTAGCTCTTCTGTATTAAAATTACTAGTTAATACGATTATCAAAAAGTTTTTAAAAGACGAGTTGAAGGACATCCAAAGAAATCTACTGATGAAGAAAGTTCATTAATGATTCCAGTTAATTTACTGACTTGAACAAATATCCTATACCGGTGTGGCAATAAGAAACAAAGAATCGACGATAAAGTATGCGATGAACTATTGTTGTGGAGGTACAGTAATAAGCAGAATCAAACGCTACCTGAATTCACAATTAACTACCTGAATTGTTGAAGATAAATAGAAATGACGTAATTCGAAGGTCGGTGTAAAAATTAACTAAAAGTTAATTAAGAACTTTAAAATAATTATAAAATACTCATAAAAATCTACTGATTCTTGTGCATTTGATCATTTTCTCAAATGAACTTTAAGATATATATGAATTCACAGCGAAATATTTAGACTTGAAAATCCCCAATCTAACTATATTTTATTTTGAAATCATCATTCTTTTCACAGAGTAAACTTTAAGATTGGTTAATTGAATAAAATTTTTGTGATTTATTATATCTGAGTGGTTGATTACGGTTTAGGTATTAAGCACAACTATAATTGGATTCGAGACTGTGACAAACGGTGTAGAAACACTCAAAAAGAGGGCAATTATTGTACATGAGAATAGTCGTCGCACTTATCTTTTGAATAATACAGAAAATATATATTTTTCAACTAAAGTAGCGGGATGCTGCGAGCGACAAATCAAGTAATTCCGGAGGAAATTCCGGAGAAAATTTTATATTCATATATCCATATATAGTAGTAGTTATTTTCACACTTATTCTATTATTTTAATTTTATGGACTTTTTGCAGTTTCGTATATTTTTATTCACATACAATGAAAGAAAGCATGAAAGCTACTTCTAGTTAAATTAAGAATTAAAAAATAAGGAAATATTCGACATATAATACAAACTAGTACTTATGCATAATTAAAATGAAAAAAAATCAGTCGAACATTCTTTAATAGTTTGATTATTCATATCGACAAAAAAATAGATCAGAATTGATTGTCTGTAAAAAATGATTTTTCAGAAGCAGTACATGTAAAAACGGTTTCATGGCATCAGCAAAATAAAGGACAGGTCTAGTGTGGGTCTAGTATTTTGGTTTACGCATACAATAACGGCACATAAATTATGGCTTATAAAGTGAAGTGAAATAAATAAGAAAGATTCAAATTTAGGCCAACTTTCTTTTCAAATTCTTCCAAAATAATCAAAAGGACATTGAATTGGATCAGAAGATAAGCTTCATCTATCGAATTTCCCAATCCATTCGTCCAAATAAACAAATAATATATTGTTTAATTAGTCCACCCGTAGAGCTGTTTATTAAATAGCAATTGTTATAAATAATTTTTCACACCCAAACTATTTTCTGAGTTTTCTTTCAAAGCGTATGCGGGAGGAAAGTAATAACTTTTTTATTAATTTAGTCCAAAAAACATAGGTATCACGTATCAGATGTGTTCTTAGTGCTGGTAGGCAAAATTTAAGATTAAGGTTAATAATGACAAATTAAAAGCAATAGTCGGATATCTGACGTTTAGATCAAAATAATAACGAGCCACGTGTAGTAAATCGAAAAATTACGACATCAGTGCCTCATAAATTTAATGAACATTATTAAGAGATGCTAATATATTCAATCAATGAAATCGAATTATTACGTTTGGGGAAAAGTGTACTCGTAAGATAAGTAAAAAACACTCGTTGAAACTATTAAATCCCGGCATTAAAATCAGTTAGTGCCATAAATAGAAGATGAGCCAAAAATAGGTAATATTTCAGTCCGTTCCTAGCGTTACTTTCAAGAGTTGCATGCAATCTAACATGTTCTTTACGGTAAATATGTGTGAGTATCAAAGATTGTAAATTATTATGGCGGAAACCAAAGTCAATCCAAATTCAATTAGTCTTCACTTTTATTGTTAGACTATGGCTTAAAAATTAGGAGATCCGATAATTTCGCTTTTTAAGCTACGGGAATCTCAGCTATAGCTGCAGTAAAAATATAGCAGGAAAACTTCCATCAATCACCGTATTCAACGGAATTTCCGCAAAATGATTTGCCTTTTTTTTGGAAATTTTAACATTTTTTTTAAGAAGAAAAAGTCCATTTCCTCCTAGATGAGGAAAAATACTTTCAAAGTATTTAATTTTTAAATAATTTTTATTCTGATACCCAATCTGAATCATTCTGATTGACAGATATCAAAATGATTTAGAAATCGTATCAGACTGGCTCTATTTGATAATTTCTATAAGAGGGCAAACAATTTTACAATTTGCGAACACGTATATTTATAAGATTTTTGAAGAAGAAGAACGATTTTCAATTAATTTTTTTAATATTTTATACAACAGATGTCAGTTAAAATATTTTAAAAAGAAAATAGACATTTTGCTTCAATTGTAATAGAATTTATTCAACAAAAGCAGCGTCTCTAGAGAGCGAGTATGCTTGATATTCGCTCTTTAGAGCTATTTGAATTGAAATAACCAAACTTGGAAGAAAGTCAAAAAAGAACTATTTAAATTCATAAAGCACCTCTTCAATACTTCTTTTATATTTATTGAATATCAAAGACTTCTTTGACAGTGTATAGAAGTTTTTTTTGCACACTAAATTTTTAGTAAAACTATTTTTTATTTAGTAAATTATTCAATTATGAAAATGAATAATTTGATAAATGGTGATAGAAAACAAGTTTAATACTTTGGCAGCTCGTCAATTATTAACAGATAACAAATAAAACTGGAAAAATCTGCCTGCAGAAAATTTCAATCTACTTAATATGTCATATATCTTTCTACCAATGTGGACATAGTTGTCGAGAATAGAATCCGTTATTATCGTAATTTACACACATCTATATATACACACAAAAGGTTCGTAATAGGGTATAAGAGACATCCTTATTCTCCACAGTTTGACGAACTTTGTGCATATTTAGCGATATTAAGAACACTCCTCGGCAGCTTAATATTCTTCGTTGTATTTTGGTTCAAGATACACTATAACTTAGATATTGAAAATAAAAGAAGTAAATGTACAACGATGTTTAACGCATAAGCTAATAATGGGAAGACAGTAAAAATCATCAGTTTCCAATATAACTTTCTGAAATATTTTTATTTTACTTAGATACAAATATAAAATCTAATACATTTTAATTACGTTATTGTAGATACTAATCGCAGCGCGTAAACAACAAGCTTTTCTGTGCCAAAGATAAATCGTTTTGTTTTTTAATAGATGGGAAATAAGGAATGACAGACAAAAGTTTTCCTCTGACAATAATTTGGTCCTTATAATTTTTTGAAAATATCTTGTACTAATGTATATGATGCTATGATATACACCTTACTAGGTTGATCATAAAGCACACACACCATATTGTTGATACATTTTAATAAGTCACTGAACAGCTGTTGTAAGTACATACTAATAAGTCACTGGCCTGTAGACGTAATTTGTGATAGCTGCCAAAATCTACTTATTCGCTTTAGTGTCTTTCCGGGGTCGATAACATATGCGTCAGTGCAGTAAAAAAAACTATCAAAATTTGGAAAAGGGGAAATAACGTGACATCGATCTGTATACGTAGCTATAATATACATTTTTTTACCGAAAACATAAACAATTTTTCCATTACTTGTTGATCATAATCTAGTAACTGTTCTTAAATTTCTAGGTTTTTAATTGACAATATAAGTTCTAATTCTATTTTCGTTTTTCCAAATTTAAACTATTGCAAAGCAGTAAAGAGGGAAATATATCTTTCTTGATTGGCACTCTTGGCATTTAAATTATTTTTGTTACAAATAACCACGATTATGTTCAGCTTACTTGGCTTTGCCAACCTAAATGTTATGATCATAAGATCTATATTAACACTTTACGATAGAAAAAAAAATTATGTTAATTCACAATTAATTCTATTGTATCTTTCTACGGATTTTTGTGAATTTATTTTTAAAATCAGTCCATAAAATGCGTCAAATTGATAAAAAATGCTTGCCCTTGAATGGCTTTTCATTTCTTTCCTGAAAGTCAAAAACGTCTAAATTCATCATATTTAGATCAAAAGAATTAAGATAGACAACAGTTTTAGTTTGCCAAAAATAGGTTTCATAATGGTGGCTTGCTACCATACAGAACCATTTCCAGAATTAACCATGATTCATATGCAGCAGACTACAGAAATATATCTAGGTAATACATATTAAATTAATATCAAGTGAGCTAAGGAAGCTCAAACGGCCTCGATACATTTATATATCTGGTATCGAATTTAGCGCAGAGTGCTTAAATATTTTTATTAATTTATTATCATGAAATCTTCAATTTTATATAATTTTAAGTTTTGGTTTTTTGACGTGAAAATAACTTTTTAAAATTTATATATATCTAGAGGCGTATGTTAGAAGGAAACTTCATCCCTCTTATGTGTACCATAAGTAATTTACCCTTCCTATTTGCCTGTCACGATATCATGATTTACGATTCTTGGCCTCAGGATTACGAAATTTGTTGAAGGGGTAACCATTTTATACTCTTTGGAATATACTAAATAAAACCATAAGAGTATTAATTTATACTTCTATTGCATTCCACGCTTGGAGTAATAGTAATTTTACCAACATTTGACACTTTCCTAGCACCGTCTATCGGTCAACATACAAAAGATTATAATTTCATCTGTAATATTCGTTGAAACAAATGTGAAAGTTTAAACTGGAGAAAACGTACTTATGACACTGTTCACAATATACTCAATATAAAAAAAAAATATTATGATATATTGTGAATATCATAACTAACAATCGTTACTTTATAATGTACAAATATATATATATATATATATATATATATATTATATATATATATATATATATATATATATATATATATATACACACAGACACATATATACATACAATGTATAATTTATTAAACATATTGTTATATCGACTGTAAGAGTTATTAGTTACGCGTTTAAATATATTTGAGCAATAGTGTTTTCTCGTCATTTTTCTCGATTTCCATTACATTTTTGAAAAAATATAAAAAAGAAAGTTTATTTCAATACAGACACACTATTTAATTGTTGATCAATACAGATTTGTGGGGAAAGCAATTCGAAACAATATTGGCAGCTTATTAAATAAAGTTACATTTTCACTGTACTAATTTTGATGCCACTAGAGAGAAGTTGACGTGTAAAAGAGAAGGTTCCTTTAAAATCTATCCTTTCTCACAAGTCACACGATCGTACTTCCCAGCACCACATGTCTATCAGAAATCCTGTTCTACGTTAAAGAAAAGTTAAAGGAAACATCTGGATTTACGTAGACGATGTCATAATACAAAGCTATTCAACAATCATGTCTAAGTTAATAAATATGTCACAAAACTTTTCAAGTCAATATCTGTAGGTCTCAGTCCAGTTGTGGAAAATTTTGCTTGCATCCAATACGCCGATATAATGAATATTCTCTGTAAGTTTATATACGTGAGAGGAGTGGTACATAAAAAATGATTATACTGAGCGCGTGTAAAAAATTTAATACCTAACCATCAAAATAAATATGGTGCGGGGTGGTTGCAATGTTTCCTGCAGATAATATTTTATCGTCGTAACTCTCGCAAAATTTAATAATGGCTTAATATGGCACTATTAAAATATAATAGCTTTAAAACTACAGAATCCATAGTTCCGGTCACTTTGTTTATTAAACTATAGGAATCTGAGCTGTAACTCCAATAAATTCAAATGGAGCTGGAACTTTCTATCAATCGCCGTATCCAATCAAAATGCGGCAGGAAATCTTTTATCAGTCGCCGTTCTGTATGAGAATTTCTGTAAAATTGTAAAACGAATGCACATGTATATTCAAAAAATTATTAAAAAAAATAGTAACGGTTCTGATTTTTTTAATAAAGGGTGTTATCTCCAAGATTTAAAAAAATAGGACGATTTTGAATCTATTTTTTTGTTAAATAATAAATGTTATTTAAGACATATTTGGGTTTAATAACATGTATTATTTAGAAGTCACTTTAAAAACAAGAACGGTGTGATTGTGATTTTGAATCCCCTTTTTTAATTTTGAAAATTTTTGAAACCTGTCTCCAACTCCTCCTTTTTATTTATTGATTATCATTTACTATTTTGACGGGCTTAACAGTTCGTCTTTCACAGTAATTTTTATGAAATTGTTGTTTATTTATTAAATAATTAAATAATGAAAATGAATTAACTGATAAATATTGACAGAAAAACAAATTTAATACTTTGATAGCTAGTAAATTATAAATTGATAAGAAATAAAGTGGACAAAATTTATCTCTAGAGAAGTACAAGTTATATTTATATCTTTCTACCAATCTGAACGTAGTACTTGATAATATAATCCCTAATTACCAAAATACACAAACTTGCACATAGATTCTTTTTGGGCATATCACCTTATTCTCCACACTTTTATGAACTTTGTGCATAGGAAGTGATATTAAGAACACGCCTGTGAAGTGTTGGTTATATTTTGATTCAAGGAATTCTACAACGAGGAAGTTGACAGTAAAGGAAAATAAATGCACATCTATGTTTAACGCATAAGTTAATATTGTGAAAAGTGTGAAAATGATAGGTTTTCAATTTAATTTTATTAAATATTTTTTTATTTTACTTAGATGCAAATATAAAATCTAATGCAGGTTAGTTACATGATTGCAAACGCTAATTGTAGCGCATCACGTCACGCCGTAGTAAACAATGGCCATTCTTGCCTCAAATGCGATGGCAAAATAGCAATTCCTGCCTGCCTGATTTGGTCATGGTAACATAACTTTTAAAAACATCTTGTACTGGTGTATTTTATACTATAACATATACCTCATCAGGTTATCCACACGGCGCATGCATCATATTTTTGATAAACATTGATAAGTCACTGAACAGATTTTGTCAGCACTTACTAATAAATAGACATAATTTATGATTGCTGCGGAGATACTTATTCGCATTGTTGTTTTCCCGGGGCTTGTAAAAGATGTCGTGAGTATAGTGAAAAATTCATCAAAAATTGGGAAAGAGGAAATAACGTCACGTCGATCTTTATACGTAGCTGTAACGATGTAAAATTTTCTCACCAAAAACATAAAATATTTTTCTATCACTTATTGACCATAATTTAGTAGTTGTTCTAAAATTTTTAGATTTTTAATGGAAAATATTTGTTCTAATTCTGTATTCGCGTTGAAGCGGTACAAAACAGTAAAGAGGGAAATATATCTTTTTTATTTTCCCTGTTAATATTTCAATTATTTTTGTTATTAATAATCGCGACTGTTTTAGCTTAGTTTGCTTTACCAGCCCCAGTATCAAGATAATAAGCCGTAAAATAGCACTTTAAGATAAGGAAAAAAAAGTAAGTTTAAAGTTTTGGTGTACTTTAACTTTGTACGAATTTTCGTAAATTTGTTTTTAAAATAGTTCAATAAAATGCCAATAAAATTTATCTGAAATTTTCGTCCTTAAAGTGCTTTTGATTTCTTTCTTGGATCTTGACAATGTCTAAATTCATCATATCTTCAAAAAAATATGATCAGCAGACCCAAGTCTTTAACAATTGGTCTGAATTGCTCATTTTGCAGGATTCCGTACCCAAATGATTCAAACGGAACCGTGTTGCTGTTGTAACATTGTCTATCCACTTGTCTGTCTTTCAGAGTTATCTGGCACCTAATCGGAATATAATAGAGGCTTATAATTCATATATGTAATTTATGGGCCCAAAACTATAAGTAGGTCCAGGTAACTGACTAGTTTAATAGCTAGTAAGCTAAGGAAAATAATATAAATTTTGACAAGCGTTAATCGAGTTCAAGTTAAGTTTTACAAGCTGTAATTAGTGTTTTATAGGCTATATCTTATAATATTAATAAATAGTTTTGTTAGCTTGGTATCCAAATCTTATGGGCATATAATAGGATCTCGTCCAAATGTGAAATACATACCATATAGATTTTCAAATTATTTGGTGGGTAAAATTATAAAGGGCATATTACATGACTATAAAGGCCGTAGGAAAAGTTACACTGTAAATATTGTCCTTAGGTTTTAACAGTAATCAATAATAAAGAAATTTATTTATTTAAAAACTAACAATGGGCACATCGAAGTGATCTTGTGCTGCTGAATCAAGACATTTTGTTGATATGGCTGCTGGACTTTTTCCAGCAATTGTTAAAATTTTTAAATTTTCAATTTATATAATTTTTATTAAATTTTCAACCTACATAATTTTTGTTAAATTTGCTAAGGTTCACGATTTTTCAGATTTGTTTTTTTTGAGAGTAATTCTTCTGATGAAAAGACAAGGGATGACAATTTCAAGCTTTCTTTACAAAAATGTTTAAACAATTCGTAACAAAAATATCATATATATAGTTGAATTCGTGCTTTAATAAGCTTTCATTTAATATCCTAAACGATAACCTCGAATATTTTTTTAATTTCCCAATTTACCTTCTGATATTAACTCCCAGATTAAAATTTTATTTTTTTGTCGAATAGTTTACGAGAAAAAAGACCTGTGACAGACGGATGTTTTGGCAATTTTGCCACTGAACACGAAAAAGAATCTATATGTACACATATATAAGGATATCTTGATTGACTGACGCATTTATCAACGCACGATTCAAACTGATAAGGCTAGGATCTTGAAATTTTACATAGAGATTATTTAAAAGATGTTGGCAACAGCTAAGAAGGGAATTATGGAAAATCCAATGAAATAAAGGAACCAAACGCAACATATCGAATATAATGTTTTAATCTAATTAAAAAAAACATGTTGACTATCACTCTAAATACTAAATGCTACTTAGCGAATTTTCGTTGAAATTTTAACATTTTGAAAAAAGATAAGTTATTTTTTAATAATTTTTTCCTCTAACCTTATTTAATTAAATAAGTGAGGTTTAAGGTTTGAATGAAATTCATAGTTTTTTAACGAATTCCTATGTAACACGGGAAATCAGAAAAAAATGTAATCTACTTGCCCTTAAAATTTTCGAATAAATATTTTTAATTATTACTACTGAGATACTTGCGGGTTAGTATGATTTATCGCTGTCTTGCTTTTTCCCGTGAATAGCTAATGCATATATTATATAATTTATTTTTTTTTCAAAACGAGTGCACACATTACGGGCGTGAATTATGCATAGATAAATATGCCTTATATATATATATATATATATATATATATATATATATATATACATATATATATATATATTTATATAAATATATATATATATATATATATATATATATATATATATACGTTTTATTGACTATTATAAACATATTAGAGTTACAAAAACTGGCCCGGCTCAACCTATCAACGAAGTTCAGAAATTTCACCATTTTAGTTTAGAAAATTACATGAATATTATTACTTATTATCCCATATTGCATTATGTTTTACTGCGCATAAATTTTTTTTTAAATACAAATAACTATCATATACTTAGATATTACAACTTAGGTTAAAAGAAGGAACTGTTAAAATTTTCAAGATTGTTTAATGATTTATAATATAATATCTTATCGGTCTTACTCAAATTATCAGATATTCTGAATAATGTAACAAACTTATTAAGCTAGTTCCGTCTAATTATCTATGTCTCCCTGTTTTCCAATGAAGATATTTTACTTGAAATTCCATCGAATTTTTTCGCTCCTTTCTCACTTTCAACCACTCAAGTTATTCGTAATACGAAGGAAAGTATGTCGAATCTGCTAAATCGAAGTATTTGAAGTGTTATCATAAGATTTTTCAGCATTCAATGTATTCAAGCAAGACGTCTCGATAATAAATAGCAATATTATAAATAATAACAATGACGTAGATGTCACTATGAAAAATATAGTTTTTTTAAAAAATATAAAATTATAAAAAGTTAAGTCGTTTTTGGTTGAGTGAATTAAAGAAAAATGTGTTGTAAACGATTAGAATTCACACTACACGGGTTTTGCATTTAGCTACTTATGTAATAAATATTTAAGAATACATAACACATTTATTAAATTACTCACATAAATAATTTTTTTACAACGTAAACGTGTCCCCAACCATATCTTTCTCAATCGTAACATATGGTTTATATTTAAAAAAGTATAAGATCTCGATCAGAAGTTTACAGAAAAACTATAGCGATTATCATTATAGTTTTTCTGTAAACTTCTGACCAGATTTGGCCAACCCTGTTTTTTATGATTTCTAACTTAGTAATCTCCGAAATAAGGGTAACGGGAATATTCTATTTTCACATATTTTTGGAATATCATTGTAAATATGTAATTTAAAATTATGCTGAAACCGTGACATACAAAATGAGAAAAGAAAAAAAAACAAGACCTTTATTTATTGCCTCTTTAATTATTACATAAACATTTTTATAAAGTTAGCTAGTGTAATAACGGTATTTGTAGTTTTAAAACAATAATATTTCATATTAATCCATTATTTTAATTATTATTACTACTGAAGGAAATTAGTAAGGTATACCCCCTTACTAATTCCCTTATCTCGTACTTCGAAGGGACAAAATTAGGCATATCAAAAATATGCTAGATGATATACCTAGCATATTTTTAATATGCCTAATTTACACAGTCGTAAAGTATCTCAATTGAATATCTCAAAAGCCATGAAATTTAGAATCATCCCTATTAATTTCCAGTAAACTTTAGGTGAACTTTCAGTAGGGCTATTTTTTAATGTTTTGACTTTTGTGATTTCAGGAGAATACTTTTTGTAGGTATTTTCAACAATATATCTCTATCTTGCATCGAAGTCTAAAAATAATAGTTTTTCCTCCTCGACAATTTCCATGTGAATATTTTTGAGTATTAACTATGTGTGCAGGTTAATATGCATTTCAAGTTTATATACAAGACAATTTGTGAGAAAAATGGCTATGACAGATAACTGAGTATTATTATGAGGGTTCCGTTTGAGGTGCGGGGTTCTAAAAATATTAGCGTTTTCATGTTATTGGTTGTAATATTTAATTTTTATAATTTAGTACTACATTGTATAAGTTCATTTTAATTTATTTCTCTACACTCAGAAGTTTTATTCTGCCTTCACTAAATTATTAAATATGGGTATAGTAAATAGTTGTACACCCCTGTTAAACTTTTAAATGAACCGAAGACTTTTTACAGAAAGGCGAAAGTCAAATTTAGTTATAAATTACGAAACATTAACCTTTATAATCCGATGAAGTATACTTTAAGAAAAAATAGTAACAATTTTATAGAGCTCCTCAAATTTTGAGGGGTCCAAGTTCATTGTCTTAAAATTCGCGTTTATTTACAGAAATCGAAAGTTCGTTTTTTATCCACGAAAGTTTATAAAAAGCATTACATTGATCATTTAAGGTAATAAAAATTATAAATAGGAGTATTAAGGTCTCCCGGCATCCACTCATAATTACGTCGCGGTCGGTTTCCAGGGCAATCGGCTCGCGGCATTATCGAGGAAGAAGTTGCTTTATGTTAATTTCTTGGTCGCAAGTTGGCACCCTCAGCGGAGCAAACTGGCCAGTGGAGCGCAGCACCAATTAATTTAAATGCGATATATTATTGATTTAAAGAAAACAAATACAGCAACAATGGTGAAAATGTATGTGTGGGTGACATTTATATTGTGCTCTTTCGTACTTTAACTCTGACGAAGTTGTTTTGTTAAAAGCTTATTTATTGCCTCTGTATAATGGCCATTTAAAACTTGTTCAGTGGCATACATTTTTAATACACATTTGAGTACATAATGTAACAACTCTCTGTAATAAAAGGAAGTGTTATAATTGATTGCCATATGTGACATACCGGCTTAGGGCGAAGCCAGTTGTTTATATTATCCTTACAGAATTACTCCCGATAAAATTTCCGTTACTCACATTTGTAAATTATTTCTAAAGTCTATACTTATTTACATTGGTAGTAGAAATAAAGGCACACAATGTTTAGAGTAAATCAGCTCATCATATTTACTATACCCAAGGACCTGCGGATAAAGCCAGTTCTGGCATAAACATTTGAATATTTAATGGTTATAAAATGGTTATACATATTGCAGCGAAAATTAGAGGATTTAGAATACCTGTGAGAAAAAATAGGAAAATACGAGATAAACAATTTAGAAGAGATAGTCAACGTAATTATAAAATTAAGTAAAAACTTTTTACATTTGTTTCCTTCTTTCATTTAAAGTGAATAAAAATTAAAAGTGAACTAAATATGTGTCAAGAAGCTAAAGAAATACATATTTCGTAAGTGGTATCAACACAATATTTCATATAAATCCACTATATTTAATTACTATTACTATATAATAAGACTATTAAGGGGGTATAACTCGCACTTTGAAGGGACAAAATTAGGTATATTAAAAATATGCCAGGTTATGACATGTTTCTTTAATTTGTTTGTACTTAAACTAATAAGACAGTATTTTATCGAGTGTACAATAAATAAAAATGCTAGCGTGACAATGTTTTAAATTGCGGTATGGGTTAGGTTATTTACGGGTACGAAGACTGGTGCTACATGCTGTTTAGTTGTTATAGCTCTATAGTCGATCAAGGAGGACAAGACAAATCAATGTAGTTTCATTAGATAGATTTTTGAAAATGGTTCGTTATAGAAAAATGTACATACATAAAATGTTTAATCTGTACATTTGGAGGTCATTTATTGACTTACTATCTATTAAAAACCGCGAGTTTATGGGCAATTATTTGAAAATTATAAACTCGGGTCACAAAAATTTAAATGCAACGAAGTAACAGCAGAAGGGTTCCGAGTTTGACATTTGGGATGAGCGAGATTTAGAAACAGATTTTCAAGAAATATTACTTTTTTTACATTGATACTCGTGTAAACGAAAAGTATCTAATTCCATCTAAATTTGCAATAAAACTTAATGTATTCTGTGAAATAAATTAATACAAAAAATTCACTGTTTTACGGTGGATTTGAAGGTTGCAAAAAGGTTGTACATGCCAACTCTCCTTTAAATGCTTGGTTTTTGGATCGCTTGGTTTATCTATATCAATAGTTGACAGTAATAATATATAGGTAATAAGTTGATTATATATTATTAAAGCACTTCTAAACGTAAGACAGATATTAAAAGAAAAACATTTTATATTATGAAGTATGTCACAATATTATTTATTAAGTCACATGTCTCATCAATCGACATGGTGGATTGCGAATATTTCTTCAGATGGTCTATTAGAGAATATTACTTTTATCGGAGATGAGACAAAATTTGGAAGTGACTTCCAAATTTTGTATCGTATCCGATAAAAGTTAATTATTACCAATTCGCAAGCATCGATTACCTTAAAATTAATTAATGATATAAGAATCGATTTCCAAATTTCAATCGTGAAACAAACGTAATGAAATTAATATTTAGTTTGTAACAAATATTCGGTAAAAGTAAAATTAAATCAATATAAATACCCACACCAAGAAAGAAAACATGGACTCATTAAAAGAGAATATATTCCCTTCGTCAAACTTTATAGGATTCGAGTAAAAGTAATTAAGACGGCTCCATCGCTGCCATCGTTTAAAAGAGAGTTTATTAAAAATGTTTGCAAGTCGCGGCGAAGTTTCTTTCCAGGTAAACAAAGCTCTCATTTGGCCAAACTGGGAAGTTTGGGAGCGACTTGGCTCTTAAAAATATTTTGAAATTGAAGAAAACTTTTCTTATCACCATTACAATTTCACGTTTATTTGCGACTTTCATTTTTTTTTTCTATTATTGCAATTTACTTCTGAAAATATTGCAATACGAATTATTTCCGTGTAATATACTCACGTTTTCTGTAATTAATTTTGGACTTTATTCCGTGTTTATTCCGTTTTACTTTATTCCGGGACTTTATTTCGTGTTACTTTATACGGAAGGGAATGAAATTAAATATATATATAATGAAAATACATACACTCCAATTAAGACATCTTAACACATTGCATTGGGTAACGTGAGTTCGCGTGGAAATTAATAATAATTACGGTAAAAAAATTATACAGAAGACAATTTAAGATGCAACTGAAACTGATTAAACATTTTATGAAAAAAATATAATAAAATACTTTGCTATTTCTGGAGTACACTTCTAAGACAGAAATAGCATATTCTTAATGATTATTAAGTTCGAAAAAAATTATTCGACATCATAATGAGAGATAATTACGGATAATCAAGATAAGAGATAATCATCATATCTTAAACTGCCATACATTTTAATTTTCACATTGTACTCAATATATCTTATATTCTTGACGTTAGTCAATAATTATAAGCGACATTTTTGTAACGTTTTCATAATTTATATTGTTTACCAGCTATTGAATAAATTTAACGAGGTGAGTTAATTTACATCTAACGCAATATATTTGAGCTAGCCGGGGGCAGTGTTGAAGCATCACTACATTTGTTAATATTATCTTAACATTGGTTAACATCATCTTAACATTGGCTAACATTATATTAATATTTCTTCATCTTACTTAGTAAAGAAAAAAAGCGACAAGAATTATTCAATTTTTCAAGGCAATAAAACAAGTTTGTTTTAAGAAACTTTGAGTAATAAAATTATTTTTTATATAATTTTTAAAAAATTTGTGGGTTTATATTTTTTTTCTTCATTTTTCCACTTTGTAATGTTATATCGAGATAACATTTACCCCATTTTACATTTGAAACCCAAAGCTAAACAAAATTTAAAACTACATCATTATCTTCTTGTAGTTTCTTGGTGATATCACCAATAAACGTGTGAATAAACAAAATATGATAGAAATTCTCCGAATATGTATTTTTAAATTTGTTAACCTTTCACATAATTGATTTCTTTTAACTTTGGTGTTTTAGAACAAACTTACATACATTTATATGTATATATATATATATATATATATATATATATATATATATATATATACATTTCGTATTTATGGCTCCCTAATTATTTAATGTTTATTTATGTCAAATTTATTTATATTTTCATTATTAGTCATCCAATTTAGTTACTCTATTATTGTAAAGTAAGTATTGATCACACGACGGTTGAATTGGTACATACATTTTGTAGGTACTTTTACATAATAGTATTAATCAGTATTTGGATTGTTTTATTATGATATGATGACTAGGTCGATCTGTTTCCTATATTTATTTGTTACAAAAGTCGTGTAAAATATCAAACGATATAGAGTGTTTGTTTTAAATTTTGTAACTATGCTGGCTAGGAAAACTAAGGGATAACTGTCATATCATTCAATATTTTTTTGTCATTTTGAATCTTTGTGAAAATTGGAAATAATTAAGAACTAAAAATTTTTAAATTTGATTTTTAGATTATCAATTGAAGTTATATTTGACAATAATTACAACATTAAAAGAGGTTTATTCTCTGATAAAGCGGTATACAATTATATCTGTTCAGAAAACTAGCGCAGTCAAATTTTTAACTGCATTTTCAATTTTTTGTGGGCGATATATATTTTTACTTTTCTCAATATGACCTATGAAAATCGGTCAAATTCGAATGACATGCCGAGTATTCTATTTCAACATAAAATATTTGCAATATGAAATTATCTCAGAAATGGGAGCTCATAATCTAATGGAATTAATTTTATTTCAAAGTCTTAAGAAGCGAAGATTCACAGCAAGCCAAGTGAATGGTATACGATTGTGTCATATTCCATTTATATGTCAGTTAGAATTAAAAATCACACAACAAAATTAATTTTCCTAGAAAATTCAAGAGATGGCTTGCAAATAGTATGCGATTGCGTTATATACCATTTATGTATCAGATATCTATATATACCATTATATATATATACCATTTATATATCAGATATCCATTTATATATTGCGTTATATACCATTTATATATAGAACTAAAATAGACACATAACAAAACTAATTTTTCTAGACAATTTAAGAATGGTGTATATCACGTACGAGAGCATTTTTAAATATCTTAGCGTTATATCCTTAGAGCTAATATTTTGCTTAGATATTGTAGTTATGAGAACATTCTTCAATCTCTAAGCTTTTCAGTTTTGAGCTAACTTTTTGAAGTTATACTTCTTTAGGCGCGTTATGAAAAAATGATGAGAATGAAATTTTAAGATTCGTCACACAAAAGTTACAGTATGAAGTTGCAGTTATTGAGACTATATATTAATACCAATATTTTGTACGAAACTTACGTTGGGGGCGTAGCTCAGATGTTAGAGCGCTCGCTTAGCATGTGAGAGGTACCGAGATCGATACCCGGCGCCTCCAAGACAAGTTTTTTATTTTTAGATTCTGCATTTTATTTGTCTTTCGAATAATTTAAAAATGTTTTTATGTCATTAATTGTGATTCTTTATTTATATTACTAATAAATCTAATATCCAAGTTTCACAGATAAGTACTTATACAGAGAGGCAGATGATATTTAAAAACAATATTACCATTTGATGCAGATTTACTTGATGATGATTTTAATTTATACAGATAAAAGATAAAAACAATATTACCATAAGGCATTTAGCTTTATGGTAATATTGTTTTTATCTTTATTTTGTATTCACTTTTCATACAGAATTAAAAAATCAATTAGTTTGTAATTTCCTTACATTAGCGCAGCGCCATCTTTTGATAGATATGATTATTAATTTCACGTAACAAAAATACTTCAAGTACATAATATTGACGCAGTGAGCCGCTTTTTCATTTGAATTTATTGGATAAAAAAATATAAGTGCGATTTATATATGTGCTGATAAATTATATTCAGTAGAGATTTATATTCAATATTTTGATTAATATATTTACTATTCGTAAATATTAGTGAAACAATTGTGTTTATAGACTTCTTCAAGTGCTCCAATATAATTGAGGTTATGTATCCGTATATATTATTTAATGATGCCAAAGAAGTATAACTTCTCATGCGCGTACATAAGTACACGCACCCTTTTTTTCCTTTTTACTGTTCCGTGGCAAAATTGCTAAAACGGTACACTTATGGCATGGCTTAGGTGTCAGTCATTCCGATTGCCACAGGCAATTTTCTCGTAAACTATTCGATGTTTAATTAAATAATTCACTACAGTGATAGTGTATGGTGGCCCAATTATATACATGAAGTATAGAAAGTTCCATTTTCATGCTAGTTTCACAACTTTAGAGATAAATTGGACCAAAAAATAATTTAAGGGTATTGTGTGGAGTGTCAAAAGAAAACTTATTGAAGCCCAAATTCAAGAATGTGCACTATGTATTTCTCTTCTGAATTTGTTAAAATATTTTTCGAGAAAACGGTTAAAATTTGCTGTACTCCAAACTTTGCTGCCAAATGAAAAGCTCTATAAGAACTATAATTAATAAAAATATTTGTCAAGATATAAGGACCAACTTTTGTCTTTAACATTTTTCAAACCTTTCAATTTGGGTTCAGTTCAGACGCTATCCACTCAACTCCGCGCATATGCGATGTAACACGGCCTTGGTGCCGTAGGCGGCGAGTAGCGTGGCAAATGGACGGAATGCATTAACATTAGTAATTTAAAGCGGGGCTTGTACTTGGCAAATTTTTTTCACTTCATTGATGCTTTTTGCTAAATATGACAGCGTAAAATATTAAATGAAATCCAATTAAATATTTGAATTCACATTTTGAAAAAATGTTCATATGTGTAGACATTTGAATATTCTTTTGGAAGTTTAAGACTATTCCTATTTCATTTAACCTTATGGTAATACACTTGAACGTTAAGACTTTTAGTAATTTTAAAATGTAATACAATTAAGTCTTCTAGTCTTATGCTCATCACCCGGTTAACATTTTTATACCTATTTGATCCATCATTTTTCTTGTAATTTTTTTTAAATAATGAGATTTTTTCCCCAATTTTGATGAAGCAGTTCAATTATAAAATAATCCTCTAATCATATAGTTTATTTTACTGGTACACACCAGATTTAAAAAATAAACAATTTGGACATTATGGTTAAATCTCGTTTTACAGTTTAGTTGTAAGTCGAGGTTTGCTTCTTGAACCATATTAAGTTTAAACTGCTTAAATTATACATTATTTTTTTCTCAAGGAATACATTTTTATTAATTTATTAATATCATTATTATTTGTTTAATCATAATGTCCAAATTGTTTACTTTATTTTTGAAATATAGGGCATGTGAAAGCAAATGATGATGGGAGGATTACTTTATGATTAAACAGGTCCGTTAAAATTGGGGCGTCGCATCGCGTCGTGTTTGTGCAAATTAAACGATTTTTGAGCAGAGTTAGGAGCCCAAGTTATAATTGATTAATCGAGACCTCAAAAGTGAGGGTGGAAGCGAAATTTAAAAGCCTATCACGACCCACTTTTTAATATTCATTGATGGATAAATTTGAGCTAAATCTTCCCGGATATGAATATGATACCAATTCAATTTGATTGATTTCGTGCCACTTTCGAAAAAAATTTAGTTATTATTAGAGGAAACATTTATTATTAAAACAATTTATGTAAACTTATCAAACGTTATTGAAACGATTTAGGTAGACTTATCATTGATATTATTATGTAGACAGGACGAACTGTGTATTAATTTCCACATATGTGGAAATTAATACACAGTTCGTCCTGACTAATGTTATTAATATGGAAGTATATTTCCTTGTCATCATATTACGTCACTATTAAGAAACTCATCGACATGATTATTTTAAAACACTACATATCCAATATAAAAGAGCAACAAAATTGTACGCATTCGGAGAAAAATATTTTTGTATTCATTGTTATTTATATTATGAAGTCACAGAAGTAAAAACTTCCTTCTGTTAAACTGATAAACTAAGTTGACTAATTGGAGCTATATTTTATAATTTCTCCCTAAATGCGTACTGTAACCATAAGAGCAAAGCTTCGGATAAAATCTGGTTAAGAAATAAAGTAGGAAATATTTACAACATTGTCTTAAAGTTTGACTTCATTTTATAAGCAAATCGCTCAATAGTTATTACAAGTAACTTTTTTCCCATTAGTTAATTAATATTCATAGTGGTGACATGACAGCTATCCTTTATTACGGTTTTGTAAGAAAATTACAGTGGGATTCAAAGTAATTAAAAAATGACAATTTTTCAAACATAGATTCATTACATTTGTAGTCTCAGAAAATTTGGTCACATCACTGAGTTTAAAACGAGGCTCACTGTGGATGCAGAATCGTAACGAGCACAATTTTCACATTCTTTCGCTGGTTTATCAAACCCTTCAGAGTCCCTCTTATCTGTTAATAGATTTGCAGCTATTTTTGTCCACTGTCTGGGTCTATATTCTTAGAAACTTGAGCATTCGTTTACTGTTCAGTACGTAGTCAAGTTATGAAACGAATTCGATTATAATTTTAGGTCTTTACAGGTCGAGGGGTGGCTCCGAATTAGGTCTTTTTCAGCATTCAAAAGTCATCCGATAAAATTCATACCTCTCCTGACTACATTTTCCACATTCTATTTCCTTTTATGTCCCTCTCTTCATTCTTCCCTCTGTTTAATCCTTCTGATTTCTTTTCCCACATCTCAATATGGATACAAACCCATTTCGATATATCAAATACATATAATTATATTTACATTTAACTTTTTGGTTTTATCTCAAAAATCTTTTAGCATATTCTGTTACGTTTTACGCTATGAAAGATATGTTTTACGCAATGCATATCGTGCTTATGATCTTTTATATGACTAGAGATTTTTATTTTATTTTTCACTATATTTGGCGCATAGACCTATATATTTTATACATATTTTTTTAAGACAACACCAAACATTAGGTTATAAGGTAATTAGGCTTTACAATTTATATAAAATAATCCTAAATTAGATATATATGAGTAAATTGTAATGAAATAAATAAGTATAAATAGAAAAAATAATCAATGAAACGGACAGCCGAATGGTATAGCTTTTTAAAATTATTATAAATATAAGTATAAAATAAATACTAAATCTTTTGCTATGTTACAATTTTAACGTTTTATCTAAATAATACCAAACATGTAATTCTTTTTTGAGACAACACCAAAAGTAAGTTAACACATGGGAGTAAATTAGGTGTTACCATTTATATGAAATATTTCTGTATTAGCTGCATTTCGAGTTAATTATTATGAATTAAATAAAGAATCAGTAACCGATTTAATCAATTAGGTAATTTAGAATTAAGATCCAAACAATTGAAGTGATTAAATGAAATTTCAAGAAATTATCATTCATATATAACACAATTTTAACGTAGGCAATTCTGTACACTGAAATGTAAAAAAAAGGTAATTGATTTAGCCTTTAGAATGCTAATAAAAGCCAGAACAATTTTTATAGAATTTTTATCTGTCTGTCTTTATGTTAATTTGAGAGGCTATCAAGCAAAGTCCACTGGATGGATTTTGATAAAATGTTGTATCGTAATAGTTTGTACATAGGAGCAATGTAGAAAAAAGAAAAACTGGTATAATGTTGACTCAAATCATTATAGAAAAATTACGATTCTATATTCAAGAAATAAGTAAACCTTAGTTCATTTTATTTAACTTTGACCTTTTTACATTATTTAACACATTTTCAAACCAGTTGTCTTCTTGAAAAAAAATAAACAGTATTTGTCTGTAATATTATTATTTAGAGCGTTTAATTAGAATAAGTCTATACAAAGCTTTGGTTTGAAAATGTCTATAAATTTACATATATACATATATATATATATATATATATATATATATATATAAATATATATATATATATATATATATATATATATATATATATATATATATATATATATATATATATATATATATATATATATATATATCAATAGTCTAGGCAAATATTTTGAATCGATTATGATTCTGTTAAACTGATAAACTAAGTTCCGGTACATAGTTTCATCAACGTAACTAAAAAGTTCGAAATAAATCTGTGATATAAAGGCTTTATATAAATGTTGTTTTATAATTGTAACAGTAAAAGATTTATCTGGTATATTTAGTATGCCATTTTTTATACATCTAATAATATTATCGATAAATTTGAAACATTTTGAAGCAAAACCGGAAAGTAAGTTCTGGTTAAACTGAAATTAAAAAAAAAACATTGACATATAATACAAACTGGTACGTACTTACGTACAATCAAAAAAAATAAAAGATTAATTTTCTTTGTTTGATTATAAAAATCGAAAGAAAAATCAAGAAGGAAGAAAGATCAGAAACGTTTGTTTTTTAATAGATTTTGTAGTAGCAACACATGTCGAAAATGTTATCTGACATCAGCACAATAAAGGGCAGGTCAGGTTTAATACTTTAGTTTACGACTACAATAATGAACAAAAAATATAATAGTGTATACCTAGTCTAATATCGCCTTACTTTGGTGCCATATGCGGCAAATTAATTATGGCTTACAAAGAGAAGTAACATTAGTAAGAAAAGACCAAAATTTGGGTCAAATTTATTTTCATATCCTAAGAATATTATGAAAAGGATATTACGAGTTGCTTTCATACGACAAACCGAATTGTATCAGAAGACGAGCTTCCTTTGATGAATTGCCTTTATTTATCATATCGTTCAATCGATAAGTGTTAATAACACATTGTTTAGTTAGCCCACCCATACGACCGTTAATTATACAGTAGTTAATAAAATCAAGTTCATTTTTTTAAATATAAGGAATATGTGGCCAAAACACCGCGGCGGATTAAACATACTGCCGTCGTGAATACGCCGCCCTGCCAATTCAATTTCCGTAATGTAAATCGTATCTTACTATTAATTACAGAATGCAACTTGCACTATTTGCTTGCATTCACCACTATGGAATTGTAATAGAGACGTTACTATTCTTTGGTCTCAATATATTGTAAGTCTTATTATACCCACTTAGGTGGATTGTATTTGATTTTATTCATAGTTTTAAACATGTTTGTATAGGCAATATATATTGTAGCAGGCTCGCATTTTAGAGTGCACAGATACAGAAACGAGCCGCAAAGCTGACCACTTTTTAAAACCTTGTCTTGACAAAATTTCTCTAACGACAAATATACCTTTATATTTATTAGTAAAATACAAAGACTCGTCTGTTTTAAGACGACTTGTTCGTTCGTCGCAAGACGGTTTATTTATATAGCATATTGAATCTAAAAGTTTTTAGAATTTTTTAGTAAACTGTCATTGTAATTGCAGTGTTCAGTCACTTCCTACGTGATTTTTTTATCTTTTTGTGTATATTTCGAGTTCTTATATCAAACGTCACTTTGAAAAAGGATGTAGACAAAGGTATAGTGTCTCGTACCGTTAGAATTTACTCGTACTGTTTGAATATCTATCGTACTGTTAGAATTTAAACAGTAATAAAGATATTCCTCTTTTTTTTTAGATAAGCACGTTGGTTTTTATTTTGATTGGTTCTTTGAATTTTTTTTTAAATCTATTTCACTGCAATCTGGTTAAAGACCCAAAAATGATTTTATTTTATCCTATTTCAAATATTTACATCAGTTTTTCAAGCGGAGTTTTATAATTCTTAATTTTGTAATCTAGGACTATTTCCGACAAGACTTATTTATTGCAGGACATGAGTTGGTGAATTCGAATATATCTGTCCTTTTAAGTTGCCGAAACAAATTTCATTTAGGAACTAGATGACTTTGATATTCACATGATGATTTTCCTCAAATTAATATATTTTCCTGAATTTCTTCAAATTTCGTTATTACCTACGTTGTCCACTATTATATATTCTTTATTACCTAATTTGCCGATTTCGACCTCACGATCGAGCTTACAATTTTTGAGTAATTAGGGATTATTTACTGTAATCCTCAGTACACTATTTTGAAATTTTTGTATAATCATGACATTATTTATCCAATCTTAGTGTATTTGAGGGTTTACTGGTAAAACCAAATTCTGTTGTTATTTATAATTTTTCTATTATTATTGGTTTCATAATTTTTAATTTTGTAACCTATGGCTACTTACGACAAAACTTATTTAATATAGAACATGTGTTAGTGAATTTGAATCTTTCTGTCCTTTTAAGTTGCCGCGATAAATTTGTTTCATTTAGAAACTAGGTGTCTTTGAAATTCACATGATATATTATATTTTCATAATTTTCCCCAAATTTCTTTATTACCTATTTTGTTTACTCTTTTATTATCCGTATTACCCACCTTATCGACTTCGACGTCCCGATCGAGGTTACAATTTTTGTATTATTAAAGTTCATTGACTGTTATCCTCAGTAATTTATTTTGAAACATTTTAATAATCATGACATCATTAATTTACTGATGAAAAAAAAAATTATTATTATGGTGTTCTAACTATTTTACATTGGTAAACACGAATATCTGCCGAAATACTAATACTTCATATTCCAATATATCACATACACAATCGAAACGTCACTCTATACAGTGGCACAAAAAGGCACAATACCACCCAAGAATTTTAAGGTATCACAGTCGGTTGGAAAAATCATGGCGACAGTTTTTTGGAACTTAGGAGGGATTCTGTTGATACATTATAAAATAAAAGCGTCTCCAAAACTGAAGAATACTATGCTTTAATCTTAGAGTATTTGAAAGAATCCATCAAAGAAAAAAGAATGAGAAAATTAACCAAAGGTATCCTTTTTCTGCACGACAACGCGCCTTTTCATAGGAGTCGTGTTTCGTTGGCTTCCCAGCATAAGGTGGGCTTTGATGTTTTGGATCACCCACCCTATTGTCCTTTGGCTGATTTCCAGAGATTGTTATCTATTCCCTAAGTTAAAAAAATATTTTCGTGGGAACAAATCGTCAAGCGATCACGAAGTTAAGAATGCAGTTTTAGTTTACTCTCGGAAAAAAGATAAAACTTTTTTTTTTATTAAGGCCTTTTATCAGGTGATCGCCTACAGCAGATTTGATCTAGCCTGTCCACCGCATCGACGATCTCCCACGTGGCCTACCGCCTTCTGCTCTTCCCTGCATAATATTGCTCTCTATGGAAAGACTATCTCCACGCATGACGTGACCAAAAAATTTTAGAATCCGAGTCTGAACAAGTGTTGATAGACGTTATTTGATGTCGAGTTTTTCAAGTATAGAGATATTCGTGCGGAACTCAGTCAACGATATTCCAAGCATTTTTCTCCAGCACCATATTTCCAGAATGTCTATTTTTTTTCTTTTCAAGTATTCGTAGCGTCCACATTTCTGCGGCGTAGAGAATAATATTCATAGGCTACCAAAAATAAATACCAGCTTGTACTTAATTATTTATATTATTGAATAGGATTTTTCTACTTTTACAAGTCTAATAACTGTAGATAAACTAAAATATATATTTTATTGAGCGCATTAAAGGTGAATGCATCTCCATATTTTGTGGTTTATTTCTCGTTACAACTATAAAATGGTAAAAAAAATGTGCAGTTAAGTAATCACGGTCTTGACAGATTTAAGGGTTATGTTATATAATGAAACGAAAACATTGTTATCTTTCTATTGATATAAATACATTGGGTAAGTAAATCGGGAATAAAGCCAAGTGGAAATAAGAAAGATTTGATAATAAAAATTTGAAATTGCGTACAGTTACACATATAAACAGAGTAAATATGGTAAGATTCCAGACTTGCCCAAATAAGATAAACTCTTCACATATTAAAGTCATGATTCGTAATTGCCTCTTCTGTAGAGCGCACAATTCTGGACGTTCAGTCCTCTTCGGGAGAGTCTAGTGAGCGGATGCGTTAACCAATTTTTAACGAAATAAATATTCAATATTTGCATAATGTAGTAAACTATGCACAAAACCATGTTTGAAAAGAATCAATAGATGCACTGTGATAACATTTGGAAGCAGTTTGCATAAAAATATGAAGAAACTTAAACACAAAAATTTTATCTTACAAGAATTTGCGACTTAGTTATGATTATGTGATTATGAATTTACAGAAAAAAATTATTTACCATCAAAATTATTCATAGAGATGTTATTAAAATTAATAAATCCAAATGGATTCAAACAGCATCATATATATATATATATATATATATATATATATATATATATATATATATATATATCAAAAACAAGATTATCTAGTACGAGATATATTTTTTAATTACTGGTAGCATAATATATGTTTGTTGACTACCCCGTTACCCTTTTCCAAAATTTTTTCTTTAATTATTCGTTATCTATTATCCTGAAAATTGTCTAGTTACTTTTTTCTAAGGATATTTATCTATTATGGTTCTACAATATTTTGAAATAGACAGAATCATTGATTATTTATGTTAATTATAACTGATTATAATTCAAATTGGAATTGAGTTTTGTGGGCTCTGATAGGTCCATATAGGTGAATGTGCAGGACTAATAAAAATATGAGTGAAATAAAACAATAGTACAAGGAAAATAAAATAAATATATTCATATAAACATTTTAATGAAAGAATACAGTAAGATTACATATTAAACACTAAATAAAGATATTGAAACTACTTTATGAAACCATTCATCCCTTTAACAGTTAACGTGTTCGTCGTCGTTGCGTAAATTCAATGAAAATTTTATTGAAACTGACTTCGTAAAGTATGGAGGTGAGTCAGGAGTTTATTCTTTGTACGTTTACTACGGTAACGATGAAAGTATTTTAATGGAAAAAACCAAATTCAAAGGTAGGTCCACATTTAAACTGACAGATTTTATCTGATATATTTAAGGCAAATTTTAAATTCACCATACAGGGACATAACTAGGACAAATGTTAAGTAAACTTTTATTTCTGTTTTTAGAAATGGTTTAATATGAGTTAAAAAAAATTTACAGATTATTCTAGGAGTATGTGACTATTTGAGTTACGCAGCGGCCAAACCGGCAGTTATTTTTCTTAAGTTATTTCTCAATTCCTATATTTAGAAATCCTCAAAAAACCCAAAAAACATTTTTTAATAAAATCCAAATTTTTATTGATTAATTATTTTTCTTTTTTTAAAAATTTGAATGCGTAAAAATATTTACAAAGCAATATAACGATCAAACAATTATCTAACACTTTTAAAGGTTTACTATATTAAATATAATTTATAATGAAACTGGTTTGATTTTAATAGATTTATTATTTGAACGAATTACAATTTGAAAAGTTAATATTAGTTTTTAATGAGCATATTCCGATATTAGTTTTTAATGAGCATATCCTGCAATAAATAATTTTTCTCGTAAATAGTCATAGATTAAAAAATTAAGAATTATAAAACTCCGCTGGAAAAACTGGTGAAAATATATAAAATAGGATAAAATAAAATAATTTTTGAGTCTTTAATTAGACTGCAGTGGAATCATTTTTGTCACAAGTTTTGGTCATTAGATTAAATTAAGTATATGACAAGTTGAAGTTTACTTTTTTATTGGATGAAAAGAAAAAATTGAATATGTTATATATTATATAATTTTTGTTTTTCTATAAGACATATATACGTCACCGATATTGATGGGCACAATTGGTAGGTTTTTAAATTGTATTTAATAAATTTATCTTTCGTATCGGATGACCGAAATACCCAGAAAATTTAATAAGTTGCAATATCGATCACCTTTCCTGCATGATCAAGCATGTTTAAGTATTGCCATATACAGGCAATAATTCATTTGTTGCGATTTTACCACTCGACTAAATTAGAGTCCTAGGTAACCCGAATCATTGGTTACGGATTACTGGCCATTCAAAAGTACGATAATACTTGTGCTTTAGATTTTTCAATACACGTGCAGTTTTTTTTATTTAAACTAAAACTATAACTACCCATTACTTAAATCACTACCTTATGTATCACCAACCTTTCCGTCTCCAATATCTACTTATTGAGAAGTTAGAACGTAATCAATTTTATTCGACTTTTTTTTTCACAAAAATGTTTACATAACCTTTGGACAAAAGGTCACAGTGTCAAAATGCCTGATTTATCTATGCCACCTGGAGTTGTATAGTTTTAGAGTACTCAGTTGAAGTTTGAAATATTCTTAAATTATGTTTTTTATACAGAAAATGGAATTTCTTGCTTTATTAATTATCGTTTGTATTTTCAGTGAGATAACTTTTATACGAGTCGTCGATCATGTTTATTGGGTTCTCTTATCCAGTTTCGCTGGAATAAATATTTATATCAGTTTGTTATTTCAATCAACATTTTCCAGTCTTAGTGATATAACAAATGTCTTATAGATAGTTTTAGTTGAATAAATTTAAAAAGTTCGAAATTTTTATGTATTTTTCAATAGCGATCGATATAATCATAAAAAATATGTTAAACACCAGTAAAATTCACACTACTAGGGTCCTGTATATACTTTGTCATGTATAACAATTTGTGCGTTTAGATAATTTTTTATTAAAGATTCTTTGCTAATATCCCACCTGAAGATGTTGTAGTACAACGAAACCTAGGTCGTGGTTAAAGAAATTAAAGAAAGTAGAAATAAGGATTCTAGAAAACTATATGCGCTTCTTCTTTAAGACCTCATAACTCCTTGCGTAATTAGTAAATAACAATATGAATATTTAATTATCTCTAGTCTAGTGGAATATAAGGTCACATGAAGCTCCATTTTGTCATCAAAACCTTCTTCTTACAGACCGGCAACAGTTGGTCAACTTTTATTCGTAAATTAGATTTCATTATATATATATACTACTATTGTGAATATTTTTCAGTTTTTCAAGAATAATGGTTTAAGTAGAAGGGGGTAAAGACACGTAACTCTAGAGTCACTAAATTCCTAATTGAGACCTATTCAAAGACGTGGTAAACGAATAGAAAAAAATTACCTCCAATTTACAGGTAGGGCGGGCGTGGTGAAAATATAAGGCTTCCCAATTGGGTTACTTATCCCTAAAAAATAAAGCTATTTAAAGCACGAATAGAATTCATACTACCAGAGTTCTGTCTACATTTATGTACCTATAAGCAATTAAGAGTACATAGAAATTCTAATCACATTATTTACAAATATTCATTTTTCCCAACGAAAATATACATGCCTATTCACAGGCGTAAAAATAAACTAATTATAAAAGTTCGTAATTCCACGTAGAATTAGAATTCATTTCTTTTTTGGATTTTCTTCTTTATTGTTTTTTTTGACTTTCTAGATTATATATAAGACAACCGGAAGTATGTTATTGGTTATCAGTGAGTAAGACAATCGAATGAATAAAAAAATGCGCGATATTTTATAGCGATGTAAGGCTGTTGGCCTCAGCATAGGATATTAATTCAACTTGATGTAGAATTCATTTACGAAATACAACTTGAAATCTCGTACCGTTTTCGATAATAAGGGCTTTAACTGTTATAGAAACAGATTGGTTGATGGAAAACTATTAAATATAGTAGCTTAGCTACGTCTCAGTAGTCGTAATTTCCTTGGAATAAACATATCTTATGTAAGAAATCCCAAATTTTGGTTTAAAAAATGTATTTTTCAATACAATACGAAAAATGCACCACTATAAAAATTTTTTTCTTTAATATATCCACCACAGCAGTATAACATTGGTAAGAATGTAAATATCTATTGTTACCAATAACGTTATACATTGTTTTAGGATTATCGGCCAAGCCATACATGGTTTATTAACCTGACGCTCATATTATCCATCCCATATCAGTGCGGCCACGCAGAAAATGAATAATATACTCAGCTAAGATTATAAATTTAAATATGTTGAACTATGCTAACTTAATTAAAATAATGGTCTATAGGGATGGGCCATATGAAACTTTTGAATACTAAAAGATCGAAAACGAGAAAATAAACTTTTTATTTTAAGTTGTATATATTTTTATCTTAATTGAAATTGATAAAACTTAAAAAAAAATGTTTATTTTAAGTTATATCAATTTCAATTAAGTTACATGCTGCACGACTTGGATAAATACGTGGGCCGCGTATCAAACTTTGCACAGTGGCCTAAATACTCATATTAATTTAGGGTCACGAGACCATCACTTTAATAAAATTTTGCCATTTGGATTTTTTGATCCTCAGAAAGCGGAAATAGGGAAATTTAGTGCGTAAGTCAATTTATCACTCGTAACGATTTTTATAGTTTTCTCTTGTGAGATCATGACTTCCGATTCCTTGGCCATTGCATAACGAAACTTGGCAAAAAGATAGCTGTTTCAAAAACTGTTTAGAGCATAAGAACAGATGAAACAGCAGAAGAACTAAAGAGAATAGAAGAAAGAAAATTGTAAGGGGATTAAATTATATTTTTTTTGCATTCAATGCTAGGTGTAATTCGATAGTGTTTTACAAACGTACGACGTTTTCCTAACGCAATTTATCGGTCAACTTACATTAGTACTATAACGTCTTCCGAGAAATGCATTGTAAATAAACGTGAAGGTTATAAGTACTACGCGTTTAAGTAATAGGATCTTGTGTATAATTTTCCAATTGTTACCCAAAATATACCCATTTTTAATACCTATAAATTTGAGTAAGAGATTTTCTCATTATTTTTCTTGATTTTCACAATTTTTTTGAAGTAATATAAAGATAAGTTTTATTTTGCTATAGATATACTATTTAATTGCGGATCAATATTCCTGTGTAGGAGAAACAATTTAGAATAACATGTTTTATGGTCTAATTTAATGCCGTATTAACGAAATTTATATTTTTGCTGTACTCATTTTAATGACACTAGAGAGACGTTGACGTGTTGAACGTAACAGTTTAGAGAAGCAGAAGTTTCAACTATTAAGCCCGATCTATCCTTTCTCACCAGTCAGACAATTATATTTCCCGAAACTTTACGCCTAATAGAACCTAGTTTTAAGTTTAAGAAAAGTTAAAGGAGAAATCTGCAACGATGCTGATGACATCAAAACACAAAGCTATTCAACAGTCATGTCCAAGTTAATAAAAATGTCATAAAACTTTTCAAGTCAATATCTGTACGGGTCCGTCGGGTCGAGGCGGGTTGCGCAAAGTTATTACTTGCATCCGATATGCCGAGATAATGAAGATTCCTAGAACTTTGGACCTCTGTGTAGATGGGGAGGTGGGGGTGTAAAACACGATTATACTGTGAACATGTGAACGATCATCATTTAATATCTAGCAGTTACAACGAATATGGTGCTGCATGTTTATAATGTTTCCTGCAGAAAATATTTTGTCATCCTAAGCTCTCTCTCTCTCTCTCATCTCTCATACAATAGAATATAATATTTAATTAGCAATTAGACAAAGTTCAGCTAGCGATAAGAATGCATGTATAACATATTATTACATTATATTATAACATAATATTTTTAGTAATACCTAAAAATATTATTTTTTCACGATGTATACATATATGTATATATATATATATATATATGTGTGTGTGTGTCATGTATATACATACATACATACATATATGTATATATATATATATATATATATGTGTGTGTGTGTGTGTGTGTGTGTACACATATAACTATTTATGGCTATTTACTTTTTTCGAATGATATTTTCGATAAATACTTTTTTTTATATAGAGATATACTTTCTATCAAGGCGTATACGGGAAGATGTTAATAATTACTTTATAAATTTTTAGCCAAAAAAGACATAGATAGAATGTTTAAAAGAGAAGAAAGAAATAAAATTAGAAATAAATTTAAAATTTTAGAAAAAAATATGGAAATTAAGGCAATGTTGCCACGTGAGTTGAATGAAAATTTTTAAAAGACCCTAACACATTTAGTTCAATCAACGGAATCGAATTATTATCTGTGAGGAAGAGTTGAAATTATAAGGTGAACGCAAATCATTCGTTATGGCGGTTAGATTCAGGCACTCAATTTATTCAATGACATAAATAAAAGATGAGCCTCATCAAGAGATCATGTTTCCATGCCAGTGTTACCTACTAGAGATACATACAATCAAACATGAATGTTACGGTAAATAAGGATGAGTATGAAGGATTGCAAATTTTGATGATACTCGGTTAGCTTTCAATTTCTTTGCAAAAATACGACTTTGAAATATGGAATTGTTGTTGTGGTAAGTTTGCTCATTAAGCTACAAGAATCTGAGCTACAGCTTCAGTAATTCTAAATGTGGCAGGAAATCTTTCATCAATCGCCGTATTCAATGGAATTTCCCCAAAATTATTTTCCCCTTTTTATAGAAATTTGAACAATTTTTCAAAAAAAGAGAAATTTCAATTTCGATGGGATAGGGGAAAATGCCTTCAAAGTGTTAAATTTTTAACTGATTTCAATGAATAATTCAGACTGTCCTGTTGGAGAAGTTCTGTAAAAAGATAAACACTGGTACAAATTATGGACGCGTATGTATAGAAGATAGTTTGAAAAAAGGGGGACAATTTTGAAATTATCTTTTTGAATGAAACGTTATTTCAACGGTTTCCGAAAAAAGATGAACTGTTTTGAATTCAGTGTTATTGTTTTTTTTTAATAACAGATTTTATATAAAATATATTTCAATTGATAACAAGTATTATTTAGAAGATAATTACCAAAGAAGCATGATTTTTATTTCATTTCGAATTTCGTTTTGTGATTCTGAATATGTTTGCAGCACCTCTTCAATCCCTCTTTCTTATTTATCGAATGCCAGTGACTTCTTAGTAAAATATTGTTTATTTATTGAATAATTCAAATGTGAATATAAATCGACTGATAAATGCTGACATAAAAACAAGTGTAATAATTTTACAGCCCGTAAGTTATAAACCGATAACAAATAAAGTGGGAAAAAATTATGCGTGGGAAAGTTCAAACTGAAACTTAATACATCTTTCTATCAGTCTGATCATAGCACTCAAGAATAGAGACCCTCATTAACATAATATACACACATTTGCGTATGTACACACTGGGTTCCTAGCAGGGTATAAATAAACCACCTCATTCTACTTCTTTGATAAATTTCCTACAAACTAGGTCATATTAACACTATTCTTAGAATATTGATGATCAACAAAGCAAAAGGGAGCACAAAGATGCTTAAATATTTTTATTTTACTTAGAAACAAATATAAAATCTAGTGCAAGTTAATAACGAAGTAATGATTGTGAACACTAATAGAAACGCGTTTAGTTACACCTAAGTAAACAGTGACATTTCTACTGTCAAAGATAACTATTTTTTTTAAACAGAAAGGAAAAAGAGGTGTGACCGATCAAAGCTATTCTCTTACAATAATGCGGTCATGGTGATGTAACTATTAAAAACACCTTGTGCTAACATATATTATGCAATAACATATACCTCTCCAAGTTGGCTATAAAGCACAAAACAACAAACTTTTAATATATGTTAAAGAGTCACTAAATAGCTACAGTCGGCACATACTAATAAGTTACTGAACTATAGACGTAATTTGTGATAGTTGCCGAAATCTATCTGTTCGCATTGCTGTCTTTCCAGGGCCGGAAACAGGTGCCGTGAATACAGTAAAAAAGATCATCCAAAATGCGGAAAGAGAAAAGAACGTCACATTGATATTTATACGTAACTACAACATTATAAAATATTCTTACATTTCATAAATTTCTAGGCTTTTAATTTAAAGTTTTAATTCTGTTTTTTTTTACTAATTTCTAGTATTACCAAAATAGTAAAGATGGAAGTACATTTTCTTAGATTTGCATTTTTAATTTCAATTATTTTTGATATCGCACTGTTTTTAACTAAATTTACTTTGTTGTGTAATTTGCCAGTTAAAATTGGTAGAAATACATATTAAGTTTGAAACAATTATTACTTCTCTAATGAAACTAAAAAATGAGATTAAGACGTGGAATAGTACTTCACGATAGGAAAAAAAAATTAAAATAAATTCAAAATTTCTTCTACTACATCTTTGTACGAATTTGCATAAGTTAATTTTTTTAAATCGATCCATAAAATACGTTAAATATATGTGGAATTTGTGACGTTAAAGTGTTTTCAATTTTTTTCTTGGAAATCGACAATGTCCAAATTCATCACATCTACAGCAGTGGAGTTACAAAAGACAATAGTTTTAATTTCCCAAAAAATAGGTTTCATAATGGTTCCAACCATATGTATGCAGCAGAGCATAGTAATACATCCAGGTAATTAACTAACTTAATAGCTAGTGAGCTAATTGAAATAATATAAAACTTGACAAGTGTAATCTAATTCAAATCACGTTTTACAACTTATAATTAGTATTTTACAGGCTATATCCTATAATTTTAACAAATACTTCTTTTAGCTTTAAAATAAAATCTTGTCGGCAAACTATCTGATTTCGTCCGAATACAAAATACATACTAAATAATTACCCACAACGGAACGGTGGAGATGAGAGGTTGTTTGTGTGTGCAATTCAATGTTCTCATTTATCTCCAAAACGATTCAAACGATTTAGATACGGTTTTCTGTAAAATGTTTGTGATTCATTGGCGATTAGTTCTTAGATAGTTGTTATGGTGATTATTTATTAGGGACCGCCGCAATAAACATTTTGTTGCAAAGTATTGTTCCCATTTACCTCTCAAGCAGTTAGACCGATTTAGATACGGTTTTTTGCAAAATATTTGGGATTAATCAGCTATGGTTTTTAGATAAGTGTTATAGTGATTACTCATCAGGGGGCTCCGCAATAAACATTTTGTTGCAAACACATGTTCCCATTTATCTTTACTATGGTTAACCGATTTATACACAGTTTTCTGTAAAAAAATTGGGGCTAATGGCGATGGTTCTCAGATAAGTATTACGTTGTCAGCTCACTAGGGAGTGCCGCAACATTTTGTTGCAAACGAATGTTCTAATTTATCTCCAAAATGGTTTAGACACGGGTTTCTATGAAAAGTTTGTGATTAACGGCGAAGGATTACTAAATAATAATAACGGTTATAAAAATAAAATCCTATTAATATAATTACAAAACCAAGAAAATTGGTCGGGGATGCCATTGCCATTTCCGGTTATAAAAATAAAAACCTATTAATATAATTACAAAACCAAGAAAATTGGTCGGGGATGCCATTGCCATTTCTGGTTATAAAAATAAAAACCTATTAATATAGTTACAAAACCAAGAAAATTGGTCGGGGATGCCATTGACATTTCCGGTTATAAAAATAAAAACCTATAATGGTTATAAAAATAAAAACCAAATGCCATTGCCACTTCCGTTACCAATATCAATTACATTGACTGCCTGATCTACTGCTGCCGAATCTAGACAATGTGTTGATATGGAGCTATTGACTCTTTACCAGCAATTTGTAACCACTTCTATTTCCTTTTTTCCTTATTATGAATATTTTCTTAACTGATTGTAACAGAAATATTTTAGATATGTCGTTTTGAATCATTTTTGTTTATTATTTCATATTTAATATTTATTTCCAAATTTTGATAGATTGTTTATTAAAGGGTGACGCTGTAATAAGATTTAACATGAGTGCTTTAGTAGGAAATTTTAATGTGATATAATTTTTTTCCTCTTCACATTGAAATATAAAAAAAATATTTTTAATACGGACCTATAATTTAAAAAAAAGGTTTCAAACATTTCGCAACATCAATATTAAGCTTTTATAATTTAGCAGATACATAAATTTTAAGCGTTTTACCCAAAAAATGTCTACAAATTCACAGAAATATGTTATATATATATATATATATATATATATATATATATATATATATATACATATATATATATATATTAGGGTGTCCCTTATTTTTCAAAGTTTTTATTTTGCAACGCATTCCTTCTAATTTTTTTCATTTGGCCATAAAACATTCGAAAATAAATATTTATCTTATTTGAAGCACCGCAACCCGTGCCGAGTTGAGCGCGAAACATGTTCATACAAGTAACGCGGATGACCGGCGCGTACTCGCTCTTGTAGTCATTTGTTTCCGAGTTTTCATCGGTGTATCGCTTAATTAACGTGCATAATAGTTTATTTTCAAGATATCAGTGGAATTTAGAAGTATCAAGACAAATATTTTCTTGGTTGGTGAGATAAATCACCAAATAACGGGTGCAAAGTTGCCGTCTAATCGTCAAGTTCTCTCAGTTCTGTTTTTTAATATTCGCGAGGTAAAATTGACTGTTAATGAAAGTGCAAATCTTGTGATTCGTGAGTGCATCATATTTTGGGAAAAAGCTAGAATATCTACCAGAGCTGTACCTAATTGTGTGAAAAAACTTGTGGATCTTTACCATGTTTGGAGAGACCTACAAAAAAACTGTAAAAAAACACAGGACGTTTATAAGCGAGGAGAAGTTCTAAAAAGATTTAGATAATTTATTTGATATCGCGCATGCCGATGCTCTACAAAGAATCAAAATAGAGGAAGACAAATTATTTTTATAAAAACAGAGAGAGCCAGGGTGTTCGGGTTGCTTAGCGGGTGTTGACAAAAAGTTAGTTGAGAAAGAAGAAAGAGGAGAAGAGAAAACTAGGAGAAGAGGAAAAAAGACTAAAGCATTTGACTGATATGAATGTATTGATTTCAGAAACTTCTATCCCAACTCAAGACCTTCACGAACAGTCTACCAGTTCTGACGAAAGTTTGGAAGAAAATTTACCTTCCACCTCCCAATCGCAATCCGTGACTTCGCTATCTGCTACAAAAAGAGGAAGGACGTGTTTTATTACCCTTAAACTAGTTGCAGCTTTAGATAGATATCAACTAAGTGTAAGGGATTCTGTTTACATACTTCAGGCTGTTGTAGAAGCGCTTGGTCTCAGTTGTGAAGACTTTCCTATCAACAAGTCTTATATTCAACGAATTCGGACCCAAATGAGGAAAGAGATATCAGAATAGATAAAAACTGATTTTCAGAACAACGTGCCTGAAATTGTAACTATTCATTAGGATGGAAAGCTATTGCCCGGTTTAAATGTGACAGGTACAAAAGAAGAACGCCTGCCAATTCTCATTTCATTCGGAGAAAAAGACCAACTTCTAGCAGTGCCAAAACTAGATAGTTCTATTCGCAAAGATCAAGCTGAAGCTGTTTTAAATGCCTTTTCTGATTGGGATCTCAATGGCAAGGTACAGATTATGTGCTGCGACACAACGGCTTCTAATACAGGCCGCTTAAATGGTGCTTGTGTGCTCTTGGAGCAAAAATTAGAAAGGGAATTGTTACTGTTTGCTTGCCGCCATCATATGTATGAACTAGTACTGAAATGTGTGTTTGAATCAAAGATCCATCAAGTTACTAGCAGTCCCAATATCCCGTTATTTAAAAAATTTAGAGCCAATTGGAAGAACGTTAATGCAACTGCTACTGAAACATGTACTAATTTCGTAAAGAAATATTTTTGTGAAACGATGATTAACGAACTGATTAATTATTATAAAAAAGGACTACTGAAATCTATTATACGTGACGATTATCGGGAGTTGATTGAGCTGTGTATAGTATTTTTGGGGGGAGATAATGAAAAGAAATTTAAAATTAGACCACCTGGCGCCATACATCAGGAAAGATGGATGGCAAGAGCTTTTTACTCTTTGAAATATATGCTTGCTGCAATAACAGTTTAAAATGAGTGCTAAGGACAAACGAGCACTGCAAGATGTTTGCTTATTTATTGCAATGGCTTATGTAAAGCCCTGGCTTGAGTGCAATTTGGCGGTAAAAGAAATTGAAAACAATTGAAAAACTACGAAAAAGAATTGAAAAACTACGAGACAGTCGACCAAGTGATTTCTAAAGCAGCTCTGACCAAGTTCAGTCAACACTTGTGGTATTTATTAGAAGAAATAGCTTTATTTTCATTGATACACAAACCAAAGCTGATATCGTATCGCATTTATAAAGGGAAAGTTTGTATGATTTTGGGAAGAGATATGTTCCATCGAAGGAAGAAATATCTGCTTCTTTTTATGAATTAATAACTGCTGCAGAAGAACAAAAACAGTTCTTGTTACGTTGTGTACAAGAACACAGAAAGTTGTACCCAGATTGCAAGAAAGATACTTTAAAAAAAAGTATCCTGAATCCTGAATTATATATTTTTTTCAACTTTATAAATAAATACATAACCTAAATTAATCTTCCACTGTTTTCTATTTTAAAATATATATTTCGATCATAATATAGCTTACATGCAACTAAGTCTTCTAAAACCGTTGTTTAGAAAAACAATGATGCCTTGTCGGTACGGGTTGCCATTGTCATATGACGATGAAATTTTGCACGAAGGTAGCCTTTAGTACTATAAAAAGAATTAGTGGGTATGCGTTACAATATTTAAAAGAGAAAAAAATCGGTGATATAAGGGACACCCTAATATATATATATATATATATATATATATATATATATATATATATATATATATATATATATATATCATAGAATTCGTGCTTTAATATATTTTCATTTGATACTCTATAGTGTAAACTCGAATTTTTTTTTTGACTTCCCTATTTAACCGATATTAACCCTAGAATCAAAATTTAATTTTATACTTCAGGTCTATGATTAGATCCTCATTCTTAATCTTTGTGCCAAATTTATACGTCGAATAGTATTTGATAAAATCTCCTATAATCAACAGATGGACGGACGCATATGGAAGTGATTCTATTGATATTTTGTCTTGACAATTTGCCACTCAATACCAAAAAGAATATATATGTACATATATAAAAGGATATCTTGGTTGACTGACGCATTTATCATACGGTACAAACTAATAAGTCGAAGATCTTGAAATTTTACACAGAAACAATACAGAAAAAATGTACTCTATTTGCTCCTCTAAAAGTTCCCAGTGACTACTTTTTTGTGTTAATATTGAGATACATGCGGGTTATTATGATCTATCGCCATACCAAAATTTTACATGCTACGTCAAACGGTTTCTGAGAATACAGAATAGCTGTAATATATAGACAGACGAAGAGATATTTTAGAGATTTTCTTTTTAGCTACGGAAACATAAATATTAAACATCAAAACGTGTATTACAGCAACTAAACAGCTGTCTCTCCGAACAGCCGCAATTGCAATTTTTGGATTTAAAATATGAGTCCTAATATATATATATATATATATATATATATATATATATACACATATAAGTGAATATGTTATTATAGAGATATTAAAGTTATAAAAACTGAGCCTGCTCAACTTTTACACAATTTTAGTTTGAAAAAATTACGTCTTCTGCCTATTGCTTTCACATTGCACTATGTTATACTGTGTATAAATAAACTTTTTTTGAAATGTGGGTTTATTACATATTTCAAACGTAGACAAAAATTTTACAATTTTCAAGATTCTCTATTGACATAAATTTAACAAAATAATCTCATTAAATGTATAAATTTTTTTAAACATTTTAAATAATTTAATAAATTTATTAAAATAATTCTATCTAAAAACCTGTCTCTCTATTTTCCAAAAAAGACGTATTCTCATCGAGTTATCCCTTGTAAAAAGGAAAGTTAGTCGGATCTCTTAAATCGAATTATCCGAAGAGTTGTCTGAAAAGAAAGCCTCCAGGTTCTTAACCTCATATCTTACTTATTTTTAATGTAAATGATCACATGATAATTCACTTAATGTGAATGATGACATGATAATTCTAAATATCATAATTTTTGAATTATGCGCTATAATTTATGCCTGTGAAAAATATGATAGGCGATATATTTAAATTGTGAAAAATTAATATTTGTCATTAGTTTAATAGAAATACTATAAAATATCAAATGTTTATGAAAATGTATATATGTCCGTATACGATTCTCGTAATGCAGATACTCGATTTATTAAAGATACTATTATTATATATTATAGTTATAGTTATAAAACTTTGCTATTGATATTTGACTAATTCGTCTAATACTTAGAGATTACCGCTCTACTATCCTGAAACTTCAACAACTATACAAACACCTTACTGCCTTTACCATTTCAGACGAGATACGCTTTACCTTACACTTGTAATGCTGATTCTTTTTCATACTCTCTCGTTTATTACATCTTTCTCACATTTGATTACCCAGTGTATTGATGTAAGAGATTAGTCTACAGAGAAATGGACATTAATATAATTTAAACTCCGCACAAACTTTTTATATTATATATAAAATTATGTTATGATTGAACAAAATTTTGAGCAAAAGTTTGAAGTTTGAATTTAGGAAGACTATACATTTATCCGTTCTATCTCCGAGAAAAAGAACATGAAATTGTAGGCAAATTAATTTGTCAGTAATAATATTAATGACTAGGTCAAATTGGTCGTTACATAAAAACGAACAAAATAAATGACTTCATTGCTCAATTTCTTTACCATTTTAATTATAATATAATTTCGGTACTTCATTTATAATATTAATAATATAAAGTATTTTAACCAAAATAATATTGAATTTTGTGCGTTCCAAGTTCATTTTCTTAAAGTTCGTGTCTATTTATAGAAATGATGGGTCTGTTTGTTATCCACGAAATTTGTAAAAAGCTTTCCACTAAACTTTTATGATAATATTAATTATAAATAGGAGTATTGGCGTTTCCGGACATCCGTTTGTAATTACGTCGGTTTACTCGGCACTTGGCTTACAGCATAATCGATGAGGAAGTTGCTTTATGTTAGTTGGTTGGTCGAAAGTTGGCGCTCTGAGCGGAGCAACTTTGACATTGGAGCAGAGCGTCACGCCTATTACTTAAATGCGCCATATTTTTAATTTGAACAAGGCAAATACATTGAAAATGAGGAAAATTTAGTGGAGAATTATATTATGTTCGATTGTATTTTATTGTTGACGAAATTTATTTATTAAAAGCTCGTTTATTTTATTTATGTAATTACCATCTCTAGCGTAAATAAGCTAAAAACATTCATAGAACTCGAGCATCTACAGATAAACTCACTATCCCTTTTGGCATTAAAAGTTTAAATATTATGTCAGAATAAATTGTTTAGAAATATAGTGACGGAAGTGATCGAATTTAGAAAATCTGTGAGAAAAATTCGCTGATAAAATGAAAAAATTTGACAAGAATGTTTGAGGAACGGTTATCAGGCATAAATCTAGGCCGTGTCAGTAAGAAAGAGCAACGCTACATTTTACATTAAGCGTCACCACACGCTGTATACATCCGTGATATTTTATTCAAAGTATTTACAGGAAAGTACATTGCAGATCCCCCCTACCGATGGTAATATCCGTATCAGTTTTAGGAACCTAATTTATTATTAGAAATATAAAGTAAATAATTTTAACAATATATAAAAAGTAGTGAAAAGGAAGCGAAATATATTAAAAAGTAAACAGCTTATTTAATATGTATTTGAGTGAATTACATACGAGTATGTAATTCACTCAAACTTTATTTTTAAAAGTTTTGTTACATGAAAATATACATGTTTGTTTCAAATCCTAATTTATATATTTGAACATACTCTAATAGGATATGAGTTTTTACATACGGATTTATTAATTCGAATCACGCAAATTACCACACAATGAAGTTGCATTAAAATGTTCCCAATAAACCTTTGGGGGAGTGAGATTTAAAAATTGGTTTTCAAATAACTGATACTGTTTTAAGCGGATGGCAAGTTGTAGATCTAAATTTAAAATACACTAATGTATTTCGAAATATTAATTAATACGAAAAGTTTGAAGTTTTTCGATGGATTTCTAGTGAGGATTTAGGATAAGCCAAAAACCGAGTGCCATTAGTAACTATGCTCATTCTAACGGTATGGTCGTTGTGGTGGTTGGTTAATCTAGTACTGGTAGTTGACCATATTAAAATACAGATAAATATATCAAAAATTATTAAAGTGCTTCTAGATATAATACGGAGATTTGAAGAAAAAAATGAATTTTATGAACTGCGTCATAATACTGATAATACTGATTGATAGAAAATGTGAGTTACATAAATAACTCACATTTTCTATCAATTAACATCGTGTATTGCTAATCTTTCTTCAAAGGTACAGTATACTTCCAAGTTTTGTCTCGTCTTCGACAAAATTAAATCATCGCCAATTGGAAATTGTCATTTGTAATTTTCTGCTACGTAAATTTTCGAATCGATTTCCGAAATTTCAATCGCCAAACGAAAGGAATGAAAGAAACATTTAGTTTATAACAAATATTGGGCAGAAATGAAATAAAATCAAAATAACTACCCGCAGCAGGAAGGAAAACATGGGTTCATTAAAAGAAAATTTATTCCCTTCGTCAAATTTTACCGGATTCAAATAATTAAAACGGGTCCATCGCTGCTACCGTTTATTAAAATTTTTTACAAGTTGCGGCGAAGTTTCTTCGCCGGTAAACAAAAGTCTCATTTGGTCGAACCGGGATGTTTGGGAGCTACTCGACTCTTAAAAATATTATAAATTGAAGAAAAGTTTTCTTATCATCATATTACAATTTTGCGCCTATTTGCGACTTAATTTTTTTATTATTGCAATTTATTTGTGACAATATTTCAATAAAAATCTCTTCAATGTACCTAATAGACTAAGGTTTACCAAAATTAACTTTGGAATTTATTCGATAAATACAGGAGAGAATGAAATTAAAAATATATTATGTGCATACATATACTCCAATTACGATATATAACATAAGACATTAATTCACGTGGACGGGAATAAAAATTACGACAAATGTTTATTATAGAGAAGGCAAATGAAACTGATAAATAATTTCATGGGAAATTGTAATATAGTACTCTGCTACGTCTGAAATATACTCTAAAGCAGATATAGAATATTGTCTATGGCAATACATTCCAATTACGACATATAATACAAGGCATCCATTCACGTTAGCGGGAATACAAATCACGACGGAAATTATATGGAAGGAAATTGAAACTGATTAAGAATTTTATAAAAAATTGTAATACAATACTATGCTAAGTATGAAATGTACTCTATACTAGAAATAAAATATTATTAATGGCAGTTAATTTCTAAAATAAATAATACAACATTAAAATAAGAGACGTGAATTAAACTGCGACACACACCTTAATTTTCAGTTTTTACTTATGATACTTTATATCATTAACGTTAACTATTAATAATAACCGAAATGTTTGTGATATTTTATAATTAATCTTGTTTACTAGCTATTGACAGAGTTTAATGCATGAATTAACTTACGTCTAATGCCATTTATTTAAGCTAGCCAGAGGCAGTGCTGAAGCATCATTTGTTAACATTATTTTAATATTTCATCTTACTTAGTAACACAAAAATAAAGAAAAAATATAGAAAAAATATTCAATTTTTCGTAGAAAAGAGATAGTTTCTTCTTGGAGAATTAAATTTTAAGTAATTAAGTTTTGTCTATGGGTTAATATTTCTTTCTTCATGTTTATACGTAACGTCGTATTAAAATAATATTTACTTGAAATCAAAGGCTTTTATACTTGAAATCAAAGGCTATATAACATTGAAAGCTATATTAATGTTGTTTCTGTTGCTTTGTAAAATGCGTATAAATAAATAAAATTTTATTTAACATTTTCCGAAATAATTTTTTGAAATTTTGTTTATCTTTAATATCTCTACTTTAACTTTTATATGTTACAAAATATATACTTATATTTATATGCATATATACACAAATATTTTATCTAAATTTCATATTTATGCCTCCCTAATTATTTGATGTAAATTTATGTAAAATACATTTATATTTTCATTGTTAGTCATTCAATATGATTACTCTATTACTGTAAAGTAAGCATTGAACATACGAAAGTGGAATTGCTACGTAAATCTGGTAGGTACTTAAACATTTGCCTTATTATTATTGTGATTATTTTATTATGATAAGATTAGTTCGATCTGTTTCATAAGTGTTCTTGTCACAGAAGTATAAAATTAAAGGATTTCTATCACTTTGAGTGTTGGCGAAAATTACAAATAATTCAAAATTTAGATTTTTGAACTTTAAGAGTCGTGAATAATCAATTGAAGTTTTATTTAATATCAACTACAATATTACAATATTTACTCTCTGATAAATACTAGAAAATCACATTGGTCTAGAAAGTTAGCGCAGCCTATTTCTAAACTGCTTCTATAAAATTAAAAGTATATGAAAGTGGTATATATTTTATACTTGTTAGTATGATATATGTAACAGGTGTAAGCCAATAAAATCGATCAAATGATTAACTCATTATCTCAGAAATAGGAGCTCATAATCTAATGAAGTTTGCTGTATTTAAAAATGTTAAGACCCAAAGGCATCACTCTAAATTCACATGGAGCCGAGCGAATGGTATACGATTGCGTTATATTTCGTATATATTTTAGTCAAAAGTAAAATTGCCACATCACCAAAATGCGTTTACTTCACAATTCAAACGATACACTACGTGTGATAGGGTTTTTAAATATCTATGCGTTATATTCTTAGAGCTAAGGTTTTTTTTTCCATTTTATTATTCCTTGTCAAATTGCCACAACGGAACACTTATGGACTCAGGTCGGTGTCCCTCCTTTTGTCTATCATAGGTGATTTTTTCGGAACTATAATGAAAAAATTCGAAATTTGCCACAGAGATAGTGAATAGTTGCCTAGTTATATTATAATGAATTTGTATACAAATTTTTCGGGAAAAATGCTTCAAAATTGCTATCTACCAAATCAGAAACATCTAAAAAAATTTGTAATTGTACTTATGTAAGCGCGTTAGAAGTTATACTTCTTTGGCGTGATATAAGGAAAACTTTATTTAGCACGTAAATAGCTAATGGAAATAAATCATTAACGGATTGGAGAATGATTATAAATACGTTTGATAAAGTCTAAGTTTAACTATTTATTGAATATATTTGGCGTTAATTTTGTAGAAATTCATGATTCACAATTAAATGAAACTACGTGATGTAGTATTATTTCTACTATCTTTAATTTCTTTACCACGACCTAGGTTTCGTTGTATTACAACATCTTCAGGTGGGATATTAGCAAAGATCTTTGTGGGATATTATCTTTGCTAATATCCCACCTGAAGATGTTGTAATACGACGAAACCTAGGTCGTGGTAAAGAAATTAAAGATAGTAGAAATAATACTACATCACGTAGTTTCATTTAATTGTGTTTAACCAACTAATTAAATTTTAAAACTTATAATTTATTTTCTCATACAGAGTAGTAAACAATTTAAACTTTTTATCTATGATTATAATCGTTATAATTTAATCAATTAAATGATTTCAAAATTGAAGCAAATCAACAGCTAATAAATATTCCTAAGAATATATATTAATGAAGCACAAATACAATACAAATAGAAATCAATGCATATAATTTTTAATTATAATGCAATAACTTCCACCGATGTTATCTGAACTAGTACATTAGTCACAAGTGGTTTAGGATAACTAAAATATGATATTAAAAATAGTGTGTTGACGGCGTCACGATATTCCGTAAATATAGCATTGAAATCTTAGTATTTTACATGCTTTTGAAGAAAGTAAAAAATGGACCAACATTTTCACGGGAACAATTGTCGTTAATGTCTTTACAAGGAACCACTGGTAACATATCTTCTCTTCTGCCAAAATATTCTCCTCCGATTATTGTGTATGGTCCGATATAACCGATATACTAACCGATTTAAAAAATAAATTATATCGTCCAATTTTTTATTTGGAGTAATGTAAATTACTATAAAAACGTTTTTCTTGCCGTCTTCCATTTTTCATTGCGCAACACAAAACTTATAATAATATCAGTATATTAAAATAACACAACATAATTGTAAAATTAATTTTAAATTTAATTTGATAGATGAGTGGTTAACTTAATTATTGTTTTCTCATAACTTAATTATTTTCTGATACAGAATAGTAATACTTGTTTTAAAATTAAATTTACTTCTTTTAAAAATTTAAATGAATACTCAGCGTTCAATTTAATATAAACACATGCGTTTAATTAATTGTTAATTTTGTTAAAGCAATATAAATACAGTTTAATTAATATAGAAAAGATATGAATATGACGAAAATTTATTTTGATTTATTAATTTTAAATATTTATAATTTATAGGGCAAACAAATACTTTCGAATTTGAAACGGTCTGGCAGAAGATTGGTTTACTGCAGAAAGTCAGCAAAAAATGGTGCACTACTTACTTATATGTTAAAGAAACAATGTAAAGATATATTTAGTGAGCAACTTCAGGGTGTCGATTTTTTATTGCATCGTGCCAACTTCATCCTGTAGTTTTAAAATTTCACTTTCATCATTTTTCATAACATGCTCAAAGGTGTATAACTTCAAAATCATGAAAATTGACCATTTCCCATAAATTGAACCAAAAATATCGGGAAATAAACGATTGTTTATTTCTTTATAGCTGCCGAGCGACTCGATTCAGAGAGAAAATTCTTGGCAGAAAATATTTTTCACCAAGTAAGGAATAACTTTTGTCGTTACATGCTTATCAACATTTGATTTTGCTTAATCAAAAAGCTCCAAACTCAGCTTCGTCAATATGGGTTGTTATACGGCATTGATGCCGTTAACGGAGAGTAGCGCAGGCAGATTGGAATGCAATACTAATAATAATTAAAGGGAGGACTTGCACAGTGATTCTTTTCTGCTAGATACGATAGGATAAACATATTAAGTGAATTGAAATTATATTTTCGAACTAGCGTTTCCATTCATACTTGACTTTTTTATATAAATATTTTTGTAAGAAAATGTTCATATAACTGTCTTTTGAAAATTTAAACTATTCCAATTTTTTCTAAATTTCACGTTAAAACACTTGGACGTGAACGTTTCAAATCATTTCGAAATTCAATACAATTAAGTCTTTCATTCTTGTTCTCACCAGCCACTTGACATTTTCATGCACATTTGATCCCCTGTATTCTTTATTATTTTATTAATAAATATAATGTGTAAAGCGAGGTTTAGTTTGCTTCCTGAACCAAATAAGTTTATACCGATTAAAACGTGTATTAATTTTATTCTCAATTAATAAATGTTGATTAATTTATTTATGTCCTTATTATTTTGTTAATCATAATGGCCAAATTATTTGATTTATTTTTAAAACCCCGCGCACAAGTAACTAAATATCTGTGTGATTAGAGGATTATTTTATAATTAACGGATTCATTAAATTAGGGCATCGCATCGCGCCGTGTTTGTGTAAAATAACACGATTTCATTCAGAGCTAAGTGCTCAAGTTATAATTGATTAATCTAGACCTTAAATAGCCCACTTAGTTAAAATATTATATTTAAGTCCATAAAATCTAATTCCGTCGAGAACATTCTAATTTAAAACTGAAAATTTACACAAAAGGCCTGAGTAAAAGAGGCAGCAAATCAGCGTGATTTTTAAGACACAGTAAAGAAGAACAACAGAATCACTCTTACTAATCCCTAATTTAGAGGAGAATTTTTTTTCGTTATCATTTGTATTATAAAGTCCCAAAATTACGACTTTGTATTTAATTTCTCTTAATCATTCTAAATGGCGCTGTATGTTTAAATTTTTCATTGTAATTTTGATACTATCAATACGCGAGCGAAGCCGCGGATAAGAGCTAGTAAAGATAAAATAAGGCAATAATCTATAACATTACTTTACATATAAAAAAATATTTTGTAAGCAAATAACCTAATATTTATCGCAATCGACTTGGAATATTTATTTTCTATTCGTTTATTAATATTTATGGGGACACACTAGCTGATCGTTAATTGAGTTTTTATAAAAAAAATAACTGGAGGATTCAAAATAATGAAAAAATAAAAAGTTTTTCAAATATGATATTGACGCTTTCAATATTTATATGTTCGTTGCATTGCAGTCATGAAAAATTTTATCACATTACTGAATGTAAGAAGCGGCTCAGGTAGATGGAGATTCGTGGCCAGCGCAATTTTGATATTTTTATGCTATGTCATAATATCTTGAAAAATGCGCACAGCCCTTCGTATTTGTTACTAGATTTACAGCTTTTTTTATCCATTGTCTGGGTCTAGATTCAGAGAAACATTTCACGCTGATTATCCCTAAATATGATACTTCTTTCAATGCGTCTACTGTTCATGTTGCCAAAATTAAAGTAAAATTTAGGATTGACTGTGTACAATCCAAGTGATTTATTGTAATTGATTAGTTGAATACGGGTTTTTATTGAGTAGATAGTAGTTAGTTATGGTTTAATATTGAATATAATTCGAATAAAGATTCTGATAAACAGTGTAGATGCATTCAAAAAGACAGCAGTCGTCGCACCTGAAATTGACATATCTTTTGAGTAACACAGGAAGCATATATTTTTCCTCGATTTTCTCGAAATTTATTTTAAAAAGTGTAGCGTCTCTTGACAGCATCAACATAATTAATTCCAAAATTCGGGGGGAAATTGTATATGAAGGTATTCATATATCATAGAAAGGAATTTTGCATTAACCCATTGTGTTGTTGCAGACTGTTTGATGCTTCACTTATTTTTCTTACCACGAATCAGATTAGAGCTTCTTACTAGCAAAAACTTAATTCAGTCTAATTCAAGCTATATACTGAATTAAATTTATTGAAAATATCAGTAAAATAGACTTAAAAAGAATCAATTTAAAATAACTTTAAAATTAATTCGTACGGTTATTGAATGAATAAATTGTTGTGCGACAACGAAAAAGAATCCAAACAATAATTATTCATGTTGATAGGACTATCTATTATAAAATTAGTGGGAAAAATAATAATTTTGCACCATGAATATTGCTATTAAAATTACGATACTAGGCAACTAGTATTTATGTTTAAAAACCTTGCAAAATGTCAAACTTCCTAATATTATCTAGCCTATTCTAAAAAAAAAAATAGGCTAGATAATATTAAAAACATGAAATCAGGTGGAAAATAATTTATCATAGCGATGAATTCAAACAAGATTAATATCGCTGCAGATAATGAAAGTTGGATATTGGAGACGAAAGCTCCCCTTTTTAGTTTTGTACAAACAATATGTTTGTAATGAAGCCCAATATTTCTGATTTAAATTTTTGTCACGCACATATGCATAGAAAATGAGGCTGATATTGTCTAATTAATATAGGAATCCTTTGTTCTGTGATCTATTCGTGCATAATGGAGTCTCTGGTTGTGTAATTTTAACTATATTTAAAAATTTTATTTTTTATTTGTACTGTGTATCAGTCACCACTCAACAATTTCTCAATAATATGTAATTTTATTACAATAATTTCTACAATCCTATAATTTTTTTTATAATTGTTTTAAAGGATATACATGCAACTGCTTTTTATGTTTATAACGCAAACATTTTGGAAATAATATTTTCTCTACAGACCTTTTTAGCTACAGACGTAATGCCACAGACTACTAAATAAAGATAATTCCTAACACTTATATAAGATAACCAGTTTCTACTAGACGGAGAGCTCGTGTCAAAAAGTAGTATAATTATCGTAAAAGTTAATAATTTAACACTTATTTATACATTGGATCAAAAAAAAATCTCGCAGTCGGTCAATAAACCATTTGAACCCACGGCCACAGTGCCTTTCGAAAGGTGTTAAAAAAACAGTGTAAGAAAATATTTTCGGGAAAGCTGAAAATTTTATATTATTTTAACTTTGCAACAAAATGAAGAAGAAAGTGGTCAGTCAGGTAAAAGATGGAATAGGGCTAATAAATCAGGCACTGATTAAGTGGAAAATATATCATAAGCCAAACATGTTCGGGAGCAATTGATTGAAAGTTGATCGAAATATTAAAAAGAAACATGAAAACCCAGGCCATAGGTCTTAACGGCTGATGGACTGACGGTTTTTTTTGATGTTATAAAAATAGCAAATGTTGAAATATTAGCTTTAACGAAAATCATACCATTTATTACGCGAGTTTTGGACTACTCGTATATTGCACGCGCTTGGCTTTATATAATATTTTAACGGGGAGTCACTTCGTGATTATTCGACGTAATAGGGTAGTTAACTCTCTTAAATTTATTATTTTTATAAAATGTCATGAAAATATAGGTAAACCGATAGTGTATTTATCTCTTACACTGTAATTTATAATGTTAAATTAGGACAGGTTCGTGCAAAGTTTTGGTTTGAGCAAATTTGGTCTGTTGTTTTTCACTGGGTCTCAGCGCACGATACGTTTTTGCTGATATGAAAACTTGAAGAAACCTGCACACCATAAAGCAGATACTTAAACAAGTTTATAAGATGTCAAATAAGTAAATTTATTATAACTTTGTAAACTTATTAATGTATTAGATGTATTTTGTCATTTCTGGAACGCGTGATCTTTGCTGATGACTTGCCTAAATGGGTTTGCCCATATGGACACTTCCTAACATCTCGTGGATCACCGGGGTCCGTATGATCCACTATAATAATTTAAATTTTTGAAACAAAGTCAATTTTTAAGATTTTTCAAATTTCATTTCATTTCTCATCAGCTTGAACATGTATGTTATGATTTATGAAAAATAGTTAATCAAATAAGTTCTTGTCCTTAAGTGGAATTTCCGATTAACATTTTGAAACTTCTCAAACCATCATTCATCGCTAATGGGGTATATTCCCGCTTACACATTATTTATACATGAATCATATTTGTTGTGAACGTATTTATATTACAATAATTTGATACGAGACCAACGCTTACCTACAATTCAAATGTAGATTGTACAGACTACGATCGTAGGAAGCGTGTATTCGTTTTGGTTTTGATTTATTCAATTACATCAATAAAAAATATAACTATGAACAAAATTTCTGTTAATTTATTCCATCAGTTGTAAAAAAGCCGTTAACTTATTTGATTAGTTATAAAAATCCGTTATTTTATTTCATTATTTTTTAAAAACCCTTCATTTCACCAGTTTTAACATCCATAAATTCATTTCATTACTTACTATAACCCGTTATTTCATTTCTTGTATTATAAAAAGCAGTTAATTAATTTCACCCATTGTATTGGTTTAGAGGTGGCCCTAGCCAAAAAGTTTGTCAATTATTGTTGTTTGATTGTTATCAAATTAGTGGCACGCAGAGTAGTAATTTGACTGAGATATAAATATATCGCCTCTATGCCAAAAGTACACCATATAACCAAATTCATATAACTAGTTGAGAATAACGACTTCGCATGTTTGATATAATAATTTATCCATCTATATTGCAATAAAGTCAAACTTACATAATAACTATTGCATACATAAAAGTTAAGCATCCTTATCTTTATTTTTCTAAGAAACTAAGTAATTGCAAATTTATGTAAGAACTTAAAATACAATGCAAAAAGTGGTTAAGAGTACGAAAAAGGTCATTGAAACGAAGTGATGCGCTGTTGACGCAATTGTGGGAAAAATAATTTAAATTTGCATTTGTGCAAAGAAGAAGAAAGAAGTTTTTTCTAAGAATTATTAATTGTTTTCAGCATACTGTAACAGAGTACCGACTAGCAACAGCGAAACAAAAAATTCAACGTTATTTTAAATTTTGATGCGAGGGTTATCCTGGAATATTGGCAAAATATTACAATTAAAAATACCTGTGTAATTTAGCAATGATTTTGTTCTATTGTTTGAAATTTTGTAGCTATTTTCTTTTATATTTAATTAGCAGGATCATCGATTCATTTTAAAAGCTTTTAAAGGAAAACATGAATGCTAGTTTTACTAAATTGATATTAGAATCATTCGAACGAAAAAGTAACTAGTACTTTCATACAATCAAAACAAAAAATGTTCGCTCAAACTTTTTTTAAATTGCTTTGATTATTCATATCGATTGGAAGATAGATCAGAAACGATTGTCTTCAAAATGATTTTGCAGTAGCATCACATATTTAAAGAGTTCGTCGGCATCAGCAGAATAAAGGGCAGGTATAGTCTATGTCCAGTATTTTAGTTAATTACTGCAATAAGGAATAAAGAATATAACAGTGTATAACAGTTTAATATCGCCTTGTTTACATCAGCAGCATATGGATACTTTCTTATATTCAAATATCATGAAAAATTATGAATATTTTCATACGGCAAACCGAATAGGATTAGAACATAAGCTTTGCTTAAGGAATTGCCTACACCAAAGTTAATTAAATCGTCCAAAAGATGTGTGCAAATTAACAAATAACACATTCTTTAATTAGCCCATCCATAGAGTCATAATAAAATAGCAGTTATTACACAAGGATACTTTTTACGAATATGAAGCGAATAAACACAATTCCATCGTGAATCGCCGCTTGGCCAATTCAATTTCCACAAAGTAAGACGTATTTTATTTTATTACGGAATGCATCTTACAATATTGGCTGGCTTTCGACTATATACAATTGTAATAGAGGCATTATTACCATTTGATCTGAATATATTGTTTTATTTTATCCACTTGGGCGGATTGTACATACATGTTTATTCATGGTTTTAAACACGTTTGTATAGATCAAATGGTACTGAAGCAAGCTCCCATTTTAGAGTGCGCTGTGATAGAGAAAATTAAAGCTGACCATTTTTTTAACCTTATCGATACAAAATTTTGTTTAACAGTAAATTTACATTTATATTTATTGGCATAATAGAAAGACACGTCTCACATAAGGTGACTTTTTCATTTGTCGCAAGACGACTTATGGTACACACATAATTTTATTATTAAATTTTAAGAAACTCTCAGTGTAATTGCAGCGTGCAGTCACCTTATAAATGATTTTTTAACTTTTTTGTTCAGTTCTTTCCTGTATGACTCGGCGATATAAAGATAATATGGACAAAGGGGTATAGTCTGGTTCCATTACTACCGCACAAAATCTAAATACCGGTAAATCTATTTCGCAGTTTTGTTTAAATCATGATCTCGGTTGGTAATTTTTAATCTTGATAGAAATATTACTTAATTTATTTTACTATAATCTAGCTAAAGATTAAACAATAATTTTATTATATTCTGGATTCATCATTCAAATATTTACACCACTTTTCTCAGAGGTGTTTCTATGGCTAATAGATAGTGTAATTTATGACTATTTAGGACAAGATTTAATTAGTATAGGTACCCCGAATCTTTCGGTTGTTTTAAATTGTCTCAATAAATTTGTTTCATTTAGAAACTAGGATGTCTCGATATTTATGTCATTACGTAGTATTTTTCCATAATTTTCCTCAAATTTCTTAATAACAAATTTTTCCCACTATGCTAACTTTCAAGTCCCGATCGAAGTTAAAATTTTTGAGTTAATGGCCTTCATGGACTATATGCCTCAGTATTTTATTTAGAAACCTTTGGATAATCGTCACATTTTATATCCAGTCCTGATGGGTTTAAGGTTTACTGATAAAGCAAGGTTCTCTCATTATAATGGCCTAATTATTTTATATTGGTAGCCCATTTACCAATACATCATATAGGCAATTTAAATATATCACTTTTAATTTTGATACGATTATTGCTTTTATATAATTTTAGTATCTACATTTGACTGTGCTTATATTTTTGGTAAATACTGAACCATACTTATGTTTTTATAAGTCTGATAATTGTAGCTTAATATGTATATATATATATATATATATATATATATATATATATATATATATATATATATATATATATATATATACGTGTGTGTGTGTATATATGATTGCGCAGATGATGGATTTAGGAAATGTGTAAATAACTTCAATATAGAGTACTGGAAACATAAATTTCTGATTATTTATGTAAACACATTTTGCCAATTGGGATACCATTTACAAAATGGGGCGGAGCGTTAAATACAAATAACGTGAGTTAAGTAAATACGGCAAGAGTCTACGCATGCGCCTATAAGATCGACTCTTTGAATATTAGTCAATTTGCCCCTTCTCTAGAGGGCTCGATTCCGGACGTTCAGTTCACTTCGAGAGAGTTTAGTGAGTAGACGCGTCAACCAGACATTCATTATTTGCATAATGTAGTAAATTATGAACTCAAACAACAGATTCATTAGGTGCGCTGTAATATCTATGAAAAAAATTGGAATCAGTTAGTACATACAAAAGATAAAAAAAATATTTTAAAACAATTATGTTGTGTTTTATAATAATTTTCAACTTGATCACGGATTTTCTATAAATCCGCGATGAAATAACCATATTATTTTGATCGCGGAATTTTAGAAAGAAAAATACTCACCTAGGGAGCAAGAGGGAAAGTATTTAAAATTACTAAATACAAATTAATTCAAATGGTACCAAATACCTATCAAAAACAAGTTTAACCAGTTCTAGATGTATCCTAGAATTACTTGTAGCTTATATATTTGAACATGAAATTTTACTGAATTTTACAGTAGTCAATTCGAATATTGTCACATCATACTGTCTTCAGCTCCCATTATGTTTATTTTGCTTTCCCCACCACGCTTTTCCGAAATCGCCTCGTTCATGATTCCTTTTTTATTATTCTGAAAATTTTACTCTTACTTTTTCCAAGGTTTATTTATTATGGTTTCACAATAGTTTGAAATTGACCTCATCATCGTTTATTTTAAAAACTTTGCAATAATTTTACCTCTGTCCGGAAACGATTAGTCAATAAAAGGTAGAAGGAAAATGAAAAATTAGAACTTTGAAATGTGAAACTACTTTTATTTATCTTCCTTTATTTTTGCCAATATTTTTCTGTCCTTACCGCGACATCTTTTTTTTTAATACAAAATAAATATGTAATCAAATGAATAAAATAATATTATAAATACAATTAATCCTATAAATTAAAAGAATAACCCAAGTATAAATTTTAGAAATTTTTTTTAAAATATGTACATATTAATATACGTACATATTAAACCTATAACAAACGTCAATTTCGGAAAAAAATGTACTACATATTATTAATAAGTGTTAGAGTTTTGTAAGTTAGAACGTAATCAGTTTTGTTGTATATTTTTTTCACACATATTTGCACGACCTTTAGGGAAAAAGTCATAAAGTCGAAATGCCTGAATTATCTAAGCTTCCTGAGGCTCTTTAGTGTTCGAGCACTCGGTCGAAGTCGAATCTTCTTGCTTTGTTAAGTCTAGTCTGTATTTCCATTGTGAAAACTTTGAGCGACTCATGTAACATGTTTATCAAGTTCTCTTGTCTACTTTCTCTAGGTGAAAATGTTTATCAGTTTTCCCCTTTCAATCAAAATGTTTCAGCCCTAGCAATGCAAGCAATGTGTTATAGATAGTTTCAGTTGAAACAATGAACAAACTTAGAATTTCATTCTATTATTCAGTATTGATCGATGGAATCTATTAAGTATGAATAAAACGCGCACTACGATGGATACATACACACTTGGTCATTCAAAACCATTTTTGCGTATATAAAATTATTATTAAACTATTTAGGGTTATTCTGGGAATTGTGACGCTTCTTATTTGTCGTCACCGTGGTGTGTTGGGTTGATCGCAAGACATACGGCCGTTGAGTGTGCGGGACACCGCGGGAATCCGGGTTCGATTCCCGGAGAAGTTCAAACTTTCGAGGCTCTGGCAACCATTTTTCCATATGAGATCTTATTCGTCTTATGTAGACACGACAACAAAAACAACGATAATAGAAAATACCACCATATCAAACTTCATTTTGTCATCAAAATCAATTTTGTAAATTCTCGGATCTGGAAGGAAAAGTTTTTTCTGAATGGTCCATGTTTGTAGAGTTAATAAATCGATAAATAAAGATACATTTTGAAATAAAAAGTTATTTTTACAGTTGATATAAGTCATTTGTATGGAATTTTTATAAATTTTTTACAGACCCAACAAAAGTTGGTCGACTTTTCCTCGTAAGCTACAAGAGCCCACTTAGTTGTGATAATTTTCCATATAATTTCGTTATGGATACTACTATTGTGAATACTTTACTTATCCAAGAATAGTAGTTTAATCCGACGTGGAAAGATAACTATAACTCTTAGAGATTGACGTGCTCTAACCCCTAAGTCTCTAACTAAGACGAAAGCCTTTAATTATAAAAAATGTATTAAAGAGAAAATTTAAAAAAAATCCATTGTGGAGTTTCTCCCCTTTCTTGCTATAAGGCCTCCTATTATGCTGCTTCTCAAGGTTATTGATCGACCGGAAGTATTTTGCAGATTATGATGATGTGAGTAAGACCATTGTATGAATACAAGAAAACAGGTTTTAGAGAGCCATAACTTTTTGTTGCGGGAATCAAAAGGTATGAAATTTTACAGCAATGTAAAACTGTAACTGTAGGTATTAATTAAGCTTGACATCAAAACGGATTAATGAAATTCAACTTCATATCTCAAACCATTTCCGAGACTTTAACAGACCGACTGGCACATTGACTGACGAACAACCAAGTGTTAACAATAATAACTTGGCTGCATATTATATTAATTCAGCTTAACATCGAAATGGATTAACGCAATTCCACTTTATATCTCAAACCATTTCCGAGACTTTAACAGACAGATTGGCAGACTGATTGACCAACAACCAAGCGTTAAATATAGTAACTTAGCTGCATCTTTGGAGTTTTAATTTTCACTGAAAAAAAAATTAATTTTTTCAAGAAATTTTAAGTTTTCTTACTTTTTTAGATGACACCTTTCAACAAATTACGGAGAAATCCGCTATTACACAAACTTTTGCTTTAAAGTGTATACATTACAGACCTGTAACTGGAGAAGAAAGTAAATATCTGTTATTACCATTGTTTTAAGCTTATCAGAGAAGCCCTGCTCGATTTAACCCCGAATGCTATACCCAACCACATACCAGTGCAACCACGCAGCCAATGAATAATGTGCTCAATTAAGATCATGAATTTGAATATGTTCATCTACGTAAACTTAATTAAAATAATGGTTGACATGGATGGACAATTTAAAACTTTTGTATAAGGTCGTAAACGAGTGAAATAATATGAATGGAGTCAGACTAAATTTACATCAATGACCATTAGGATTATTTTAGGTTTTATTAAATTCAATAATATTATATGGTGAAAATCATTACAGTAAGCTCACACAGCCTCAATAAGTTTAACTATCGGATATCGAACTTTACCCAGAGTCCCTAAATACTTGTATTAATATACGGTCATGAAACCTTCAACTTAATCCAATTTTGGGATCTGGATTTTTGAATTTAACTTTGTTCAATTTAGAAATGTATATTATGAGGAGAACAATACATATACGTTATGTATATTTATTGTGAGACCATTCGTTATGTGTCAGTACCGCAGAAGGTATAATTTGGAAACTTTATGGCGTAACTCTTTTATTCCTCATATGTGTTTATCTGTCTCTCGCAAGATTACGACTTGCGATTCCTTGGCCCTACGATTATAGAACTTGGTAAAGGGGCAGATATTTTAGAGACTCTTTGGAATTGAAGAAAAAAACAGTAAGAGCAGTAATTTAAATTTCTGTCCTATTCACCCTAGGAAAGTTTGAACTATATATATATAGTGTGAAAATAAAATAGTGTTTTAAGAATATATGACGCTTTTATGGAGCAGTCTATATTGTTAAAGCGACTGTAATAATTATTAATTACGTATTTAAGTAATAAACTCTTTTGTATAAGTTCGTAGTAATTATTTAACTCGATCTACACTACTTTTTGGAGAAAAATAAAAAAAATTACTTTTATTGGGATGCTGATCTGTGGGATAAGCTATTTAGAATAAAATGTCTTATACATTACTATTTGTCGTAAGTCGTAAGTGTAATTGTGTTAATTTGTGTGTGTTAATTTTAGTGCTACCAGAGAGTAGTTGACATATAAAAGACAACGCTGAAAGCAAAAGTTTACAGAAGTAAAAGTTTCAGTCATTCAGCGTACACTATTCTTTCTCACAAGTAACTCGATCATGCTTCTCGACACTACAAGTCTAATAGAACCCACGTTCTAAGTTAATAAAAGTTAAAGTAGAAATCTGGAACGACACAGACGACGTTAAACCACAAAGCTCTTCAACAGTCACGCCTAAGTTAATAAAAATGTCATACAACTTTTCAAGTCAATATCTGTGGGTGTCGATTGGATCGGGACGGGTTGCGCAAACTTATTCTTTGCATCCAGTATGCCGAGGTAATGAAGATTCTCAGAACTTCGTAATTCTGCGCAAGTTTAGGTAATTGGGGAGGCGCGACCAGCTTTTAATATCTAGCCGTTAAAATGAATATGGCGTGGGATGGTTACAATGTCTCCTGCAGATAATATTTTGCTATCATATCTCTCGGAGAATACAATATGACATTAAAAAGTAACTAGACAAAAGTTAGTTAGCAATCAGAATGGATGTATGACATATTATTACGATGAATGACATCTATATATAAAAATAAAAATAAAAAAAAAAAAAATAAAGAAAAAAAAAATATATATATACAGGTGCAACGAAGAACGTGTCTTTTACTCGTACAGGCGATACTCTGCATCAGACGAAATCTAACCTTAGTGAAAAATTTAAGGCACCATATGAACATTTTTAATTTTTTTGAAAATATTAATATTTAAATAAAGCCATAAAATAATGAAAGGAGTACACAAATAGTACAAAAAATAAATGTCAGACACTTACGCCAGTGCTTAGATGAAAATAGAATCAAATTTTTGTGTTCCTATCAGCATTCAACACTAATAAACTGTTATGTTTGTAGGTGTTGTAGACGACTTAATGTCAATGTTGGATGCTGGTATGCGTATTCCTCGGCTGCCGTACGTGAATTTAATGGTCAATGGATTGATCGATAAGCACTACATCCGTGGCATGGTAGGGGCTACATTAAATGTTATTTTTTTATATTTTAAACGTGAATTTTTCTGTGAATACATAAAGATTTTCCAAACTGAATATATATTCGGATATATTGGTTAGATTCTCCGTACACTAGCATCATATCCAAATATTCACCGTTAATAAAATATCTTCGAGGTATTTTAACATAAAAAATATTAACAAGTATAAACAAAAACACACTCCAACACAAACCAGAAAATCAATATGGGAGATATAAGTATTTAACTAAAAATAAAGAAATTATTTTTACAATAATAAATGCACGTAAATAATTAAACACGGAAACCTACATGTTCACGCCTCGCCGGTTTTGAAGACACTGTGGCTACTAAGAAATACTAAAATTAACCGAAATAAATATCAAAGAAAGCCGCTAGCAGCGTCCCGCGCTATTTTTGGCACTTTAGCGTCAAATGATTTTGCAACACTATTACAGTAATTTTTACAACACTATTACTGTTCTAGTAACTTTGCTAATTAAGCTATAGAAATATGAGCTCTAACTCCAGTAAATCCAAATGTAGCAGGAAACATTCCATCAATGGCATATTTAACAGAAGTTTCGCAAAATTATTTTCCTTTTTTTATAAAAAATTGAGCAACTTTTTAAGGAGAAAAAATTAAGTTTCGATGAGGATTCCTTCAAAGTATTAAATTTGTAACTAATTCCAATACACAACGATGCTTAACAAATACGTTAATAATGTGAAGCCAGTAAAACATAGGTTTCCAATTTAACTTTTTTAACTTATTATTTAATTTACTTAGACACAAATATAAAATTTAGTGCAGGTTAATCACGTGACTTCAAACGCTAATCGTACGTTACTCCTTAGTAAACAATGATATTTCCTGTATCAAAAATTAAAAGTTTTTCTTTTTAAACCGAAGAAGGAATATCTGACAAAATTTTTTTTTAAGTAAATTGGTTAAGGTTATATAACGTTAAAACATCTTGTAATAACGTATGTTATGATATATCATATACCTCACCAGCTTACCCATAATGTATAGACATCGTATTTCTAATATATGTTAATAAGTCACTGAGCAGCCATTGCCTGTACATACTGATAAGCTACTGAACTTTGGACGTAATTTTTTATTTCTTCCGGAATCTACCTATTCGTTTGTTTTCTCACGAGTCCGGTAACGGATGCCGTGAGTACGGTAAAAAAATCCAAAATTGGGAAGGAGGAAAGAACGTCACGTCGATCTCTAAACGTAGTCACTAAATTTTCAAATTTTCTTATCGAAAACACAAACAATTTTTCTATGACTTATTGATCATTATCTAGTAGCAGTTCTTAAATTTCTAGTTTTTTTTATTGAAAACATAAGTTTCATTTCTATATTCGTGTTGTAGTACAAAGCAGTAAAGACAGAAATATATCTTTTTAGATTGGCACTCTTTTTATTTAAATTATTTTTGATACTGATAACGGTTTTCAACTTAGTTTGCTTTTTCAGCCTGAATTTTATAAATAATGTGACGTTAAATAGTACTTGATAATAAGAAAACAAGATTTAAGTAAATTTAAAACTTATTCTACTACGTTTATATACGAATTTTCATGAATCTATTTTAGAATCAATCCATTAAATGCGTCAAATTTATCTGAAATGTTTGTCTTCGAAGCACTTTCCGTTTCTTTCTTGGAAACTGGCAACGTCCAAATTAATCATCTTTACAGCAATGAAGTTAAGAAAGGCAACACTTTTAATTGGCCAAAAATAGCTTTTAAATTGTTGGCAAAGATTTTCAGAAAAAATAATGGCTTATGTGCAGCAGAGTACAGGAATACATCTAGCTAACTAACTAGTTTAATAGCTAGTGAACTAAGGTAATAATAATATTAATTTTGACAAGTGCTAATTGAAATCACTTGCAGTTTTACAACTTATAATTAGTCTTTTTCATAAGCTGTATCTTATAATATTATTACATAGTTCTGTTAGGTTTTTAATCACATCTTGTCAGGAAACAATCGCATACTGTCTGAATATGAAAATCATCCTGCTATATAGTTTTTGAAATTGTTTGGTGGATGAAGTTAAAAATGAAATATTTCATAAATGTAATGGCCATAGAAAAAGTTTAGCTGTAATTATAATCTCCAAAATTACCTTTACGTATCAAAAGTAATAATCTATATAGAAATTCATGTATATAAAAACTAATAATAGACAGGTCGAAGTGATCTACTGCTACTGAATATGAACGACGGTTTTTGATTAGAAGATTATTTTGATACGATAATAAAATTAAAATGATAAATTTCATAATTTATTTGTGATTAATTTTAATTACCTTTTGATCGATTATTTACCAAGGCGTGTCTTGATAAAAGATCTAACGTGAGTGCTTTATTAGAAAATGTTAATGTGAAACTACTTTTTTTAAAACACATTAAATTTTGAAAAAAAATGTTTTCATAATTTTTTTACTATAATAAGTAGAGAGCTATGATTTTAAAATAGTTTCAAATATTGGGCAACATCAATATTATGCTTTAATAATTGAAATGATGTTATGACAGTGTTTTAGGAATTCAAATAAGTTTGAAAAAATATTTTACAAAGTTCTAATTAAGAACAAAATTATTATCGAACTAAATGATCATTAATATTTCCCATGTAGTCGGATTTAGGTAACAAAAAGGAAATTTGATAAAATAATTAATATACTTACAGACAGGTAATTATCATAATGTAGATATTAGATTCGATTACAAAAAAACATCGATGAATTGCACGCTATATTTGCACAATTAAAATATGTACGTAGAACAGTTCGTAAATTTAAAACAAGTACGTTGAACAGTTTTCAAGAAAATCATCTGTGAAAATAAAGCGATTTCATTAGTGTTTAGTTTTGGCAATTTTGCCATTGAACACTAAAAAGAATCTGTGTATATATATATATATATATAAAATGGTATCTTGACTGACCAACGCATTTATTAACGCACAATTCAAACTGATGAATATAGGATCTTGAAATTTTACACATACGTTATTCAAAATATGTGGGCAACCCCTGCGAAAGAAATTATGGAAATTCCAATGAAGTGAAAGAATCAAAAACAACATATTGAATTTCATGTTTAATCCAATTTTTAAAGAAAGCATAATGAAGGCGATTTTAACAAATCGAAATATTGACTGTCACTTTAAAAAATGAATTATATGAATTTTCGTGGAATTTCCAAATTTATGTACCACTAAAGTTTTCACATTTTTAAATATGTAAGTTATTTCTTAACCATCCGTTTCCTACTAACATCCGTTAATAAAATAAGTGACATTTAATATTTCCATTTAATCTCTCATGGGAATTCATTGAGAAGATAATAAATCTGCTCAACGAATTCCCCTGAGTCCTTAATCTTAAGTCTTTCATTTTCTTAAGAACAAAATGTGAATGATGATGTGATTATTCTGTAATGATTTTTTAAATATGCTTTCTTTTACACCTGTAAAAATATCGTGGGTAATATATTTATATCGTGAAAACTTAATATTTGTTAATAGTTTAACAGAAATACTATAAAATGTTCTTTCCCTCTCTCTGGAAAATGAAATAACAATATAGGCAGATTCATTTATTAATAAAAATAGTAACAATTTAGTAAAATTGGTTCTTACTTATAAGGAAAATAAATAAAAAACTTCATTGTTATCTTTTCAATTCTTTTACCATTTGAATCAAAATACAACTTCGGTACTTAATATAAAATTTATTAAGATAAAATATTGTATAAAATTTATTAAGATAAATTATTTTACAAAAAGTTATCCAAAAACAAATACGAATAGTACGGATAACAAGAAGTTATATACAACTCAAGATAAAACCATTGTTGCTAATTTGACGGTTTTCGATAAAAGTAAAATATCCTCGCAATAGTTTTATTTATGTTTACCTGAGTAGAATAGACAAATATTTACGTAAATAGAATATCTCAATTGTAACAATAATAACGGGATAACCAAATTTGCTGTTATAAACAAGCAAAATAAACAAATAAATTTTTTTTTCCAAGTGTTTATATACTTCCAAGAATTCAATTCAAAATTCTATTTCCTTCTTTAATTTAGACAAAAATTCGAAAAAAAACGAATCATTTGAATTGGCGAAAAGATGTATGCAGAAATTTTCATCCTCCATTTACTCATATGTGTAATGTGAATAAATCAATTTTGCAGAAATTTTACGTACGGGCAGAATTAAATAACAATGAAACTAAATGCAAGCAACAAACTAAAGTTCTTCTTTGTGTATGTTATTTATGTAAAACTTATAGTCATATACGATATATCAAAACTTTTGAATCTCATTCTAAGTGAACTGGCTTAACGGGGTTTGGAGTGATATAGTTTTATCTTTTTGGACACAGTTCTTTGGAGTATACATCATTTGCACGCAGTTGAATTTTAAACTCGCTTACATTCAATCTTCGACTCCATTATTCATTCAATTACATTAACGAAATTCCCACTCTTACCGGCCGGAGAAATCAAATAATGTATCTGTTAATCATCTTAGCAAATTTGGCATTATGAGAGATTATTTCTGTGACGTGGATATTTTATTTACCACAATTATCAATTGTTATCTACAATAATGATATTAATTTTTTCTTGTCCTATTTTATTGGCAATGAAATATTGTTACTGTAGCAATAATGTTCTTATACGTGTTAGTGGCATACATCACAAACTGTTTTGTAAATACATATAGATTTTATAAATCGCTTGCCATTTGCGTAACATTTTTGTACTGGCTTTTGATCCTTAACTATGGGTGAATTATAATTTCGAGCTAGTATATTGTTCGTCTTCAATTGTGTATACAATATTTCTTATAGTTTTTATATTATTCATAAAATATTATTTTGGAAATACCTATCTAAAAATGTCACATTAGTTCACGGGTTGTGTAACCTCTTCCGTATCTTATCCACAATCGCGTCGTGTCAAGCTTTCTTTCGTAACTGAGTAATTAATTAAGACATCTCAGTAATAGATAACAATATAATAATAATAATAATAATGAAATAGATGTCACTATGAAAAATATAGGTTATTTATTTTAAACTTGCTAATTTTCATAAAATAATATACATAATATAACTGTTAAATGATTTGCAAATATCATAATTCTAAAAATATTTGCAATATCATAATTTTTTACAACGTAAATATATTGCCTACCGTATATTTCTCAGTCGTGAACATACGTGTATAGTCATGTCGACCATGGGTAGTCTTTATATAAATTTGCATAGATTGTCAATCAAATTAGCCTATGAGACAAATAATAACAATTGACTACTAAAAAAAGAATAAATCAACCATAAACTGATTTGTAAATCAATAAAATTTTGACGGCTAGCTTTTGATATAAGTAACGTACAAAACAGCGGATAATCTGGGGTGAGTGTCATTTTTGTTTTCACTCATGCGTACATTTCTTGTCCTATTGTATCATGTTCTCTCTCAGTTATTAGCTAAGTACCCATTTTCCGTCCTTCTTGCGATAGGTTTTTCATATTCTAACGTTACAAACGTAAAAATGTTGCGGAAAAGACATTGTAACCTTTACATTTCACTTTGATCGCGCCCAAAGAAGTTTCACTCCAAAAATCATTAGATTTGATTAATATTACTACGTAATATTTCAATAAGGAGTGTATAACTTGCACTTTGAAGACAAAAAATTTAGGCATATTTAAATATACCAAGTGTGTCTTTCAAAGTTATAAATTATCTCAAATGAATATCTTAAAAATTATAAATTCAGAATTATTGCTATTTTTTCCAATAAACTTCAGGCGAACTTCCAGTAAGGCGTTTGTCAAAGTTTTGACTAGTAGTTTCGGCTGAATATTTTTCATTAACATTTTTGTCAATATATATTTATCTTATATCAAAGGTCAAAAATAGTTTTGGAATGCTCATAACGTGCACTTTCGATTGATATATTACATGACGAATTTTGAGTAAATTTTTACCCCCTCTTATATAAAAAAATGCTGTTTGATACGTATTTCAAGTGAATTTATAAAACGATTTCTGAGAAAAACAATTCTGAAAGATACAAGAGTGTTATCAAATGAAACCCTTATATTTCATTTGAGACACGAGACCCTAAAAACGTGAGAATTTTTTAATCGAATATTTTTTTTATTTATTTACCCTTAGTATTTCTAATTTTACTATATTTTTTTAAGATCGTACTAATTTATTTTTCTGTACATAATAAGTCTGGATAGTAAGTTATAGGTCTAAATTCATAATAAAACTAATGTTTTGTAGAAATTAATTTGATAATTAGTTTCTTTTGCTTTATGGTGGATTTTAAGGAAGTGGGGTATTAGGATAATCCAAAAACCGTATGAAGTTAGTAACGATGCCTCTTCTAAAGGTACGGTCGTTTGGGTTGCTTGGTTTATCTAATTATAGTAATTGACAATATTATGATATAGATAAGTAGATGATATATTTTTAAAGGGATTCTAAACATAATATGGAGACAAAAAGAAAACAAAATAATTTTTTGAATTGCGACATAATAATACTTACGTAACTTAACATTTTCCGTCAATTAACATCGTCGATTGTGAATCTTCACCTCAGATAAAATTAAATTATCGCCAATTGGCGAATATCATTGGATACGTTAAAATTAAGTAACAATTTTCGAATCGACTTGCAAAATTTCAATCGCAAACCGAATGGAATGGAATGAATATTTAGTTTAAAAAAAATATTCGGCAGAAATCAAATAAAATCGATAGTAACTACCCGCAGCGGGTAGAAAAAATTAAAAGAGAATTTATTTCTTCCTTCAAATTTCACCAGGATTCAAAGGAAAGTAATTAAGATGGGTCTATCGCTGTCTCTGTTTAAAGGAGAGTTTATTGAAAATGTTTACAAGGCGTGGCAAAGTTTCTTCACAGGTAAACAAAACTCTCATTTGGCTGAACCGGGAAGTTTGGGAGCTACTCGGCTCTTAAAAATATTTTAAAAATGACAAAAACTTTTCTTATAACCATTACAATTTTGCGTTTATTTGCAACTTTAATTTTTTGTATTATTGTAATTTCTTTCCCAGAATATTTTAATACTAAACTTTTTCCTGTAATAAACTTATGTTTTCTGTCAATAACTATTGAATTTTATACAGTAGATAAGGGATAGAATGAAATAGAATTATATTGTAAATGTATAGACTCGAGTTATGATTCTTCAATACTATAGAATAATTAAATTGGACGGGAACCGAAATTAGGGTAAAAAACAGTGCGCAGCATAGTTCAAGATGAAATTGAAACTGTTCCAAAAATTTTATGTAAAAATGCCATACCTTAATACGTTCGAAATATATTCTTAAACCAGGGAAAGAATGTTATTAATGACTATTAACTTTGAGCATACTTTAATTTTCACTTACTGATACTAGTTTATATTTACCTATCAGTAAGTAATATCAGTAAGTAAAATAATTATATTTTCCATAGTAAGAAATCACGGAATATAATATAGCGTTTAATGCGGAAAGTTTGAAAAATTCCACAATATGCATTTGTTGTTTGACAATTATACTTCGTACGTATCCCTGTCCATTTTGTTATACCCCTGATATGGCAGCCATAATGCTTACATAGCATCGCTCCCAAGCATATTATATAAATATAATGATACCATAAGGTTCCCAGAGTCTCAACATCCTGAGAAAAATCTTTGTTCGCAGAAACCTCAGTAAATAACATTCCTTGGATAAATCAGCATTTCTGTTCTTTATAAACCCCAGATATAAAACCCACAGTAGGTCATAAGTCCGTAATCCTAGTAGATAGCTAGTAGATCGTTCTAGTTCAGATTTATTTATATTTTTCTAGTTCAGATTTATTTATATTTAACGCCTAAAAAGTTTGTAATAATGATATTTAAAAATTTTAATAATTTTAAAATAAACCATAATTAATTAAATAATAATATAATAATGTTTTTTTAAGTATTCCAATTAATTCATTATAACCCAACGTACGTACGGTTTAATACTTGTTACATGGCTACGAGTTGGAAGTTGAAATTTGATTTTATCACTTGTTTAAACTTGTTTACACTTTTTAATGAATTTTTCACTTAAAAATTAGATTTCATTTGATAAGGCATAGCTTCCATTTTATGCAACAAGGAGGAAATATGTTGTTTATATTATGGTAACATGAAAAATATTTAAATTTATTTTTACAAGAAGCGGTCAGCCGTTTCGTTTTAATCAATCTGGCCAAATCAGATGCTGATTACTGAATAGCTAATGGCCACTGGTCACTCTATAATTAGTTTGCTGGTATGAATTCAACCACTAGTATTTCTCCCCTATTTGAATATTATTTTTTGAAGTTTTTATGCAGATATGTGCAGTATCAGTGAAGATGTTTTTTCTCTCTCATTTCCCTCAGACTTGTTTTGTTGAATTTTGGTCTAGTTCCTTCATTAGTTGTAAGTCAGCTACAACGATATGATGTAGTGTATAGTACGAACCCAACAATTCAGTATTGTGCTATAAAATATTATTCGATATGGCGGTCATTCCACTCATACCGTAGAAAAATATTTTATTGAACGCAATTCAACCAACGGCATGGTCAGTCATTAGATTATAATAGTGTAAGATTCCGTAATCCTGACCACTTAATATATGTTATAAGAGCAAATGTATTTTTCATAAAATCGTGTTACGAAGTATTATGCAATACTATCACAACCTTTAGTCAAAACTTTTCTCTTTAAAGTTTTAAGTTAGACTTAAATGTCATATCCTAGATGAACCTTATTTTTCTTGTAATTAAATTCATTCATGTTTATGATCTAGCGATTTTATAAGCGAATACAAATAACGGTGCGAGGACATTATAAGCAACTAGCGTGACCCGTGCAAAGTCTTCGCATTATTATTTATTCCATTATGAAGCTCAGATGACAGATCAAACAAATATTTTACTAAAATTGACATATAGAGGCGCAAGTATCAAAAGCATTGAGCTAAAGCGCCACTTTATTTATACGTGAGTGGATTTGAAATTAAACAAAAATTTTACCGACCGTCAATCATATTGACGTTGAGCCGTTAGATGGCAGCATTGCTGTTTTGTGTATATAATTTTAATAATTAATTAATTTGCAAAAACAATAGCAATAATACATTTTTTATTTGTGGGTGCCGGTAGAGCAAGCAATTATCTATAAAATGGTATATAATTTTTGTGGATTAGTTGTGAGGTTTTTTCTAAAAAGGGAGAGTAACATCTTTAACCTTAGAGTATTAATATATATGATGATGTTACAAGGAAAGAAATAATAAAGAAGAACAAAAGATAAATATTTATGTTTTGGTTTGTTCATGAAAACGGTTTTCAATTATTTAACAACAGTGTATATTGTAAAAACCAAGGACGACTAGAACTGAAACTATGAGTTCCAGTTACTATATATATATTTAGGAATTGATGAAGTAGGGATATAGTATTTCTAATTAAACTATTTACAAATATTTATTTTTCATATCATAAACATATCAACTATAACTTTTACAGACGTAAAAATAAATTAATTATATAAATATATAATTCTACATAGATTGAGAAATCATTAAATTTAGGGTTTTTCCTTTACTTTTTCTATTAAACCTCTACTTATGCCCACTTTCAAGATTGTAGGTCGATCGAAAGCATTCTATAGGTTTTAAAGATCAGTGAGTACAATTGCAATTGTATGAATGAAAAATGCACTTTAAGGGGCCTTACTTTTTGTTGGATGAACCAAAAAACTTGAATTTTTGACAGCAATGTGAAGTTTTAAGCTTTAATACACGGTATTATTCAATTTCACATTCAACTTGATATCTCAAGCACTTTAATTTATTTTTCATTGAATCATACCGTGGTTATTAGCTGTTTTTTGTGATTTTAATAATAGTATACCATACTGAAAATTATATTTTGCAAAGTGCTGTAATATTTCGCTCGAATTTCTTGCAAATTTTATTTTCGGGCTTATGACAAATTAGTTCCGTTGGTATTTCATTTGTGTAAAATACATGGATTGATTTGTAATCTACATAAAGCATTGTAAAAGCATCTTAACCTTTTGAAAATGAAGATTAAAAAAAATAATCGCAATAAATATGTTTGGCACACAGTACTTGTAAATTCAGTCTGTAGCATTCAATCATAATAGTAATTCAATATAGACCAGATAGAATATTCAAAGTTTTCAATATTAAATTTGAATAAGTGAGTAATAGTTGTAAAATATGTGAATTACAAGATATATGCAATAATTCCAATAGTCTTCAAACATGGAGATGCCTTTGGATACGATCGCTCCCCATAATATAGTTCATTTTGTTTAATTGATCGACAACATCGAAACTCTGAATATCAAATAACATGCGATTTGTAAATATACGTTTATAATAAGTGAAACACGTGAGCAGCAAATGCAAATTGAAAATTATGTTGCGTTTCACTATGTTGCGCTTCAAAGAATTTTTCTCATGTTGTCTAGCTTGCTGAATTGATAAGGCCAGCGATGATAACTTTGTACAAATTTTCCGAGGTAGAAACGTATATATTAGAGCACGTGTGATTTATGTCACTTTAGTTGAAGATAATAGAGATATTGGTTAAATGTGGATATCAATTTTGCCATTGGAAAATAAAAAAATCTCATCACAATTGTAACAGCAGTAATACTAATTTTTAAATAAAAATTGACATAAAAATATAAGTTTTCATATAAACTTAGCCACCCTTTTTCATCTTCTTATGGATTAAATCTCAAAAAAGGCTCAATAATTGTGATATAGAGCATTAATACTAAGTTTCATGTAAAAATATTCAATAGGAATTTTTTTACCATACGAAATTAGACACTACTTTTCATCCACTCAGGGACTGAATCTCGAAAAATGCTAAATGCGTATTTCGTCATTTGTGTTGAAGATTATTAATATTAAGTTTTTAGTAAAAAGTACCATAAATATATTTTTCCCATACACCCTCTTAGGGATTGAATCTCAAAACATGCTGAAATAAATATTTCTTTATTTGTATTGAAGAACATTAATACCAAGTTTCACGTAAAAATATACAATAGGAATATTTCACTATACAAATTTTACCACCCCTTTTTACCCCCTTATGGGGTGAATTTCGAGAAATCCCTTATTGATGATTATGATTATGATGCCTAAAGTATAAATCATAGCATAAAACCCCTATTTCTGTCAGCAGCGGTTTGGGTGTTCTGTATCAGGATGCGGCGTGATATTTTAGTCATTGGGTCATTGCTTTTCATTTATTTAGATTATAGGCACTTTTCCACAGTATTCAATAATTTTTCCAAATAAGCAAATTTCAGAATATGAATAAATAATAAATATACATCATTTTTAACGAACACTTCCGTACATATGATACAGATTGGTCGTCATAATAGGGTTTCCTGTGTTTAATTGACAGATAAGACCAAATTTCGATACGAGGCAACATGTGATGTCTAAATATATGTTGGCAGTAGGAGCGACATTACGCACGCAGGTTGCAAATTACTTACGCTAGCTTAATTATTTTCACTCGAATAATTTTCCTGCGTTTCCCTAGGTGACATTTAGGTACGATGAATTTTTCCGACCTAAGAAAAATTATTACCCAACGTGCGCCCAAGCACTCCTTTTGTGTATTAAAGATAAAGTAGATGATTTTTTTTCTAACCACTTAGGTCACTTAACAAACCTGCTCTTAAGTTATGTTGGACAATTCAAATTATTCGGCATATCTTAGAAACAAATTCAGTTATTTCTCTTCTCACGTTCTAGGATTGCGCTCTGAAAACCTTTTACGAGAACTTCATCTCCGTCCAAGCTGCAAAACTTGGGAATTAACTGCAATCAACCTATGCAAGGATTTCGTTCTCTACACATATTTTCAAATGCCATCTGGCGAAGTTCTTCCTCTTATAAACCCTTGTTCTACCCACCCTTAATTCTATCTTATATCCCTTTCCTCAAGCTTTGTTGTTTATTTATTAACTTTTTTCAATGTATTGTTTTCCTGTGTCTTCCTCAAAGAATGTGTGTTCAAATTTATACATTTCGCAATAGAGTATATATATGAATACCTTGCACGGACTTCCATTTAAGAAAATTCTCATCATAATTTTTCTGTGCACGTTAAAAGTACAAAATTACTAAGTAACAATATTTTAGATAAACAAGTAAGACAATTCGCATGAAAATAGTACTTACAGTCTAATATTAGATGTCAAGGAAATCTCCTTACGTATTCTTCGCTACTGAGCATCAATAATGTCACTTGAATCCCAGTTGGTTTACTCATCCATTTTCCAAACGTATTTTTTCAAAAACTTCATTTTAGGTGTCTTAAATGATTGTTTCGTCTCTGAGTAAGTTGGTTAAGGTAATGAAGATGGATCGCGTCGTGATTTCAAAGCGGCCGACTGGTTACTTATATTCTTTAGTAAATGTCTTTAGCGTACTAGTGTAGCTTTACGTACATATTTAAGGCATACGCAAATAATAGACCACTTTATTAGTACCCCAAAAAGTTATTACAATCAAATAAAAATATTCTACTTTAAAACTTTTTTTCCCTTCTCTTATATCAGATAATATTCCATCTGATATAAGAGAAGGGAAAAAGAAATTTACGGTGAAGCAATAATGATGATTCTAAATTTTATAGTTTGTCCAGATGTTCATAATATTTATATATGTGTTTAAACTGGAGAACTTCGTAATATATTTACATAATCGCACACAATGTTAATGATTATAAAATGTTTAACAAAAATATTATGTACCCTAAAAGTTTGTTTACTTATTTATTTTGAGCATGTGCAAGTATCAAAAAGTTTTGGCTATAACGGATAGAAGAAGGCGGATAGGTAAGTGACCTTATAAAGGTGATTTTTTTCCTTCTCTATTACCGAAATGTAGTAACACTATAAATCTTACTTACCCAAGTGATGTACTTTTTTTTGGTTGAAAAGGGTTTATTTAGCACGTAATTTGCATGTAATAGTAAGAATTTTGGCGCCCTGGAAATTACGTTGACTGTAAAGCTTACGGACTTGACGGCGTGGGGCAATGCGTGATTCCGAGTTCGACTTCTACCCATTCGTGAAACGAGGCTAGTGTGATGTTTACAATCATGTAGCTAAACGCTACAGATCAGTAATGGATATTTGATCCACTGATGCGAGAAACTAATACGCACTGCGGTTGTCAAACCGCCTATCTAGAGTCGCGATTATGAACACCACCTCGAATAGCACGCTCGTTAGGAAAGCAGATGTATGTCTGGCAGGAAACTAAAACAGGGTATTGGTGAACAAAAACATATATGGACATAGTTATAATCATTTAGCTAAACGCTACAAATCAGTAGTGGATATCTGATGCATTGATGTGAGGAACTAAAACGTACTGCGGTCGCAAATCCGCCTATCCAGAGTTTTGATTATGAACATCGCCTCGAAAGACATGCGCATTAGAAAAGCATATGTTTGTCTAGCAGGGAACTGATTATTGATGTATAAAAATATATATGGACAAAAATGACATACTATTGCACACGATAAAGGTTTTCCATCAATTGTGCGTCCATTTGGAAGTTATTATTACCGGGGATTATTCCCAACTCCTGGCGTCAAGTGAGATGGAAAAAATAAAATGAAATAAAGGTGTGATATTACATTATATTTTTATAAACCGAATATTTGTGCAAATTATATAATAATGCGGTTTATTCCGGTAGCACTAGTTCATATTTAAAATATTTTATCAATAAGCGACGATAGTATCAAATTAGAAATTACTTAATGAATTATTATGAGAAATAAAGAATTTGAAATTTGTAAAACAAAATATCTTTCTAGGAGAGTTTTTGAGTTTAATCTGGGGATCAATTTAAGTCTTTGTCGGTTTTAGTCTAATACACTGGACATCATTAAGATGTCTGTATATCGTTTCTATATATCGTTTTATATATCTCGTTTCTTTTATATTTTGAATCCTAAAATGAGATACACATTTTGGTATCATATGGACGAGGTGTTGATTAAATTATTTATTTACGTGGTATAATTATAAACAAAATATTTATCATATACGAAGTAAAAAAATTATCATGGAAAAAGTTTTATGTATTGGGTAATTAGTGTTTTATTAACGTGAATAGCATTTTATATGAGTCTGGTGCAATTTTATATTTTTCCAAAACTTTGAGTTGAATTCTTATTTCTGAATTTCTTAATTTTTCAGCTTTAATATTTTTAATTTGCTGAATAATTTTTTAATAATTCTTCTTTATAAATTAAGTTTAGGTAAGAAATTTGTGGCTTAAAGTGTTTCCTAATTAAGAGCATTTTAATCCACATATTTTGCGAATGGTTTGTTATCAAGGAACCGCTATTACTAGTTAATGAGTATTTAATTAAGCATTACACATAGCTACCAAGTTATGTAGATGTCCACTGCTGACAAATGCAGTAGTATTTTTACCGACTTGAATTCTAATAAACTTAAACATTTACTGTCAAAATCTATCTAAAGAAGAAGCAAATGTAGAAGTAAACAAATTCTCAAAAATAACCTATTTGAATATTATAAGGAACATTTCATAATTTCACATAAAATAGTTTATTCAAAATACATATTTTTTTAATATTGCTTACATTTTATCTTTCTATAAAATTATTACAAAAAAAATATTGATCATAGAGGAAATCCGTTTAATATATTAATAGATAATATGATACTTTTCTTCTACTTAATAAAGGTTTTCATTTTAAATTACTTTGCCGTGGATTAATTTACAGCTTGATCGTAATTTTCATCATATTATCACCACAATAGAAGCAACAGTAAATCACTGCTCTGGTTGATACCAATATTGACAAGAGGAGAATTATATGCATAGACCCAGTTAATATTATACTATAGTTACCAGGGTATTTATTTTAACTACGTTGTAATTATAGGGAAAGAGATCTTTACCTCTAATAATTAAATTTCATTGTATTAAAATTAAATATAACAAATTCAAACATAAGCTTGATAACCGCTTATATAAAGATAACCTTATCTTTTAAGTTTGCCATAAGGAATAGTTTTAGCTATAATGTGACAATAATATTTTTGTTCGTTTGTCTTGTATACCTTTCTTCATTCAAGCTGATTTTGTTCAAGTTTGTAGCATAATATGGCTTAAGATAAAATGAAAATTTCCAATCCCCTTTTGAAGACGTTTTTATTTGTTTAAATGATCTTCGATAAATTGCTTATCAAAGATATAAACTATATGATCGAGGTGAATCGTGAACTGGAATATTAGAAAATATAGACATATCTCAAAACATACATACCGCGGAAAACTTGGCATTTAAATTCATTAACTGGAAGCCTCAACCTGAGTGTTTTATTCAGCTCTGATTTTTGACTGTCGATAATTAAGGGATGAGGGTAGCCTTAGATAAAACCATTCGATAAATTTGGTATTGACATTTTTCAAAAAAGCCTTTGAATATTAATGACAGCGTGATATTTAGTAAGGTTGATTGACATATCTATATTACGAGTTTATTGATTGACAGACCCACTTTATGAGCGATTTGATCGATAAGATCTTTATTGATATTACTAACATGGTCTAACAATCTCGTCTCCAATATCTATAATAAATTACGAGTCAAACAAGTATATACTTTACTTTACATAGAAAATTATTATACTTAAAAAATTATAATAATAAAGAGGCAAACAAAGATTCTAAACGATAGCTCATTTCCAAGATCGTAATACCGGCATAACAAATTATCTGTAAACAATAAGTAAAATTAAACTGAAGTGTTATTATTCTATTCATCTTTTCAATTGTTGGATAGACTAAAAAGTGACGTACTTCTTTTCTCAAATTACCAGATAATTTGTTTATCTTTATTAAGCAGTGTACCTCTCCTTTTTGAATTTTACCGTTTGCTTAAAATTGTACCAAGTCAATGAATATACGTAGGAAACAGTAACGAATGATCTATTAATAATTCAATTTAATAAAACTATTTATCGTACTAAAAATTACTTACCACTTCAATATAATGTTGAAATTCGCAAAACTTCGGGCCAATTTCTTAAAACTTTTGATATCGAGCGGTTTTGCGCAAATTCATTAAACAAAATTTCATGAAAAGACAATTTAGCAATACACGTACCGCAATAATAAAACCGTAAAATCATCATTTAATACTAAATCAACTAACCTCATATTATGTCACAAATATAATTGGTCGTTTTTGTATAAAAATGGCAGATTTATCCAATTCATAACTGCAGATATTACCTCTAGAATCTATTGAACAGCTTAATCATTGCAATAGCATAAACGTGGCGGTTGCTTTTCTCTGATGCAGGTTCGTAGCCTCCCGGTGACATCCTGGTATATGGGTAATATAATGATAATATGGGTTGTATAATGGTATGTGGGTAATATGATGACAATAAATTCATTTTGTAGCTAAATACCTGACACCCTTTTCACAATTTTAACCAAAAATGGTAGGTACCATCTATACACTAAAACGAAGAATCCAAAATTTATCTGGTTGGAATCCAGTAAGTTTTTCAGAGTTTCTGTTGAACATAAATTTAAATGTTAAGGACTTATATTTTGAGAATAGCATGGTTTTCTGATTTCTCAAATATATTCTTATGCACGTACCGCCAAGTACTAAGGAAAAAAGAATGCGAAAAAAAATTAACACTCGTTCGAATTTGTAACGTCTTTTAAAGTATATGGGTATAAATACTTACAATCTCCTACTGAATTTGTACTTACTCACTATCATTTTGCCTTAAAACAGACTTTCTTTTTAATTTTCATCATTCCGGATACTAATACAATATTTTCATCTTGTTTATGAAAATGAAATGTTATTTGCAATTATAGCATGAAAATACGTTAATATAATTTTATATTAATACTTAGTAAGATTTTTGGCAATAAATTTCACCAAACTATGTAGAGTGGTTTATTATTTATTGTATGTGATCACGTAGAGAAATATTGATATGAAATACATACTCACGTACATGATTACGTTGTTATGTTTGATCTAGTGGTTTTAATTGGACGGTAAATAACGTTCATAGAAATGTCTATAATCCCCATAAATATCGTTCTATTGTCATAGCATCAAACATTATAAAGAAGATAGTCTGAGTAAATCACAGTAAAGTCTTGAAAATTTCTTAACTCATTATATGGACATATCGGTTGATGGCAGTAAAGTAATCTACAGGCCAATAGCGGTTATATACTCTTTGTTTATACTCTGTTTAAAAATTTTCGTACCAGTTTTTTTCGTATTAATTTTTGTCAGTATTTTCAACGCTTTAATATTAGTTTTGTATATAACACATATGCAGAACTATATAGATTAATAGACACGTTCGAATTTCGAATACCGAATTAAAAATTTCAATCACGCGAAGTTTGCGAAGGTAATTTATTGAAGAAAATACGTGCTCTCTCTCTATAACATGGAAGTGGAGAACCAATTATAACACAATGACCGATTATGAATAAATTACTAAAGTAATGTGTCATTAATTTAAGAGAGAAAATACTATGTTACTCTCTTCTAACAAAGGATTCAACCATGAAAATATTGTATTGAATTACTCACTGAAGGATTATTAAAAGTTATCTATTTCAAGATATTAAATATTTTCTGTTTCACGAAACGATTCAGTTGAAGGAAAATTAAAACAATGATATAAAATATAAACAAATTCAAGTTAAAAGGAAAAAAGTGTCAAGCGAATTCCATTATTTGAGAGAAACATCATTGGCTTACCTTTCAAAGATATAATGTACAAAGCGCTCGCACGTTTTTAAAGAAAATTGAAAATACTGAAACAGTAGCAGAGGTTATATTAAAGTGCGACTTAACCGCTTTGTGACCTCTAGACAATGATATTGACAAAAATCTTTCATGACAAAATTTAATGAAAACAATTTATCTACTGAAGTAAGGGGCAGAGGAAACATAGGTTTCCACTTTTCTACTATCACTTCATACAACAAAATATTTATTATTTGTAACTTAATTTATTTGTAACTTAATTTAATTATGACTTAAATATAATTTCCTCCGTTATTCATAACCATGAATATTTAAATAAACTTTTGATATTCATTCCATCAAACAGTTTCATTATTTTCAGGCCTCATTTTTATGAGTGCTAAAAAGCTTTTCGTACGATTTAATTTCTTCAAATTTGCCTCTTAAAATTTTCTTTAAAATTTTCATGGAAACATTTCAGAATATATTTGTTGCTATAAAATACAATGCTTTAAATAAGCATTATTAAGAACGAGAAGTAAAAATGTCGCCAAAATTAATGTATTCGATTTCTATCGGCATTTGCGACCTAAGATAACTTAATCATGTTTCTGAATTAATCGCGATTCAGAAAGATGAAGGTTATAAAGATACACACATATATATGTATATGTATATGTATATATATATATATATATATATATATATATATATATATATATATATATCTTTAAAACAGATGGTACAGATTTGTGACAAATGATGGGTTATAATTCGCAGTAAATAATAATTATAACCCATCAATTGTCACAAAACTGTACCATTTAAAATTAAGAAAAATACTAATACAAAAAATATACCCGGTTTTACCTAATAATAACAATATTATAAATCACAGGAAAATATATTAGAAAAACTTCATTATATTCGAAAACGCACTTTAAATTTTTTCAAAGATTTTATCTTTAATCAACCAAGGGTTTTTTAAATAAGATTTAATATAATATAATAATTCAAAAATATAAATGGTTCTCAATAAGTCTATTTCTAGACACATGCTGACCAAAATCTAAAATAACATCAAATACTAAGAAGACGAATATTTTTTTTTAAAGTATATACATAAAGTTAATTATGCATTTAACTGAATATTTTAAAATGAATTATTTTTCATTATGCTTCATTACTAAAGAAAATTTTCTTTTTGTGAAAATATTTGCTAGCCATTATTAATACCTCTCCACATTTCCACGGATGGAACGAATACAAGTAATGGCCGAGGTTCAGTGGGGATCTCGTACCGTATATCACTTGTGATCTTTCAATGCGATTAGGCTAATGTCCTTTTTTTCACTTACGTAGGGCTGGACTCGTAGATGTTTATATTGCTTAGGTATTCGAATAAAATGTAGGTGGATAGATAAATGGTTTTCCGGATGGAAATCAACCCGTTTTTTAAAAAATATGTTTCAAAACAAACTGCCTACTTATTTTACTAGAGAGTAAATCACTTTACGATTCGCTCAAGAGTCGTACTTTTGAAGCAAAATTGTCTCCGACAGGAAGTTATATCGTATTATTTGTTATATTATAAATGTTACAAATACACATAAATATGTCTCCTCCAGCTTTATTTGTCATAAAGGTAACTGAAGAAAACAGTGCGCTGACGACCTTTCTAAGTCTCTAATTTTTACCAAACTAAACCAAAAGTACATGGGAAAATAAAAATAGTTCATTATATTACATTGTATTTTACAGGTGACTTAAATGTATTTTTCTAAAAGACAAGCTTCAATGGAAATGTTAATAAAATAAAATTAAAATAATTATTGAAAAAACACTTGTCATATTCTAATTTTCTTTCTTTTATGTTATTTATTAGATATTCTTTTCGCTCTTCGCATGGAAGAAATTTGCTATGTTACATAATTCTCGATTATAAAACGACATGTCTCTGGGACGCACATAAAGGTGGTGAATATTGACGATACTGAAGTATCAGCGCTACTCCAACTACATATGCAAATAGTAACGTGTAATACGGCGAAATGTTATTTTTTAAATACGTCCCCTAGTTTATAAAATAATTCAAAATTTTGTATGAAATTAATGCTCAATGTAAATAGGACCAATTGTAAATTTAACGACGTGTAACTATTGTACTTTGTCATATTTGTTGACATTTCATGTTGGTGAATTGTCATTTAACTGTTAGAAAAGAAGGTAGAAAACAGAGAGTAGGTTTCGCTACTAATTGACTCAGCATATTTTACTTCAATATTACAGAGGTAGTAATAAGTAAATTAACGATATTTCGTTAAAACTATTCGCACCTATTTCGATACATTTGCTTTCTTTTATCACTTATTCATTTACTAAGAACAGGGTTGACATAATATGTTCTGCTTTGGCACTAAACTGGCGTACGCGCAGCGGCCTGTGTCCACATATACACATGCATACACCCACACATTTTATATATAAAACCGTATGATGTGCGCTTCGGACGCTTTTTGGACGGGTAAATCATCGACATGCTGTAATAGCAGTATATCTGTAGCTATAACGTACAACATTAGTGCTGTGTGTGTCTATACAAGTAAAGTTAAATTGATTATGTGGAAAGTTCAATGTGTGTATACTGTGTTTTTTTTAAATTGTGTTTTTGTTTCATTATTATTTTAATAGTTTAATTACAGGATCACGGTGCAGTACAACAGTAAGTACTAAACATGTTAATATTTAAGAAAAAGTAATATATAAGTTTTTCGTTTTTGGAATATAGATTTAGTTGAAAATTAGGTTCATTAAAATTTACTTAAATATAAACTCCCATCATATATTTTGACTAATAAAACTTTTCTATCTCTTCAAATTGATTAATGTGATTGTCTTTCATCTCTTCAAATTGTCCACATGAATAGTTTTTACACAACCGAACCTAGGTCGTGATTAATAATTTAAATAAAGTAGATTTAATACTACATCACATAATTTCGTTTAGTTGTGAATAAAATTGAGTGATAATATTAATAATCCTAATATACAAATTATGAAATTAAAATGTTTGCTACTACAATTAATATGAAAATTAAAAAAAAGAACCACTGTTATTTCATAGTTTTAAGTTTTCATTTTTATTGGCAGTACCCATGATTGCCTGTGATTTTTGATATATCATCTATGATCATAAAAGTATGCTAATGACAGGAATAGAGAAAAAGGCAAATTTACCATCAATCGCTAAGAAGAGTATTTATACAATATTGCCACACTTCTTACGTTCATCAAAAAAAAATTTATAGGTAAAACATTATTGGCGACAATTTTTCATTAAATTCAATTATTAAATTTTACAAGAAAAGTGGTACGATTTATTATTTAAGGTATCCATGATGCCTTATTAAGGATTTAACTGTCGCTATTTAGTTATGATACATACTTTATAAATGCATTATTAATATCAATAAAATTATTTATCATAAAAGTTTATGATAGTTTTTTTTTAGAACAGAAAGAGGTATTGCTTCAATTAATTAAGGAGTTAACTGTTAACTAATTACTTGGCCGTAGAATTGGGTAATCGTTTTGAAAATTACCATTTCAGATATTAACCAAGCGTTTAAGACATAAAACTATAAAGTCACAATAAAATTAGTCTGCTATGTAAGAATTAATGACATCTTTTTTTCCTAAAGAACACTTATTTGTAGTTACGTTCCTTACATATACAAAAACTATTCTTATCCATATAAAGAGTAATTTATTCTGAAAATTGGCACATTAAAACAGTTCTGAAAATTCATACATCGGTATAACCATTTAAACTAATTTGTGTTTATTAATGACGTATACGCACTTTATTATAATACACACACGCACACATACACACACACACATACAAACACACACACATATATGTACTTTTTTAATACACTGTTAACTATCATCGGAACCCTTAAATATTAGTCAGCAATTGTTTTCCATTCGCCCGTAAATCGGTCCTGTCAATCATTATATCCTCTCCATATGTATATAACTGATAACTATTTCCATTAACACAATACAACGTTTATTATTAAATCTTGGAGAAAAATAACAAATAAACGGGAAGATTTTATCGCACAATTAGGTTTTGGACACACGCTACAATTTCGGCAAACGCAGATGATAGCGGTGAGTTTGGCATACGCACTGAGCCCAATTTCAGTTTAAGCAACCATGCTTAAGCCGATCCTTCTAGGGTTAATGTTGCACACAAAAATAAATTCGGGGACTTCTATATTACTCAAAATGAGGCATATATATTTAAAATAGGCAGCAATCATTCGGTAAAGCCCGTTAAAATATGCAAAATGATGGAAATTTGTTACTAAAGATCAGGTTGCACACGACAGCATTTCGTTCAAAATTTTACTGGACAAGGAGTGTAAGTAATGCGATAAGGTCATTAAAGTGCTTTATTTAAGAATGTACAAGCAGCAAAAATGGTAATTCAGGCCCAATGTAGAACATATGTGGCTTACGTAAATATAATGAAATTAATTAATTTTTAGAGAATTTAGGAATATGAAATAAAGAAAGCGTAATATTTTCTTTCTTGACGATAAAAGATTAAAACAGAATTTCTTCAAATTTAAAACTTGTTGAGGTGAGTCTAAAAAGTGTTAATATTTATTTTGCCTTTTTTTTAATAAAATAGGTAATAAAAGGTAAATTTAAAAAATTTTATATTCATACGTTTGCATGAATTCCTGTTAATTTACATTCAAAACTAATTACCACAGATTTATAATATCAAGAAGTAGATGATATAAAGACACGCAGAGTCTATAAAGACATGTGTCATAATGCAGTGGCTACACGTATTTGACTGAGTATTAACGTATAAATATTTTCTATTGACCTAAACGTCAATTTCATTTATATGTATTGGTAAAGTAAAAATGAAAAATTATTGTGTCTTTATTTATTTACAATTATTAATAATAGCTGCAATATTTTTCCTATGACATTTGATTGTTAAAACAAAATAAATGCTTAAATTTTTTAATATTGTCCTCATTTAAATAAATAAATCCCAATATAACGACATTATAGTATGCTGGTTGTAAATGTAAATAATTTAAACAATAGTAGTAAAGATTTTGTGGAAATGGTGGTTAAGTGAAATTTGTTGTCGTGTGGTAGTTTGATCTCCCTTTCATTTGCATAATTTTACATAAAAAGGACAAAAAAGAAAAGGATATCAAAATTAATTTCAAGGCCAACTTTGTTTACATTTTGTAAATGAAAATGATTGGCATTTAAAAATCTTTAACAATAGATGTTAAAGATGCATTATTCTACGAAATATTAAAGTTTATAAAAATAATATTATAGATTTTAAAAATAAATTTGTCGGAATAAGTATTACGGTATTTTTTCATTTGCCGTTTGAATAAATTATTATTCGCTTCTTACTAACAAAATAATATTAATTTTAAATGTTTGTGTCAAATTCTATCTTTATGGAATATTCATTATTTATTATGGCAACCCTGACATTTCTTCTAGCTAAATATTTTTCATAGTTTAATTTGACATAACAGTTGATTGGTTTAATGCGATTTTATTATGTTAAATGATTTGTTGTTTGTGATATCGAGTGAGTTAAATAACGAATATTATGTCGTTTTTTAATGCTGGTGTAATGTCATTATAATAGCCCTAATCCATCGAACGTTAACGACAACCGAATCTTCTTACGATCAATTCAATACAGGAAGATACCCCGTCATTTCAGTGATATTAAGTGACAATTCTCCAACAATACATATTGATAAACATGGAACAAAACGTGCTAACTTATTGTACAAGGAAGCAAAATTCGAATATCGGATGCACAACATAGATAATTTAAGCCGAAATGATTGTCATCGGTTGCGAAAGTATGGTGAGTACAGGGAAGGCACTTAATCCGGAAACAGAACATAAAATTTAGGTAAGTGTAAATACTAAATACATTCTAGAACAAAATAATTTGTAATTTAAATACCATGTACGCGTGGTTTTTTGAAACGGATAAGTGACATTTCATTGTGACACTTGACAGTTTGTAAAGTTTGCAATAGGCGAACGAGTTGCCAAACTGATATTTAGTGTAAAGGTTATAGGGCGTTAATTTAAACATATGTTTGGTTTCAAACAAAATTTAAACTTTATTTATTTTATAAACTTGGCGACTAGTTCAAAAAAAAACATATTGTCGGATTACACATGATTAATGGGGCAAATGCTTGAAATAAAAAGGTTTCCTATATATATATATACATATATATATATATATATATATATATATAATGTCAATATAAATATTACATTGGTATATATCTGCATGTCCAACTATTAATTTCTAAATAATCTATGTTATTATTTTGTAATAATTTCTGTCGGATATCTTATGAATCATTTTCATAGCCTCGTAATAACATTTTACATTCAAGTAATTATGAAATATTGATTTTACCAGAACTAAAACATGGTTTGCGTCGTGTTCACAATTTTCGCTATTAAATATCATTTGTCGTGTTCACAATTTTCGCTATAAATTGGCTTCTTCAATGAGTGGCAAAATATTTGCTACATTTTGTGGACAATCAAATTGTCTGACTATTCTTTCACAACTGTGTTGACACCTTCTGAAGGGTAAATCACCCTTGTCTTTGATTTTGATGAGAGAACAAAAGAAATTCCCTTGTCTCCTATGAGAAGCATACAACACATTTTACAGCAATGTATGTAGTGACATGATGAGAGTACTCATCTAGTGGTCAGGTAACAAGGTTTTCAAAGAATTCATCCTCAATGTCATCGGCCTCTATTTTCTGGTGATCATATTGATGAGCTACAATGTCTGCAGATGAAGTTGTTCCATTAATTAATTTATTCAGATTTGTACGAGGTAATGTAAGTATTGGTATTTCTTTTAAAAGTACACAATTTCCTGCAGTATTTTCATGAAGCTCTGCGCGAATTAATATTTTTTTGTAAGCTGATGTAAACTGAATAACATTTGGATTATCGTTGTACCCTCCTCACGAACGAATCATTGAAAAAACATTTCTATATGAAATTTATAATTTTCTAAAGATGTAAACAATGTAAATATTATTTAATTATTAATACAGAAAAAAAATATTTAATGCATTATCCATGTCAATGATAAAACTAACAAACCAAAGACTGGGTTTGTTTTTCTTTGAGAAGTTGAAATCAACTCGCCATTTAAAAATTTCAATTTTTACAATAAATTTTACATTAGGATATATGAGAAATTGTTCTTTCTATATTTGCTACAGAAAGTGCTTTTTTCCAACCAGGTGCATACATAGACGTACTGTTTAAAATATCAAAAATATTATTAATATACTTTACACATTTTTCTTTATGTGCACTTCCTTGACACTGAGGAAGCTTCAAAATATTTTCACAAAATATCAATGCAGTAGCGACAGAATAACTCAACAGTTGTGTTGCTAATGGCACTTTCATCTTTTGTCGTGAAAAATAAATACGAGCCAATTTGAGTGTATTCCCTAAATGTAAACCTTTCGTTTCCAGTAACAAAAGCGGCTGTTCTGAAAATTCGCATTTTATTACATCATTATTTACATCTTTAATAACTTTAAATTACCCAAAATATTACGAATTTGTTTTATCATATGACATGGACCACAGAGAATATTAATTATGCTATCATTTTTGAATGTAAAATACGGTCTTATGTTTGGCCAAGCTAATTGACAGCCAAGTTCCGTAGCCATGTTAATATTGTTAGATGCACCATCGAATGTTAAACTTCAAACACAAACCCCAATTTCCTCTAACGTGTCTATAGCAATACTCACGTAATTCGATCTTCCTGAGCCATTCATAGACTGTGTAAGAAATAGGCTATTGGTGATTTCCATTTATTATTTATAGCAGTAACTCTAAAAACTAGCGCCTGCGTTGCAAGTGGTAAGTTGTCGTTCGCTACTTCTGTGCCTATGTCGACATAATCTCGATGTAATAAACATTTCATCGTAGCAATGATTAACAAATACTTTATTTTTTGATAGCGCAACAATTTTATTAAAAATATCTAAAGACTCTCTCGTAAACCCCGGCTTAGTGTCATTTTTTTTGTACCAATTAGTTAATGTTGCCCTATGTGGTAAAGTAGTTGAGAAAGTTTTGCGTACGAAAACATAATCCATAGGGGGAAAAAACAACAAAGTTGACAAATTAGCTTATTAATATGACATCCCGGTTACACGACAAAATAAGACGGTGACAATTTCGAATTAAGAAAACATATTAAACAGATTACGATCTCGCTCGAACTATTACAAGTAAAGACGAAAAAATGATATGAAAGTGTGCTAGTTATTATGATTTTCGCTAGATATTGTCCGATTATTTGTTTATATGTCATCTACTAATAGCAATTTTAAATTTGTGATAAGCACTTAATAAACTAGATAAGTATTGAATATATTTGGCGTTAATTTTGTAGAAATTCATTATTCACAATTAAAAGAAACTACCTGATGTAATATTATTTCTACTTTCTTTAAGTTCTTTACCACAACCTATGTTTCGTTGTGTTACAACATCTTCAGGTGGGCTATTAGTAAAGATCAACTCTTAGGAACATCCAACAGCATTTATATGTTTCAAGTATAATAGCGGAGCCTGGTTTGTGTGGGTTTTCCCACTGCTTATGTTAGTGAGTTTATTGTAGGGGAGCGGTGTAGGTTTTATTATATTTCCGAGAGTTATACGATATACCAGTATTTTAGTGAGGGTAATAAATTCAATTGTTGTTATTATATGAGATTGTACAATGCAAATGTTCTGGTGTATGTAATAAAATTAAATGGAAGTTATTCTCGGTAATAAGTTTACACAAAAGCAAGGGTATCTGGAAGTTAGAACCAGGTTATATCACTAATTCAACATATCTCCGATTTTATTTATTCATACATATATTTATATATATATATATATATATATATATATATATATATATATATATATATATATATATATTATATATATATATATATATATATATATATATATATTTATATATATATATATATATATATATATATATATATATATATATATATATATATAATATAAATATTGTTTATCCATATATTTTGCGAGATGAAATAAATGAATGTTAAGGAAAATATATATAATAATAAGATACTCGTAAGCGCAAATTTCATATTTTTACATAAACACCAATGACCCTAATATTTTCATGCTTTCATTTAAAATTGCATGTGTGATAAGTTAGTTTAAAGTTTTCGTAATTTTTAACATTATTTTATCACTGCATTTTTAAGTCTTCCAGATTTTTATTTCTTTGTTCATTTTTAATATTTATACGAATTTTAATTGTTATCCCTATATAATGTTTTTTAGCAAATTAAGACCCATAATATGGCATTTGGCCGATATAAGTGAATAACCATTGTCAATAATAGGGGACAAGCGTATGAAGAACGGATGGCACGGTACAGATCTAAACTAATCTCAACATTATCAAAGCGCCGCATTGACCAGTGATTTAATTTCAAATGAATTTCTGTATTAAAAATTATTACTAACTTGTCACTACGTAAAGTAATATTTTTCTCAAGATGACAACGAAGCAAGCAGTGTGTATTGAGAAAAAACATGGCGATATTTGAGTGAAGAGGAGAGACATTAATTATCTCTGAGAAAAGATAATATCTTATTTAATGTTAGAAAGAGATATATTTTTTCCTTTGCGAGCATTTTGTTTGTGTTATCATAAAAATAATATTCAAACAGCTAGATGTAGTTCTTTAACAATACAGTTCAAGTCAGTTTCATGTCATTAAACTTTAAAAAAAGTAATTATAAAGTTTATTTGATAAGTAACGATGTAAACTATCCACGGTGAAAAGTAATCTACTAAAACTCTTTTTTTACGTTCTAACCTAGAGTAGGGATATCTTCCTATCCCAGTTGTTCTTGTAGAATACACTAAGCACTATTAAAAATTACTTTACATTTCAGTATCGCCATCTTCTTATAAATATTAAGTTTATTTTTGAAAAGGTGATACGTTTATAAAGTTTGTCAAAAATGTTTATCCCTCGTTAGCTTGTATTTTGAAATGATATTTATGAAACAAAAGAAATAGAAAAATTCCGTGCTAAAACTCGGCGTCGAATAATTCTGTAAAAAAATGTAATGTGGCAAATTTTATGCGCTGATATATTCTGTAGGCCACTATTACGGATGTCTTTTATAAGTCTTCTTCCTTTGATAAATAATCCTAATAGAGACATAAAAGTTAGTTTAAAATGGCACAAAATGTTTTCTGTTACATATAAATAGTCACGAGAAGATGTCTCAGGTAAGTTTCTATGCTATTTTATGCCACAGAATTATTACAGTTCAAATGTTTGGCGATTACATTTACTGTCATCTTGCTTCGTCGTTATAATACAGATACTGGTAAAAGACTTAGTTGTAGTTTCTTTCCCGTAAGAGGAAAATGGAAAACACTTTCATTTTTCCTATACTCTTTCTGCATATTATATGTACGATATATATAAGGCGTACTGCGTTCATTTGTCAAAAAGGGAAGTATACTATTGACTTTCAGTAAATATGTTAAGTCCCCGAAGTTCCTTTTGTAGAAATATTTACAATTATTCTTTTTTAAATTTTGGCTGCCAAAAAGAACTTTTATAATTTTGTTAAATCCATTCGTGGATCGCAACATATATGTAGCTAATTACGGTAAAAATACTGTACAGATTATTCTCAAATTTAACGGTTTATTTGTCAGAAAACATGTTTAGTTTTAGCCCGATGTGATTTAAATAGTTAGTTATGAGTCCTTGTAACTAACTGTTTAAATTACCTAATTCAGCGTAGCCATATGCGAAACTGTGCACATGTAGCACAAAAATGCTGCAAAAGAATAAGAAAAGCGTTTTTCTTATTTCACATTATTTCCGAAGTTAATCTCATGTAGTCTTAATTGCTCTTTTCCTAAAATAAGTGTCATCAATGTAAAATATAGGGAGAATAAAACAGTAATCCCATATTTCAGTTCTAGTAACTCACAAGCTGTTAAATGTATCTAGAATCCTATTTTAAAAATTGCTCTCAAATTTATCATAGCAAGTCTATATTAATACTGAGATTTCCTTTATTTTTCTTCTATTTTGATCCAAATTTTAAACACTAACGCTAGGTGATTAATATAAGCTGAATTATATATTAATAGCAATATATACCCATATAGCGGTATAAATCTTGAGAGCCTCACCGTGATAGGTAAAGTAGAAGATAAAAAGTTAAAAGGATGAAGACTCGAACGATCAGATGACGGACGAGCTGAAGCTTTCTTTAAATACAATTCTCCGTTAGGCAGAGTATTAAAAGCGATAGAGTGAAATAGTTGACAGAAATTGCACGTTTGATTTCAGAAATTCTTTTTGTGTTAGAAAGCCCTTGCTTTGATGATATATTATCGTGCTACAGTCAAGTATGGGGACAAAGTAGTGGTAAGAAATGTAAAGTTAGTGGTTAAAAACCATTACATTAAATTTGGAAAATAATATCTATGTTGAATAATAACATTATAAAAGGTGTAATAACAAAATAATATAAAGTATGATTAGAACTTATGTTATGAGGGTACCGTACATATTTAAGCACTTATAAACATTTAAGGGTACATAATATATATTTTACAGATGAATTTTTCACAATATAAATATATTGCCTACTATATTTTTCACAAGTGTAACATGTTTATTTAAAAAATAAGATCTAGGATAAACGCCATAGTTTTCCTAAAATCTCCGTGTCAGATTTAACTAATTATGTTTTTCATGATTTTCAATTTAATAATACGAAGGGAATTTCTCCATTTTCACATGATTTTGTTAGAAAATCTTTTTAAATAAACAATTTTAAATTAAGAACAAAACTTTTTTCCACAATTAAATGAAACTACGTAATGTAGTATTAGTGGTATGGCGGGCTGTTAGCAAAGATCTTTGCTAACAGCTCACCTGAAGATGTTGTAATACAACGAAACCTAGGTCGTGGTAAAGAACTTAAAGAAAGTAGAAATAATAATACATCACGTAGTTTCATTTAATTATGAACAATAAATTTCTACAAAATTAACGCCAAATATATTCAATTTTTTTTATTTCTCGTAACAAGCCCTTTTAAATCTTGTCCAAAAAAAGTGTTTAAAAAGTTATTACTTTATTTATCCTGTTTTTTCAAAGTTCGTTAGTGCAAAACATGTGGGTTAATAGATGTTTTACTGTGGCAATCAAGTTTCTAAGTCGCATAGTTTCTGATAAAAATTGCTGTTACAGACGGACAAAAGCTTGAATGATCTTATAGAGTGATCTTAATTTTCCTTTTAAGGTACGGAACCCTAAAAACAGTAAAAACGTAAAGTTTCCACATCGGGCATTAAAATCTTTTATTTAATCTATAGACTAAATGTAAAAATTATCACATTGTCAGGGTTAATAACATGTGTTTCTTTAAATATTCCGTAATGGCTAATATAATATTGATTAGGCGTTACAATGAATGGAGATGGTATTACTTCGATCTGATGGGCGGAATAAGATCGATTGCCTTGACATCTGAATGCGCCTATGGAATGTCATAGAAAAACAAATACAGTGGTTTTTAAGTTTAGCCGCCAATGGATTGAAGTTACCTTTAAAACATATAAGGTCATGTATGTTGCTCCATTTAATATAAATATTATCATGTTTTGAAGTGACTATATTCTTGAGAAGTTAGAAATAAACTACCAGAAGTTATGCATCACATTTTGATCTTTCTATCCTCATAAAATCGTTCGGGTAGAGATCCCTAACAAGTGGTGTAAATTTATTAAATGCGCAGTTTTTAATCATAATTGTTAATTATACTTTAACTCGATATTTACTAAAAATCTACTTACTCTCCACACATTCCCCCAGGCGTTACATTTCACGTACCTACATGAACGAGTTGAATTAGGTTGGTGACCTGTTTCGCAAAGGCTGATGTATGACCTATTTCTAGAGACGTCTTGAAATTATATTTTCTCCTCTCAAACCACTTTCCTGAAACTTTATTATATGTCAGACGTGGAAAGCGTATATATACGAGCAGTCATCAGAGTCACGCGGAGATTTCGTATTCCATTTTACATTTGAGCTTTTAATACTATTGGCCTAATACATTTTCCATCTCCATTTACGTATATAAGACCTACATATACGGTTACAACGTCATTTAATAAAGCCAGTGTAAATTTTTGAGAGCTTTAGCAAGGTGAATTTAATTTTACAAGAAAATATTTTATTACTTAGCAGTCAGAAAATTTTGAATCTTTAGATTTTTGATACTAAATATTGTTGATCGTGCTGTCAACATATTTATATATTTGCTTTTATTGGTGCTGCTTTTACAATACTGAAAGGTGACATACAGTTGAATAGACTAGTTATCATATTCATCGAAAATAAAGCTAATGTCTTCCGATTTAGTACTATGTAGTCCTTCGTTAACACTGTTTTATTATAATTCTTAAGAGAAAAAAGGCATTCTAAAATTACAAGGAAGTGCAGTAACTCCAATTAATATAAAATTAATATAATTCTGTACTGATATCAATAAAACATATTTTACCCGAAACGAAAATGTATAAAAGTATTTTTTGTTACTTGCTATGAAAATTACATCTGTTTTAGACCAACTTTTATTCGAAATTGTTAATAATTGTCAACAATAAATTATATCAACCACATTTATTAGGGTAATTCTGTTACGTTAATAAATGTGCTGACATTTTTTTTTTGTTTTATGAATAAATTATAATATTTACGAACTTCTAGCCTATGCTAAATAAAATACATTTATACAATATTTCAGGCACTGCAGATAATTCCGCAGATTTGCAAAAAAACTGTCTGGGAAATTTTCCAAAGGAGTTTGTTTCAAAATATGATCATATCCCTATTATTTGTAGTGAAAACAGGAATTATCATGACTTTGTCGTGTACATCCGTTCGTCCGTCCTAGCTTTCGTGTTTTTACAATTTTAGAAATGTATTCATAAAACTTTGTACATAGTTGCTTTAGAAGGACGTTTTAGTTAATATGCACAAAAATATTTAAAAAAAAAATATAACATGCTTACCATTTGTGTAAAGTGTAAGCAAATTGTTTTTTTCCTAGCTCGTTGAGTTAGTAACAGATATTCGACAGTTCTTTTCAATTGAAGTTGAAATTGTATTTTTTTATTTGAACTTTAATTAGTTAATATTGGATTTGAAAAATCCTTAAGAATTCTTGATACCAGTTTTCAATCTGTACTTTCAATTAAACTTATTTCGATTAATTAGCACTAAAAAATTTAAGATATGCATAAAACCAGAAAAATATACTTTAAGCTTCATTTATACCTACAGACACCGTAAGTAGCAGGCAAGTAACTGTGCTGACGTAAAAATATTGTTATTTGCAATATCTATGCGCGTATTCACATCTAATGTATATATGTAAAAGTAGCGCGTCCGCATAGGCGCGGACTGGCACTGACAAGAATTCCCGGTAAGAATGTCTTGTGCGTGTTTTTACATTCTGTAATAGTTTGTGGTCACCTTTTCGGTTAGTATGGATATGTCAACGTCACGCACATATAGACAGCAGCATGAATAACGAAAATGAATAGAATTAGTTAGAAGCTATACATTTCTTTTCTTTTTAAGTGACCGCAGGTACAATGCTTTTTTGTAAAAGTGACGCACGGAAAGTAATTGCAAAGGAGCTCCAAGTAAAAGGTATGAATCGAGTCTCTAAACTTTTACTAACTTATTGACATTGTTCCTGCAATTAAATAAAAAAACGAAGTAAATTTGTCTTTGTATGTCTTGCGAGTGGCTGTTGGCCGTATACAGCTAGATATGAAAACTTGCCTCTGTGTCGTGTCTACCACCCTACGTGTTGAATACGCTTCGTGTTGATAGACATGAATCAACCTTCATGTCTAAACAACCTTCATGTTAATATTGTAGAAATTCATTATTCACAATTAAATGAAATTAGGTGATATATTATTATTTCTACTTTCTTTAACTTCTTTACCACGGACTAGGTTTCGTCGTATTACCACATCTTCAGGTGGGTAATTAGCAAATATTTACCATTATTGTTAATTATCAGTAATAAAATTATTCTCTTATGCAGATATTAATTACTAATTAATAATTATTAAATTAGTTAATCATTTAACATACTGAAATACTTATCTAATTATACCTCATATAATGGAAGGCAAATTTTTGAGAATCCCATTAAGAGGGGTATAAAAGTGAACATAGTCTGAAAAACCTGCCAAAATTCTAAATTAGTTAACTTACAATAATTTTAAGATAACTAGATAATTATGAAATTATACTTTATGCTTGTTTCAATATGTATTAGATAGGGTCTATATATATTTAAGTGAAATGATTGGTTACTATCTTAGACTATTCGTATGATGTAACATTTAATAAAATCTTTTCATTTTATCTCAATGGGAAATTATGTAAATATAAAGAAACATCTCAGTTTGTAGAAATTGTAAAACAAAGTAATTTTCACAACGATCAAAACAGAAAAAAATATGTACTTCGACAAAATACTTACTTGTACTTACATTTATTGACTTCGCTTGTATGTATCTATGTTTTTAAGGAAATCTAGCTAGATTTTTCTTAAACTTATACTACTGATGGCATTCGATTAACATGGCATTACCGAATTGATAGCACTACCGAGTTTTCAACTCATGAGGGAGGCAGTCGTAGAAACTTCTCAACGGCTAACAGTAAACCAGTCGAGTTTGATTTTATTTAAAGTTTTATTTGAGTTTTGGTTAGATGTGTAATCAGGAGTCTCTGGTGACGGTGGCGAAATATGATCATAGAGATTTTTCAATGGTAAACCCATCGAGATTTCCCAATGGTAAACCCGTTGATACTGTACTCGTTTGACTTGTCTTAATGAGCGCCTTCGCTACAAGAGCGTTTTTTTTAAACTATAATTTTTTCTTATTGACCATTGCCAGTTTCTTCCCATATTTGAATTTAATATCTTAATAGAAATTACTCAAAATAATGCATGACACATGATAAACTACTTCTGATGCAAAATATTTATTTAGAGCACAACTTGGTTAAATACGAAAAATTTGGATGACAAATAGTCTTTATAAAGGGTTAATTTGAGACCAAATTACATATTTTTGCTAAAGATTTATAATAAAATACTAGAAATTATTGTACACACCACATAGTCTTTAATAGTTACCAAAATCGACAACGAGCAACTTTGCGGCTGAATCACTCTTGATTCGTAACTATATTCAAATTTGTGAATAACAAAAACGCATATTCACACATAAAGAGTTAGCATTAAAGAGAAACCCCCCTACTTTGCCTTATACATACAGATTATCGCAAGCGTTATGGATTCTATAAGCCAGCGCATAAAAACCGTTCAGGCTGAATGTAATTGGGCTTACGCAAGCAATTTGCAATCTGTGCTACTTACATTTATTGCTGACAAAAGCTGTGTTTAGCAGAATTCTATATAATTTTAGATATGAAGTTTTGTCCTAGATTCTGACCATCTAG